>CM076573.1:123642464-124237586 GCA_034641835.2 Pinus albicaulis
AGATTGATTTGAACCCATAAACCAAGTGAAAAGGAGTGAAACTAGTTGCAGTCTTAATTGATATCTGATATGCCCAAAGTGTAGGATACAAAATAATGTGCCAATTGGACTGACATTTATTGGTCGTAATTTCCATGATAACTTTCAAGGATTTATTATCGGCTTCCACTTTCCTAGTGGCTTGAGGATAATAAGGAGATGAATGTCCCTACTGCAAACCTAACTTGAGAACTAATTCAACCATCATGGAGTTCTAAAAATGACTACCACGGTTAGTGACAATATCTTTAGGAATACCAAAACGAGAAATGACTTGGTTGAAAAGAAACATGGCTATGTTTTCACCATCGTTCACAAAAGTAGGCATAGCCTCGGCCCACTTGGTGAAGTAGTCCACTACTACAATGATATAATTATGATCCTTTTCCGAAGGTGGGTTACAATTTTTAAAATATATTCCCCACTTTTTGAAATGACCGATGATAATAACAAGAAAGATAAGAGCTAGATGAGCGCGCATATTCCCAGTATATACTTGACATGGATGACATTTCTTGACCACTTCAATACAATATTTGAAGATCAAAGGCCAAAAATATATAGCACGAAGAATATTTTGGCTTGTTACAAGACCTATTAAATCATCACCATAAGCCCCACTGTGGCAATCATTCAGCACTAACTTAGCTTCTTCTAGGGTCAAGCAATGCCTAAGGATTGAATCAACCCCATGACGATATAAAGTGTCACCAATGATAACATAAATTTTAGCGAAGTGACGCAATATTCTACACTCATCCTTCGAAAAATTGAGGGGAAACTTTGAAGTATGAAGATATATAATAATATCCCCATACCAAGGATATTGTGAAGAAATAAGGAAAATATGTTCACTAGGGAATGATTCCTCATAAACTATTTCTTCTCCACATGGAAACTTTGGGATTAATTTTGTGAATATCAATGATTTCTTGGATTTAGCAGACAATAACTCATGATAGAATTGTTGTATAATAATAATCCATCTATTATATTTTCCCCCAATCACTCACCTACTGAAAACAAACTGAAATGGATTTACAGTTGCAAAAAAAAATTTTTTTCGAAGTAGAATGTAATGTCTAAGTACAGCATGGAAAAATGCAAAAGATAACTTATTGACAGGAGAATATTGTAATTTGGGACCAATCAAGCGTCGGATTAGATAATAAATCACATGCTCACAGATAGCATGATCTTCGTGAACCAAAACCATAGCTATGGTTGACTCTTCCGCAATGAGATACAAGAGGAAATCCTTGCTCTAATCGAGTGGACTCGGTAAAGAAGCAAAGTTTAATGCCTTTTTTAGAGCATCTAATGAGCACTAAGTGTAGTCATCCCACATGAATGGAACTCCTTTTTTCAACAATCTCATAAATCCCTTCATTATCTCAACATAATTGACGATAAATATCGTCAAGAAATTGGATTTTCCTTGGAGACTCTGAAGTTAAGGAATAGTAGACGGGGGCAGGGGACAACTAAAGTATTTCCTCAACCGTGAAAGGATCTACATGAATCCCTTCAGTAGGCACTTTGAACCTCAGTAACAGACCGTATGTGACTACGAAAACAAACTTATTCAGATTCAAACAGATTTTATAATGATGACATCTCTCGAAAATGAACTGAAGATGATGAGGATGATCGATTCTATTTATATAATTATCAGCTAATTCATCCAAATAAGCTTCGATGATATTCTTGATATCATGGAAATCATAAGACATGGACTGCTGGAAACTTATCTAGCATTTCTAAGACTGAAAGGCATATTTTTATATGCGAGGGTACTCGAGGAGAAAATAAAAGATGTCTTATGTTGATCTTCAGGACGAATATTAATTTGATTATAACCTGAGAAGATGTCCATGAAGGATAATGTCTCATTCCCCGCACATTCATCGAAAATATAATAAATAAAAGGTGTGTGTTAATTATCTTTAGGACAAGCCTTACTCAAATCTCCGAAGTATATGCACACAAGTATCATTCCTTTTTTCTTGTCAACCGGGATTTTCTTTCAAACTCACTCAGTCAAAGGAAGGGGTATATAAAACCCACCTTAAGAAACTTCTCAACCTTGGCTTTGATAGTTGTAGCCTTCCTAGGGTTTACCAGCCAAATCTTTTTCCGTATAGGCTTAGCGTTCTCATAAGTCTTGATCTCATGCTAGATAATTGATGGATCAATTCCAGGAATTTCCTCATAAGATCAAGCGAACACATCACATAATTATTTAAAAAGATCAGTATACATTTGAATTTATTCAGGGGAACACTAGGCTCTGACGAAAACATTCTCTATTACATTGGGATCCCTAGAAGTTTTCACAGGAATTGTTTTCGAAATGATAGTCATATTACCTTTGGAAAAAATATGCGTTGGAGCCAAATGGTTTAGAATTGGGTGAACATGACTAGTTGACATAGGGCTAGAAAAAATTGACTCAACTTCATGCAAATCTGGGAGGAAATATGACCGATGATGCAAATAATCCCATGGTCTTTCCACACCCTTCATTTATTCTAGGATTTCCTCCTTAAATGGTAAAACAATATCAAGGTAATCTAAAGAAGAAGTTGAGTTATGGGTCTAAGTCAGAGCCACATCTCCATCCAAATCCTCTAGTGAAAGAGGAACCAGACTGAAATATGCAGCGCTAATAATAGATTGATAAAAAATTTTGGTTTCAGACATGGGATATGCCATTACACATGCTTTCCCTTCTCCTAATGTGGTCGTAAAAGAGGGTAAGGGCCAAGGATCCAAAAAATAATGAGTTAAGAAGAACTATCTTCCGAAAGGAACCTTAGAAGACGAAATAAAATTTATATCAATAATAGGTTGTGGAATATCAAAGGTACCCATCAACTAGGAATATGTACCGAGTCCTAGATTCTCAATAGGTTGCTTGGAATTCTTCGCCAAGGGAACAAAAGAATCAGAGGATGCATTAGAATCTATTGAAGAACAATTCATATTTTTATCACTCCACCAAATCTCTAAGGCTAAGAAAGAGTCCAAATAGAGGTAACCACAAACCAATATTTTATCTTGGTAGCTATCCCTACCAAACAGGAAAGGGCTCTCTCCAAAAAGTCACAACCAAGAGGGATGGATGAATTAGGGCTTTAGGCTAGGTATGAGTATAGGGAATTGTTTGTTTGATTTGGTCTATCGGTTGGGTGAATTAGGTCAAATAGGCTAGGTCAGTGAAAATAAGATTAGGATTGCAGTCCATTCAATGGGGCAAGGTAGGTAGGAAGGCTAATAATTTAAGTTTTCAAGGTGAGATGGATTAGACTGATGAGATGCTAGAAAGAGCAAGACAATTCATTCATTCTTTCTAAACTGAAGAAATGAGACTAACTATGAAGATTTTCCCAAAACAGAGCATAGAAGATGTATTATGCTTATCAAATTGAAAATAAACATATAATATAAATGAAATGGACCATGGAGAATGAAAAAAATTCACACATATTTAACAAAAGAAGAAACACTGTTAAATTTCCATACCACAGGTATCTCGAAGAAATAGCTGCAACTCTTTCATTAATTTCCTACCAAATACTGATTAAAATAGAGTCTCTGATCAATGAAATAACATCAAACCTCTGAAATGAGTCAAGAAGTGAAAAATATAGATATCAAACAACCTCTCCCAATCTCAGGGGTCGAATCCCTAAGTTGAAGAGTTGTTCCACCAAAAACTGAACTGCATGCCTAGAGTGTAGGGAGGTCAAACTGACTTATCCCTAACTTTTTGGAAACTAATTCATTACATCTCATCAAGATTTATTACCTAATTAATTTACCACTAGGTAACTTTAAAAAATGATTATTACATTTACATCCTTGAATTACATTTGTAAAAAAATCATTTTCCAAAGTGAAACTGAGAAAACTAAGAAAATTTACAAATTTCACGAAACTCAAAAAATTGGTAAAAAGCGCACTGCCAGTGTAAAAAGCACAGTGCTAACTTTAGCTCTACTTTTGAATGGGTTCCTAGTGTCCAAATTGAGCTCAGGATAGATCATTGGAAATCATTTCATGTCTACTTTCTAGACCTATGTTGTGTTTCCAAAATGGTGTTCATTTGAACCTCCAAAACTTCATTCTCCCAAGACTGGTAAAAAGAGCAACGCCAACCTCAAAAACATGACATAAACATGTTTTTTGAGGTGTTCGTTTACTTTTTGACTGATTGTTTGGCCCTAAAAGACTTTGAAAATTTTCTATAGTGACTTTATTTGGCCTTCTAAATATAATGGTGCCTTCATTTTTGCCATTGGAGGTCCCTATAAAGAGCACAATGCCTATGGAACTGCGCTTTTGACAGTGCAACTATGCAAATCTGTCAACATGTGAAAAAACTCAAAATTTTCAAAACTTACCCAAAATTTCATGAAAATTGTGCTATTGAGGCCTGATGTAGTATGCTAAGCATTGAGGGATGCCTTTGCAAGGATGTGAAGCTTGTCTCCCTCTTTTTTCTTGGCTAGGGTTTTCTTGTGATTCTCTTGAAATTTCTTAAGTTTGATGCTACAAACCTTGTTCCTTGTGATGTACCTATTTGACAAGTTTCTGAGCATCTTGTTGTCCTTCTTTTCCATTTGGAGGAGTTTCTCAAGATGTATGTTGACCCTTTCAAGCCATGTTTCTCTGTCATCCTCAACCTCCTTGGTAGTCCTTTCTTCAAAAGTCAGTTTTTCATATTCAATTCTCAGCTGTTGTAAAGACCTCTTAAGACCTCTTGTTTTTGATCTTTTTATCTTTCTTTGGATGTCATGCTGGTTAGGGTCATTAGGTGGCATCATAGATTTACCTTTATTTGTTTTAAGCAACTCTAGTTCGATGAGAATTTGCTTGTCCTTCGGTTTCTTATTCTCCTACTCAAGAAACTAAATGATAAAATTAGATCTCTCTAAGTTAGTCTGAAGCTCTCTAATTTGGGCATCCTTATCTTTGAAAATCAAACTAGAAACTTCATAATCATCTTACTCATTCAATTCAATGAGGTCAAAATCTACTTCCTCATCATGAGGGTCCTCATCCTCTTGCATGGCCTCCTCATTCTCATTTGCTTCTGTCATATTTTCCTTTCCCTTATGTACCTTCTTTTTTGATGAAGAAGGCAAGGTCCCTTCCACTTTCCATGGAGCAAACACTTTCCTATACCCTCTCTGATATGTTCTAGCTAATGTGCCCATTTCATCCCTTTTAGGCTTGCTAACCATAGCTCTGCTAGGTGACCCAATATGACCCTGAAATGGTGATAATGGTGGTGAAATGTGTGAAGTAGGCTGAGCTGATGAAGGAGTAGGTGTTGTGGGCTGAGATGGAGGAGGCCTATCTTCAACATGTTCATCAGTAGCATGAGATGAAGAAGGCATATATTTAGCATGATGAGCTTGTGGATTTGTGAAGATATCACTGGAAATGAAGGTGTCCCATGAAATATGCAAATGGTTAAGGTGATGGAGGATAGTGATCTTGATGAGAAAGTGGTGAAAGAGGTTGTTCATCTGCTGGTCATAATATCTCCTTTGTACAATGTATGCCACTTTTTCCATGCTCTTGAACAGATAGTATGGGATATTAAGCAGTTTGACTCTTGTGAAGTGCATAAGAAGTCTAAAATGATATTTATAGAGTCTGTAGAACCTCCCTTCACATGAGAAGTACTTCATGGTGATCTTCATCATGGGGGTATACATATCAAGAAGGTGGCTGAAATGAAAAAATCTCTCTCTATCACTTATGTACCTTGGCTTGATGAATGGTTCATAATAATGATCACTGAAGTCTTTGGATTTAAACCACCTCTTACCCATGTTTGGAATCCCTGTGGCAACAAAAATGATAGATGTAGATATGGTGAAGGTTACACCTACAAGGGTCACCTGATTGTATTTGAGGTTTGAAATGAAAATTCTTCTCAAAATAGGGTGATGTTGAGCTCTGTCAATCATACTGCAGAATTCAAGGCAACCAACGTATTGAAAGCAAGAGACTCTCATTGGTGAAACCATCAGTTCTCTAGTGTTTGTGGGCTCAAGCCTTAGGATTATTACTCCCTTATGTGGCCTTATCTCTTTTCTATCCTCCCCTTACAGTTTATCTTCATCTTCATGTCTGCCCTCCTCTTCCAGTCTATCTTCCTCTTCCCGTCTATCCTCGTCTTCCTCCATGTAATCTTTGTCTTATTCCATGGTTTTTTTTCTCTAGAAACTATAGGGATGAGGAAATGGGACTGAGGATAGGTCTAGGAAAAATTAGGGAGATGGGGGAAGGGGTTTTTGAACTTAGGGAGGTGATAAGGGATCAAATTTTTTAAGGGATTAGGAATTAATATCTTATTACAGGGTTGATAGGGCTGCCTAGGAAATTGATATGCCTAGGACTTAGGGTGTAGGAAAAAAGGGATTTAGGGAAAGGGATATGATTTTGTATGGGTATGGATAAGGTTTATAGTGATGTAGGAAGGAAATGCAGTGTTTATGGGCATCAAATTGGGAATGAGGGAGTGAGGTTAGGGTTTTTAGCCAGACAAACTGCCAATTTTTCATGAAAACACAAACAGAATCAAATTTCTCTTGAAGAATGCAAGGAAGAGGTAAATGTGTATTAACTATTTGTTAAGAGGTGATAAGAGTATTTGGTGGAGGTTAGAAGTAGTTTGAGTGAATTTTGGAGCTTGCTAGGCACACTGGGAAAAAGCGCAATGACTTACCCAGAAGCACAATCCCTTCAACAAAAAACGTAGAGCCTATTCAGAAAGCGCAGTGCCATCCTCCAGAAATGCAGCGACAACTAAAAACTCAAATTTTGACCCTACAAATCGATTTTTTTAGGTGAGCGAGTGCAAGCTTGATGTTTCAAATGGAAAATGAGCTTCTTATTTTCTTATGGTGATCTTTATACTTGATGAATTTGATGTTTTGGGCTTTGGGACCCACTTTCTCTTTTCTTCTCTTTCACTTTACACTTTGAAACTTTACCCTTTTCTCTTTTTCACTTCATTATTTACAAATTGATAATTTGATTATTGACAATTATTTACATTTGGATTAGGTGCTTTGTTGGCATGTGGAACTTTGAGTTTGAAACTTTGGGAATCATGAACTTATTACAAATTGAGTGACATGAAATTACATAATGGAAAATAAAAATTACATCTTGTAGGTCATATTTACATGGTAAAGAGAGGTTATTTTATAATTTTCTTACTTTCTTCTCTTATGCAATGGAAATGGTTTATTACTAGACTTTGAAAAACTTTGAAAAACCCTAAAGACCTAACGAGAGCCTTGAGTGAATGAAATTCATGGTGAAATGAATAAACATGTGATAAAAACTCATGAATGATGTTCATTCAAAAAATTATTAAAATGAGACAACAAGTAATGGAAATTTAGAAAAAAAGTGAATTTTGTTTATTTTAGGGCTACCATAAGTGACTAAATTTTGGAATGATGACCTCGTGAAATGACAAAATTTCTGAATGAGATCCTAATATGATATAAAAATAATATTTTTGATCCCTGATGGCAGGATGCCAATACTGACACTAACATTAGCCTTATTGGGGATGATAGCTTTGAAAGAGGTGTCAAGAACACTGTAGACCATCAAGCCTTATCCATTGGGCCAATATGGTAAAAAAACTCAAACTAATAACCATGGCTGAAAAAGGATAACTCAAATGAAATTGACTGAATCAAGACAAACTCAAAATTGGCTGAAAATTGAATCAACATTGACTTACTTGACTGAAAAATGAACTTTGAAAATAGTAGAAAATTAGTGAAACTCCATGGCCTTCACATTGGGATTCGAACTCCAGTGGTTCTCTACTTCACACTTGCAGAAAAGGTAAAGTGATATTTACAATGAAATGGGAAATTGTTTGAGAAATGTACCTAAGAAAATATAGTGATTAAGGATCCTACCATTGACTTGTCCTCCTAAGAACACTTTTCCATTCATCTCTTCTAGCAGATAATCATTATTTCCACGAGAAGTTGAAATCTGATATGGCCCTTTCCATAGATTCTCACATTTTCTATGCTCACCCTTATCCTCATTTCTGGCATCCCAACAAAGTACTACATCTCCAACCTTGAATTTTTCTTCCTTTGTTTTCCTGTAATAGATTTTCTTAATCTTGTCATGGAGCTTTGACATGTTCTGAAATACCCCATCTCTCATCTCCTAAAGGTGGATCATTTAATTAATCCGACGTTCTACATCATTTACCTCAATCCCTACTTCTTGCAACAATTTCATAACTAGGACTGTTAATGATGAAGGAAATATAGTGAAGAAGGTTTTCAGATATTTGCGTGGCACTAGTGATTATGGCTTGTGCTACAAGGAAAGACCAGGATTGGAAAGAGTGTTGGAAATTCGTGGTTTTGTTCATGTAGACTAGGTTGGAGATCTGGACCAAAGAATATATACAAGTGGGTATGTGGTTAACCTATTTGGAGGTGCGGTCAGTTGGATGAGTAAAATAAAGTCTGTAGTGACTCTTTCAACTACAGAAGTAGAATACATGGCAAACACTCATGCAAGTAAGGAAGCAGTTTGGTTGCAGAGATTGTGTTCAAGTATGGGGTTGGTGCAGTGAGCTATAAGGATAGACTATGATAGCCAAAGTTCAATTTTATTTGCTAAGAACCCTACTTATCATTCAAAGACAAAGCACATTGATGTTCAATATCACTTTGTGAGAGATATGGTTGAGGATAAAAAGGTTTTGCCAATAAAGGTGGACATTTTGAAGAATGTTGCAGATGCATTGACGAAGTCTGTGAGCACTCAAAAGTTATCTTGGTGTAGGGAAACAATGGGTGTTGTAGAGCTGGGATAATGACTAAGCTTTCATGTGGCCCCCTTGTGGAAAGAAAACAATAAGTGGGAGAATCTTGGGTATGTGTTATATTCTTTCCATGATTGGCCCCACGTGCAACAAGGGGGTCATAGGGGGGCATCTGCCCCCCCTATCAGGGTTTGAGGCAATGCCTTGGGAAATTATTTTTTGGTGTGCAGACCCGCTCATAGGCAAACCCACCAATGGTTTTGTGTATGAGTTTGCACATGGTTTTGGGGGACGATGGTTTTCAACCCCTGGTATTTTGTAGATCTGGTCAAGGGAACTACGGTTATGTTCTAATCCAAGGTTAATGAATTGGGATTTATGTATGCTTCGACATATGTGTGTGTGTGTGTGTGTGTGTGTGTGTGTGTGTGTGTGTGTGTTTGTGTGTGCGTGTGTGTCTGTGTGTGTGTGTTGTAACACTAAAAGGAATATAATGAAAAATCAAGCTGGTTGTCCCGATTTGGGATCTAGGGGAAAATATTTGTGTTTATATGTTTTATGTTTTATGCTCTTGCTATTATTTATTTTCTCTTTTAAGATTCGTTTGTATATAATTTCAGTATAGGGTTAAAACCTACAAAATGTGTCGACCAATAATATCCTTCTCTCAATACTTTATTGGTCATGGTCTTCCAATATAGGTGGCCCCCACAATCTCCTTTATGGAAGTCATTCGTCACTTCTTTAGATTCTTCTTCGACCAAACAGTTGAGAAAAACACCTCCATGATTATTCCAGTAAAGTGCATTGTCAAATATGAAATACTTGGAATATTTGAGCTTCAAAGACCTACCTTGACTCTTAGACATGTCTAGAGGAGGTTTTAGGTGTTGCAAAACATAGATAATATCATAATATTGTGTAGATGACAAAAATATATAAGATACCTGAATGATATTCACTTCTTCTTCATTATCAGAAAAGGATGAAATTAGGTTGATATATAGAGCATGGAGGTTTGACACAACCATGAGCTTGGCTAAGCCTTGACCTTCAATTGGCTTGGTGGGCTTAATCTCAAGGTCGTATTCTAGTAATGCTTATATCCATCTCCCTCTCCTAACTTATAGGTTTGTCTGCATGAGAACTTCTTTTACATCTACATTAGGCACGTAAGTGAGAGTATGTGAATGTAAAATATAAACTATGAAATATTTCAGTGCTTTTACCAAAACCAAAGCCTGTTTCTCTATGATGTTTCACCAAAGGGCTGCATCTCTGATATTGCGACTAAAAAATTCAATTGGTAGCTTAGGTTTATCCTTTTTCTACATCAAGACTGCTACCATGGTGTGCTCAAAAGAAAATGATAATATTATGAAATAAATATAATAATTGGGAATTATTAAAACACGAGCGGTGGTCAAGGAAAACTTTGTTGAGTTGAAGGATTTCTGGGAATCTTCATACCACTTCACATCATTATATTTCTTCCACATATTTTTCAACTCTCTAATATGCTCATCCAAATTAGGAATATTTTTTTGTAATAAATTCATCTTATCATTGAATGCTTGTATTTCCTTTTTGCTACGAGGGATATGAATCTGCTAAATTTCTTGAACACGAGAAGGGTCAATTCGGATCCCATCTTTGGAGATGATATGATGGATAATTTTTCCCTCCTCCATGGAAAAAAGGATTTTCTTTGGGCTGAGAGAGATTTTGAACTTCCTGCATCTCTCGAAAACAATTTTTAAATGATGCAATTGTTCATCATTAGAATTTGAAAACAATGTCAATTCATCTAAATAAACAACCAAGAAAACATCTTTTTCAATGGAAAATTCTATGTCCACGGCCCACTGAAATGTGGCCCTTGCATTTTTTAGACTGAATGGCATATTTGCATATTTGAACATGCCCCAAGGTGTAGCAAATGTTGTATTTTCCTAATCATCCTCGTGCATTAGAATCTGATTGTACCATGAATATCAATACAACAGTGACATCTGGGAAGACCCAACAACCCTTTGAAGGATATGATCCATTTTGGGAAGTGGATAATTTTCCTTAAGAGATACTTTGTTCAAATTCCTAAAATCTGTACAGAGCCAGATTTCTCCAGTCTTCTTTATTACCGGGACCAAATTCGATATCCAATAAGAGAATCTGATAGGAACAATAATGTCAAAATTAAAAAGTTTTTTCACTTATTTTTCAATTGACGGCAGAAATCTCGGGTTGATCCTTCTCAAATTTTTCCAAAATATATTTTGATTGGGCTTAATCAAAATGGTGTGCTCAATGATCTTTTCATACACCTTTAAATTTTCATATTCCCTTGCGAAAACATTAGAAAATTAGAATAGTAAATCAATATATTTAGCCTTTACCTCAAAAGATAAATACTTTGAGAGTTTAACCATCTTTGGCTTGTACGATGTCCCGATGTTCACGTCCTCCACACCTTTTTCCATAGGAACCAATGTAGGCTTCCTTGCTATGTCATTCTGGTCAAACAATTCTTCCAAAGGTATGAGACATTTTGGAATATTGTTGTCTTTCAGCTGTAGTACATCCACCAGAGTTGCTTCAATGACCTAATCATCTTTGTCGCAAACTTCATCTATGGAACAATTCTCGAATTTAGCCTCACCTTGAAGAAATTTCTTTACCTGCTTATCATCCCAAAATAGTTGCTATTATCACAAGTTATCGAGAACAGTGGGTCGGTGTTTCACATGAATCTCAAATTTCCTATTTGGAAATATGGGGATCTTGAAATCGCTTGTAGCTGTAGCCAATGAATCTACCATGAGATTCTGACTCCTTGGCACAATTGAAAGTGTATACTCCAGAAACATTTTCAAAATATCTAGCACATCATTCTTGTATGCTCTCATCCATGGATGGTTAGCTTAATATTCACGTTTAACTTTCTTAATCACAAGTTTTGAATCACCACGTACTGAAATTATTTTTGCAACCAGTTTCTTCAAAATCTTAAGGCTAGTAATCAGTGCTTCATAATCTGCCTCGTTGTTAGTGAAATCAAAAGCTAACATGTATGAGCATAATCTAACATTTTAAGGAAACTTGCCAGGTTGAAAAAAAGGCCTACAGACCCAAATTCCAATGCTTTCCCCATCTTTTCCCAAGACACCATCAAAATCCATGGACCATAGACCATTTTCATCCTCCTAGTGCTGAAACTCTGATTTCTGTTTTGGCTCAAATTTTTGAACTATTTCTTCATGCTGCTCTGGACTTTCTTTTGCTTTATCTAATGGTTATTCTGAGTTTTTCTCTGCCTCATCTGATGGTTTCTCTATTGAACTCGACATATCCTCCTTTTCCTTTTCTATGACTTTTCTGTTGCAATTATGAATCTCTAGAACATATTCTACATCTACGAGCTAGCTATCTACATTATTTAAGCCACTATCATTAAAAAAAATAAATGACTCTAAATATGTATGTACAAAATTTATCAGATGATTGTTGGGCTTTTCTTTGCATGTGATCATATATTTCATCTTTGTTTCATAGTACAACTTTCTCAATTGTCCAAAAATTGGGATTGTTACATAAGAAAAGTCTAATTGCAAAGTGCCTCTCAACTTCACTCCCTGAGATCTTGACAACAACATACCAAACTGTAGCGATATGTCAGCTACCACCACGTCCATTAAAAAATTCTTCGTTGGAAACTACTATATGGAGACTACCAAATCCTTAATGAGGTCAATACAATAGACTCTACCTGAATAGAAGGTGTATAATTCATGGTAAGGACGAGTGATATCTAGTCCCAAATTCTCCATAATGGATTTTGGAATTAGAATATGGGAGGCTTCACAGTCTAACATGGAATTTTTTAAAATGAATCGGTGGATTCTTAGACTCAAATAGAATCGGGGAACCTCGCTATCTTATAACTGACCATCAATAGCAAGACCAAAAATAATTTCGGGTTGATCATCTTCGACATTTACCATGTGAGACAAAGGATATACTTTAAGAACTTTGGCTAGATGACACTTATACTGTTTAATTTCAATTTTTAAATTTCAGTTTCTAGGCTAAAAGGAGTGGATTTGACAACCTCTTTAATGTCGATATCTCGTTTGTCGGCATGTTCCTTTGATAGATCTTCTTTATTCTCACTGTACTTTTCCTTACTTTTTGAACTTGTAGATGGTTGATTTACCTTGCTCTGATTCGTGGCTGCAGGCTATTTTAATTTGCTCTGATTACCTTGAGAATTCACTTTTGTTTGAGTATATTTTCTCTAAGATGCCCTTTTCTGAATGGGATTAACTAACACATCTTTACTCATCAATGAGTAGTACCTTTGCTGTGAACTGAGTGCATTCAAGTAACTCCACTGATAATCATCTAATTTGGTCTCCAATTCATGATCATTGGAAAGGATAAAATATTCATCCTTAGGCTCAACTTCCTTTTAAAAATACTCTTCATCTTCCATAAAAATCATGGGCAGGCCATCAGCCTTGAAAAGGAGATTTTCTTCAACAATTGTTTCTTCATCATCTTCTTTTATTCCTTGAGCATAATTTTTCTACAAGGGTGTCCTAATTTTCTGTTATTGTATTGGTTGCTCATGAGCCCACTATTCTCTCTACTTGATCCTTAACTGAGGTTGTTATTGGCCTCTAAAGTTAGGATTTCTGACGTCAAGTTGTCTGTCAGTGATGGAAATCTTGTCAGCCATTATTTCAATTGTCCTTATCAAATTTTCCATTTTGTCATCAGAAGATGAGGTAGATGGTTCATATTTAATAGTGACTTTTCTCTCACCTCTAGTTCTAGCTCTTTTCATTAGAATATTTGCTTCAATGTTGATCGTGTTATTTTTCATATCTTCCTATGTAGCTAGAATTATTTCTGTTAATTGGTAGGCCATGTCAAGATTAAATGTATCTGGATAACGTATGAGAGCTAGGCATGGAGAAGGCTTTATCTCAACGGGAATTGAATTATAAGTTCTGTTGAAGTGAGTATTGAAATATTGGACTAATTCATTGGTATTTCTCTTTATGTTCTCATACTCAAAAAACAACTGTAAATGGTTTTTCTTTAGCTCCCATCGGTCTATAAGTGCATCAACTAGCTGGTCTCAAGTGGTAATAGAATTTTCAATCAAGGATATAAACTAAGTTTTGAAATCTCCAGATAATCTCTAGGATATAATTATCATTTTGGAATTTTTATCATATACTTCTTCCAAGTCTATGAATTCGGTGACTTTGACAATGTGTTGTTTTGCATTTATGGGAGAAATTTCATCAAAGAGGGGGAGTCTCTAGCCATAACCCTAAGGTAAATAGTTCAGTTGAGCTGGTAAGATAAGTGGGAAAAATATGGCCATGATTCCTACTGAGTGAAGTGTTATATTGACAATGGGATGATTTGGCTGAATGGGTAGTGGAACAGCAGTTGTAGGTACTGAAGTAGTACGTACAAGTGATGAAGTCAAGGGTGTAGATGAAAAAGAAACAATTGATTGAGGTTGAATCGATACATGTATTTACTCTTGTTGGTAGAATTGGCTCCAAACTTTGATGTCTAATTATGATTTAGGTTTAGTCTCTTCAAAAAGCCAATTTTCTTCAATTTTTAGAGAAATAAGATCTAACTCAGATAATGACATGACCTCAGAGATTCTTAAAGGATCAAAGATTATGTCGACTAAATAAGTTTTAGACTTATATCTAAACAAGGAGAATTAAAATTTTAGATCAAATGGTATATATTCGAGAGATAGTATTTTAGTAGGAAGTGAAGAAGATATTACTAATGGGATTGGACCTAACTGAATATCTATAGCTTGATATCTATGCTTCTCGACAAGCTTCTCTGGATATTCGACTGGATCAGCTTGATCAGGATCGGGATTTTCTCTCATGTATCTTCTCGAAGCTAGCTCTATAATCTTCGCACTGAAATTATCTAGTCAGCCTTTATAAAACTTTATCCTATCATCCAAATGACCAGATTCCAATTATTCTTGTCATATGCCAAAAGAAAATAAATCTTTCATTCCCTGGAAACAACGCCAGTATGTTATCCCTCCACTGCATCTCTAAGGTTGTGAAAGATTCCAAATAGAGGTAACCAAAAACCAAGATTTTAGCTTGTTAGGTAGCCCTAAAAAACTGGAGAGGGCTCTCTAAACAAAATTACAGCCAAGAGGGCTGGATGAACTAGGGTTTTAGATAGGTACGAGTATAGGGGTTTATTTTTTTGATTTGGTTTGTTGGATGGGTTAATTAGGTCAAAGAGGCTAGGTCAGGGAAAATAATATTACGATTGTAGTCCATTCAATGGGGCAAGGTAGGTAGGAAGGCTAACAATTTATGGTTTCAGGGTTAGATGGATTAGACTGATGAGATGCTAGAAAGAGTAAGATAATGCATGTATTCCTTCTAAACTGAATAAATGAGATAAACTATGAATATTTTCCCAAAACAGAGCATAGAAGGTGTATTCTTCTTATGAACTTGAAAATAAAAATATAATAGAAATGAAATATCATGGATAATACAAAAAATTCACACATATACAAAAAAAGAATAAACAATCTTCAATTTCCATACCACAGGTATCCCAAAGAAATAACTGCAACTCTTTCATTAATTTCCTGCCAAATAATCATTACACTAGAGTCTTTGATCAATGCAACAACATCCAACCTCTGAAATAATACAAGAAGTGAAAGATATAGCTATAAAACAAACTCTCCTAACCTCAGGCATCGAATCCCTAAGTTGAGGAGTTGTTCCACCAAAAAATGAACTGCATACCTAGAGTGTAGGGAGGTCAAACTAACTTATCCCTCCCTTTTTGGAAACTAATTCATTAAATCTCATTAAGATTTTTTACCTAATGAATTTACCCATAGGTAAATTAAAAAAATTATTATTACATTTAAATCCTTGAATTAAATTTCTAAAAACATCATTTAACAAGGTGAAATTGGGAAATCTGAGAAAATTTACAAATTTCAGGAAACTCAAAAAATTGGTAAAAATCACAGCACCAGTGTAAAAAGTGCAGCGCAAAATTCAGCTCCACTTTTGAAGACGTTTCTAGTTTTGAAATTGATCTCAAGATATCTCATTGGAAATCATTTCCTATCGAGTTTCCAAATATATTCTTAGTTTCCAAAATGGTATTGATTTGACCCTCTAAAACTTCATTCTCCCAAGATTGGTCAAAAGCACAGTGCGAGCATCAAAAATAGGGCATAAACATGTTTCTTGAGTTGTTTTTCGACTTTTTGACTAACCAATTGGCTTCAAAAAAATTTAAAAAGTTGCTAGGGTGACCGTATTTGGCCTTATGAATCCAATGGCACCTTCATTTTTTCCATTGGAGGTCTCTATAAAAAATCGCAATGCCTCTATTAAAAAACGCAATGCCTAGGGCATTGCACTTTTGATAGTGCGACTGTGCAGAGCTGTCAAAATGTGCAAAAGCTCAATATTTTCAAAACTTGCCCAAAATTTCTTGAAAATTGTGCTATGGAGGCCTAATGCAGTATGGTAAGAAATGAGGGATTCCTTTTGTTTGTGCTCAACCTAGTCTCCTAAATTGAGTTCATTAATTGTCAACCAGGGTTGGTAAACTACTGAAGTGAAGTGCACCATATGTGCCTAAGTAACCTCTTCCTACTTCGTTGTGTTTAGTGTTTTCTGATGTTTTTAGTTTTATGGTTTTATGTTTGAAAAGGGAAGGAACTAAATATTGGTGCAAAGAAGCTATTGACTATGTCAAAACAGAGTAAAGCCTAAATTATGATGGTAAATAAATGCAAATGCTGAAACAAAACAGAGTCTAACTCTGACTAGAAAACAACAAATATAAAGCTTGATAATGACTCTATTGTAAACTCACAACATGAAATTGAAATGAACCTGATAAATGAACAAGCTAAGTGTAAATGAAGTTTTCACCTAAATCACTAATCAAACAGATAACTTACAATGTACAACATCTCATCCATGAATAAAGATTTGTTGGAAAATATGTGGAAAAGAATATTTGTGACAAGGTAAAGTTTCTACTCTAAACTAGTTTCTACTTAAATTTCTGCAACTCAATTTTAACACCACTAAACCTATCTCAAAAGTTATAGATTTCCTTTCAAAAATAGTCTTTGAGAAAGAGGCTTGTTTGTGAAATGAAAAAGAGGCTGCAAAATACTCCAGACCTTATAATGATACTATCTTCCGTTCAGATAATTGTGTATGAGTATGAATTTTGAACAAAAGAAGTTTTGTAAATAATTAAGCCTGTGAGATTGAATTTATCAACTAAGACAAAGTAAACTACAATGGACAACAGCTAAACTTGAAGTGTTAAAGTAATGAGTTAAAACTAAACTAAGATGCTATTAATCTACAATGAACAGTATTAAACTAAAGAGCCATTATCCTACTTGAAAAGAAAACAAAGCTAAACCACATGCATTCTACCTCCGGAGTATTCTATTGAAATTGACATGCCATTAATCTATGAAATTACACAGTCCATCTTGATCATGAATGATATGTTGGGAAAAGTTTATTAGAACAATTACAGTTTGTATAACTCATTTGATGAAACATAAACATAAGACTGAAAGTAAATACTCATCTAAACTGTGAAAACAGAGCTAAAATACTTATCTAAACAGTGAAAACGAAGCCGCTCGAAGGTAGGGGCCCTCTACCACCGGAGTAGCGTGAAAATCTAACTCAAGATCGACTCAATGCGTTCAAAGGAATACTGCTTCTTTCATTAAAGGAGAAAAATGCTTAAAACAGAGTATTCACGGTTAGCAGAAAAAGCCAAATTCTAACCAAGATCTAACTGTTATGCATATGAGAACACATTATTTATAACAGAAAGAGATATAACTAATTCCCTAAAGTCTGTGCTGAAGGAAGACATGTGAACCATTACGTCCAGAGATTTAGCATTATGGCCGCCGTGAGGAGTAAATCTATGGAAAGTGGCTATTAGATTCAGCTTATGGAGCCGTTTACATGTGTTGATATGTCTCCCATGATTTAGAAACAGCCACGCAAATATCCACGTGATGAAAAATAGAGTTCTGTCACTGTGGGACTCTACGGTTGACCACCACTTGGCCACCTTTGACCACAGCCTTCCGAGGTGAATTCGACTAAGCCAATAGGACACGATCCATGTCCACATCATTTCTAAATTGCCCATGTGGCTCGATTTGCCTGAATACACCTACAACATAAAATTTAACAAAATGGCTGCGGAAAGTGACAAGATTCCGCAGCTAAATGAGCAAAAATCTAAATCAAACAGTAGACACAAAACATAGTTAAAAACCATTTTAAATGCTCTTTTAAAATTAATATGCAATGATATTGGTGACTGAGAAGGTCCAGGTAAATGAAAAAGGTCTAGAAAGGTGTATAAGAAAGATGCAGATTTGAGACTCAACATACCCCCACTGTGAAGGTGTTGCATGTACTCATGCAACCAAAATTTGGATAATCCTTCTTCAATTCATATGCCTTGAAACTTCAGCCATTACATCCAGTCCTCTCCTCCTCTTCCTTGGTGCTGCTAACATCCTGGGCTTCTTCATCAAGCATCTGAATTTGATATTAACCAGTGCTCTACTTAACTTCTGGCATTTCTTCTTCAATTTCCTGTTCTTTTTCTGTCATAGTCCCAGATGTAGCATGGTATTGTCATGAATGATCTTGTCCAGTTTACTTTGTTCCTTTAATGCCTCATTTTCATTTTTAATGTGTCTATTTCAAACCTCCAATTCAAAGACTTCTTGTTTTAATGATTGGACGAGATCTTCCTTTGCTGTGTGAGGCTGAGTGGATGAAGTGCTGGGACCCGTGGCTGCCTTTTCTAAAGATTCTATATAATCATATACTTCTTGCTGCTTTGGGTCTATCTCAGGTGTCGTTTTTATTGGGCTTTCCCCAAAATGCCGTGGAGGAGAATTGGCTTCAAAATCTGGCTGAAAAGGGCTCATGTCAACGTCTGGCTAAGAATGAGATGGACTATGTTCAATATCTGACTGAGAATGAAATGAACTATGTTCAATGTCTGACTGAGAATGAGATGGATTATGGCTAGATGGAGTTTGTTCAGATGTTTCTTCTCCCAAATAAATGAAATGGGGTCCTTTCGTTTGTGTTTTCCTCAACTTCCTTTAAGTCTGGAACTTCTTCTTACACGCTATGGACCACTATCTTTTTCTTTTATTTTTTTCTTTTCCCCTCTTTTCAGCCATAGATGACTGTTCTTGAAGGTGAACTAGTCTCTCAAATAACACTTGATGATCTTATTCGGAGGAAGGGATTTGATGTATAGCCTCAATACTTTTTCTCTCTTTTGATGCTATTGGCTTTTTACCTTTGGTTTCTTCCTTCCTTCTCTTTGACAGTCTCCCTTCTCCACTAGTTCTTTCAATTGTAGTAGTAGGAGTGCTTTGAGTTTCACATTTGTTCTCTTCCTCCTACTCCTTCTTCATGTACTGCCTTCAGGAATTTCTTGGGGTTCTTCAAAGAAATTTCTAATCAAAAATTTTTCCCATGTGTCCTTTTTCTCTTTTAATTGTTTCTCAATCAGAATTTTCACAAGACCATGGTGATACAAATGTGGTTCTACGTCCCCTAAATTCTTCTGAATGGTCACAGACATCTTCTTCAAACTATTTAATAAAAAGTATGGCAGATTGAGGGTCTGGTTGTCTAGAAAATTCATCAGCAACCGGGTATGATACATAAACATTGACCCAAAACGGCCCTCACAGGTGATAAATTTTTGAATAACTAGCAGCAAAGTAGCCCACTCCTCTTTCAAAGCATGAAAAGGAATTCCTTTTTTAAAAATAGTTATATCCATACCTGGGTTACGTAGGATCATTCTCCAGGCTTCATCACTAATGCTTTTGTTCTTGAACCAGCGTTCACCTTCTTGAGGAAGTTCTGTAGTGGATGCTATGGATGCGTCATTCACCGTAAATTTAAGGTCCCCAATCTCTACCTCCAGGTCATTGAAAGACCTTGCAAATGCTCTTGTCACCTCTTTATGGTAGCCTCTAAACTTTTGGATGAACCGAAGCCACTTTGCCTTTTTCAATAAATATCTGACTTGTGGGTATCCTTCCATGAATTTAGGTCCTTCTAGTTCTGTTCTCAACAACTGACCCATCCTTCTTTCTGCTCTTTTAAAACTTGTCTACATGAGGAGGGTTCAACGGAGGTAAGACGACTTAATGAGCGGAAATGAGCACGATGATTGTAGGCAGATATCAGATAATGGGTATAAAGACTGTAGCGTAATAGAGAACAAATGGGGTGAAGCGGAACAGAAAAGGGTTACGTGAGCACGGTGGAAATGCGGCTGTGAGATCAATAGAACAATAGGAGGAGTATAACACAGCTGGCAGTGTTTAAAATTTGGTGGCTGCAGAGTAAATGTAAGCACGTTTATACAACGGCTACGGATTTCATGCGGCTGAAAGAAGCCGTAGTCAAATCAACCACGTTTCATCATCACAGGTGGAGTATCAGAGTATGAGTGAAGATCGGAGGCTCGATTATGGACCATTTGAAAATGAATGCAAGGATTATGGGCGGATCATATAGAGATCGTGGAATGGTTACGGAGTTTGTCAACACAATCATTGCACATAATGGAGCTATGGTTCATAACTATGTAAAAATGTGTTTTAAATGCCACTTGAAATAAATTTTTACTCATATCTTGGAATTCTTGCCATTTTTCATTGGTCTTCAATTAGTTGCTCCTCATAGATATCTTTGAATGCCCCCTGTCTTCATATTATGTCTTCATACCTGCATTTGATTTCATGATTATTGAACTCACATCTGGCTGTACATTCTTTTGAAAAACAGAGTGGTAGCTGTAGAATCTGCTTCTGGCTGCGGAAACTGGTGTCAGCTGCAGAAACAGATGTCAGCTGCGGAAACTGACACGACTATTATTTGGGTGAATGAAAATAGATGGATGATAACTGACTGAATGAAAATGGTCATGAAAGAAAATTTTATTGGTGAAATGAAATGAAGTGAAATGGAATGAAGTGGAGTGAAATGAAGTGGAATGAAGTGGAGTGAAATGAAGTGGGTGGTCACAAAACTTGTGAAATGAAAGAGAGATTTTTTTTTTTTTTTGGAAAATATAGGGTGTCAGGTGTCCCTGATTTTCACCCTACATTTTCTGTATAAGACTACCAATCAATGATTGGTTTTCAGGCTTATACAATTTTTTTTTTTATGTCCTACTGTACTTGAAAAATAAAATCTTGTTCAAGTATATCAGTACTTCCAATGGAACCATGTTTGTAACAAGATGATAGATAAACTCATATGCAGGTTTGAAAGATACTCTTTGATATGTACCAGTATATGAGATGCCAACTATCTTGATTTAGATGATGTCAAAAGATATTGAATAATTGAGCATTGGAATCTAATGACTGAATTGAACCAAGATTTAATGTAATATTTTCTTCCTTGTCTTTCCTCTATCATGAAATGCAAGTCTTCGGAGATGTGATCTTCATTCGTAGAATCTGGTGATAGGCATGCATGAGACTTTTCAATCTCTGGTTCCAATATCTTCTCTCTATCAATAGACATCCATGATTCTTGGACCTCATCTGAGTCTTCTTCTGCTGGTTGTTGTTTTTCAATGACAGCTGGTGAATCATTTTGCAATACCTCAGATTTATAAGTTGATTGAGATGTTTTATTGTTGGGGATATGAAATGGTTGTGGAGGTAGTGGAGTGGGGAATCTTTGGGGTTTTTGTGTGGATGGTAATGGGAAAGGTTGAATTGAGGTAAAATAAGGGTGATGTTGATGTTGTAGTGGAGGTAAATGGTATGAATAACATTGATGATGGTATTGAGGATAGAGAGGGAAAGATTGAGGATATGGTGGATTTCCTTTATAGGGCCTTTGCCAACTTTGTTGCCAAGATTGGTTTTGAGGTTGGAATTGAGATGGCCAAGGTTTCCAAAGTTGGTTTTGAGGTTGGGATTGAGATGGCCAAGGTTTCCAAGGCAAGGGTGTTTTCAAATTACCTTGAGGTTGTTGTGCATAACCTTGAAACTATGCATAAGGATATTGCATCATATTGGGTTGATGAGGCTTCCATAGTCCTCTTGGAGCTACATAACAAATTTGCTCTTGTGCTTGATTTGCTCCATTATCCTTCTGGTAAATTTCCTTCAAGCCTGGTAATGATGGGCAATCTTCAGTAGTATGCGATCCTGCACAAATTTTACACATTTTAATGTTATCAAGTGGACATTCATGCAAAGCATGTTTCTTTCTACATTTAGGGCAAAATATAAATGAAGCAACTTTTCGCTTGTTTTGCATTCTTAGCATGTCAGTTTGTTCATTTAAATTACCAAGAATGTTTAGAAAATTTTTAGGTTCAGTTTGACTTACCAATCTTGATGCTGACTTACTTACTCTTGCCATAAATGGATCTTGAGGGGATCTTATACACTTTGCTTTTCCTCTTGATATGTTCTTGCATAGTTCACAAATTTCTTGAAATGACAATCGATAGACATCTCCTTTTCCCACAATATTAAGAAGATCAATCCATTCATCCTTTATAGCATTTAGTAGGAGAGTTTTTAATGCATCGGATCCTAAATTATGCAATTTAGATCTTTTGATATTATAAGTAAATCTCTCTACTAAATCTTCTAGGCTTTCATCCTCTTTTTGGTTCATGTTAAAGACTTCATTTCTAAGGTCATGGTGCATGCAATAACCTTTATATTTTTCCAAAAATACTCTTTTCATATCATCCCATGTCCTTATAGAATTTTTTTATAAAGTCATGAACCATCTAAGAGCTCTATCCTTCAATGTTGCCGGAAACAAATTCATTTTTTGCATGTGCAATGAGTAGCCATAAGATCTACAAATTATTTCAAATTCAAAAAGAAAGGTTTCCAGGTCTTCTGATCTCATACCTTTGAAGTTAGGAAGTGCATATGGATGGATGTTCTTCTTTTTAACGTTGATATCAGTTTCTTGAATGGGAAATCCAAAAGGATCTCCCTCATTGTCATCATCTCCATCCATTTTAACCTCCTTTTTCACCTCTTCTTCTACCTGCAAAAATATGAATTCATGATGTGGATGTGTGGCTCTTACTGCACCACATGATATAGTGGGTGTAGTAGGTGATTGAAGTTTTTGTTTTTGTTTTTGTTGTTTTTTTTTTTAGATGTAAGAAATAAGGTTACCTAGTTACACTTCCCCGGCAACGGCGCCAAAATGTTTGTGCTCAACCTAGTCTCCTAAATTGAGTTCATTAATTGTCAACCAGGGTTGGTAAACTACTGAAGTGAAGTGCACCATATGTGCCTAAGTAACCTCTTCCTAATTCGTTGTGTTTAGTGTTTTCTGATGTTTTTGGTTTTATGGTTTTATGTTTGAAAAGGGAAGGAACTAAATAATGGTGCAAAGAAGCTATTGACTATGTCAAAACAGAGTAAAGCCTAAATTATGATGGTAAATAAATGCAAATGCTGAAACAAAACAGAGTCTAACTATGACTAGCAACCAACAAATACAAAGCTTGATCATGACTCTATTGTAAACTCACAACATGAAATTGAAATGAACCTGAGAAATGAACAAGCTAAGTGTAAATGAATTTTTCTCCTAAATCACTAATCAAACAGATAACTTACAATGTACAACATCTCATCCATGAATAAAGATTTGTTGGAAAATATGTGGAAAAGAATATTTGTAACAAGGTAAAGTTTCTACTCTAAAATAGTTTCTACTTCTGTTCTGCAACTCAATTTAACACCACTAAACCTATCTCAAAAGTTATAGATTTCCTTTCAAAAATAGTCTTTGAGAAAGGCTTGTTTGTGAAATGATAAAGAGGCTACAAAATACTCCAGACCTTATAATGATACTATCTTCTATCCAGATAATTGTGTATGAGTATGAATTTTGAACAAAAGAAGTTTTGTAAATAATTAAGCCCGTGAGATTGAATTTATCAACTAAGACAAAGTAAACTACAATGGACAACAACTAAACTTGAAGTGTTAAAGCAATGAGTTAAAACTAAACTAAGATGCTATTAATCTACAATGAACAGTATTAAACTAAAGATCCATTATCATACTTGAAAAGAAAGGACAAAGCTGAACCACATGCATTTTACCTCCGGAGTATTCTATTGAAATTGACATGCCTTTAATCTATGAAATTACACAGTCCATCTTGTTCATCATGAATGATATGTTGGAAAAGTTTATTAGAACAATTCTGGTTGTATAACTCAATGCAATTGAAACATAAACATAAGACTGAAAGTAAATACTCATCTAAACTGTGAAAACAGAGCTAAAATACTTATCTAAACAGTGAAAATGAAGCTGATCAGAAGGTAGGGGCCCTCTACCACCGGAGTAGCGTGAAAATCTAACTCAAGATCGACTCAATGCGTTCAAAGGAATACTGTTTCTTTCTTTAAAGGAGAAACATGCTTTAAACAGAGTATTCACGGTTAGCAGCAAAAGACAAATTCTAACCAAGATCTAACTGTTATGCGTATGAGAACACGTTATTTATAACAGAAAGAGATATAACTAATTCCCTAAAGTCTGCGCTAAAGGAAGACACTTGAACCATTACATCCAGAGATTTAGCATTATGGCCGCCATGAGGAGTAAATCTATGGAAAGTGGCTGTTAGATTCGGCTTATGGAGCCGTTTATAGGTGTTGATATGTCTCCCATGATTTATAAATGGCCACGCAAATCTCCACGTGATGAGAAACAGAGTTCTGTCACCGTGGGACTCTACGGTTGACCACCACTTGGCCACCTTTGACCACAACCTTCCGAGGTGAATTCGACTGAGCCAATAGGACACGATCCATGTCCACGTCATTTCTAACTTACCCACATGGCTCGATTTGCTTGAAGACACCTACAACATAGACTTTAACAAAATTGCTGCGGAAAGTTGCAGCAGCTGCGGAAAGTGACAAGATTCCGCAGCTAAATGAGCAAAAATATAAATCAAACAGCAAACACAAAACATAGTTAAAACCCATTTTAAATGCTCTTTTACAATTAATATGCAATGATATTGGTGACTGAGAAGGTCCAGGTAAATGAAAAAGGTCTAGAAAGGTGTATAAGATAGATGTAGATTTGAGACTCAACACCTTTGTAGGGATGTCAAGCTTGTCTTCCTCTTTTTTCTTGGCTAGGGTTTTCTTGTGTTTCTCCTGCAATTGCTTAATTTTGATGCTACAAACGTTTTTCCTTGTGATGTACCTATTTTACAAGTTTCTGGGCATCTTGTTGTCCTCTTTTTCCTTTTGGAGGAGTTTCTTAAGATTTATGTTGACCCTTTCAAGCCATGTCTCTCTATCATCCTCAACCTCCTTGGAAATCCTTTCATCAAAAATAATTTTTTCTTCTTCAATTATCTGCTGTTGTAAAGCCCTCTTAAGACCTATTGTCTTTGGTATTTTTCTGCTGCTTTGCATGTCATGCTAGTCAGGGTCACTAGGTGGAATCTATCTTTATCTATATTTTTTTAAGAAGCTCTACCTCCATGAGAATTTTCTTGTCCTTCAACTGCTTATTCTCCTGCTCAAGAAAAGAAATGATAAACTTAGATCTCTCAAATTTAGTGTGAAGATCTATAATTTGGGCATCCTTCTCTTTGAGAATCAATCTAGAAACCTCATAATCATCCTGCTCATCCAATTCAATAAGGTCAAAATCTACTTCCTCATCAGAAGGGTCCTCATCCTCTTGCATGGCTTCCTCATGCTCATTTGCTTCTGTCATCTTTTCCTTTCTGTCCTGTACATCCTTTGTTGATGAAGAAGGCAAGGTCCCTTCAACTTTCAGTGGAGAAAACACTTGCCTATACCCTCTCTGATATGTTCTAGTCAATGTGCAGATTTCATCCATTTTCATCTTGCTGACCATAGCTCTACTAGGTGACCCAATCTGACCCTGAAATGGTGGTTATGGTGGTGAAATGGGTGAAGTAGGCTAAGCTGATGAAGGAGTAGGTGTTGTAGGCTAAGATGGAGGAGGCGTATCTTCAGCATGTTTATCAGTAGGATTAGATGAAGAAGGCATATCTTTAGCATGCTCATCTTGTGGAGATGTGAAGATATCATTAGCAATGAATGTGTCACATGAAATATGCAACTGGTTAAGGTGATGGAGGAAAATGATCTTGATGAGAGAGTGGTGAAAGAGTTTGTTCATCTGCTGGTCATAATATCTCCTTTGTACAATGTATGACATTTTTTCCATGCTCCTGAATAGATAGTATGTGATATTAAGAAGTTTGACTCTTATGAAGTGCATAAGTAGTCTAATATGATATGTATAGAGTCTGGAGAACCTTCCTTCACAAGAGAAGTACTTCATGATGATCATCATCATGGGGGTATACCTATCAAGAAGGTGGCTTTAAGGAAAAACTCTCTTTCTCTCACTTTTGTACCTTGGCTTGATGAATGCATAATAATACTCCAAGTATTTGGATTTAAACCACCTCTCACCCATGTTTGGAATCCCTGTGGTAGCAGCAATGATAGATGTATATATGGTGAAGGTTACACCTTCCAGGGTCACCTGATTGTCTTTGAGGTTTGAAATGAAAAGTCTGCTCAAAATAGGGTGATGTTGAACTCTTTTAATCATATTGCAAAAATCAAGGCAACCAACATATTGAAAGCAAGCGAATTTCATTGGTGAAACCATCAATTCTCTGGTGTTGGTGGGCTCAATCCTTAGGATTCTTCCTCTGTTATGTTTCCTTCTCTCTTGTCTATCCTCCTCTTCCAGACTATCTTTCTCTTCCTGTTTGTCCTCCTCTTCTAGTTTGTCTTCCTCTTCTTGTCTATCATCCTCTTCCTCAACAACATAATCTCTATCTTCTTCCATGTTTTTTTTTCTCTAAAACCCCTAGGGATGAGGAATGGGTGTTGGGAAAGGTCTAGGAAAAATTATGGAGATGGGGGAAGGGTTTATTGAAATTAGGGAGGTGATAATGGATCAAAATGTTTAAGACATTGGGAATTAGAATTTTATTACAGGGTTGATAGGGCCGCCTAGGAAATTGAGATTCTTAGGACTTAAGATTTAGGGAGAAAGGGATTTAGGGAAAGGAATATAATTTTGTAGGGGTGTGGATAGGGTTTACAATGATTTAGGAAGGAAATTTAGGGTTTATAGGCATCAAATTGGGAATGAGGGAGTGAGATTACAGTTTTCAACTAGACAAACTACCAATTTTTCATGAAAACATAAACACCATGAAATTTCTCCTAAAGAATGCAAGATAGATGAAAACGTGTCTTACTTACTTGGTAAGAGGTGATAAGAGTCTTCAGTGGAGGTTAGATTCAGTTTGAGTGAGTTTTGGAGCTTTCTGGGAACGATGGGAAAAATCACGGTGCCTTACCCAAAAGTGCAATGCCCTTCAACAAAAAACACAGCGTCGACTTCCAAAACCATAGCTCATGTTCAGAAAGTGCAGCACCACCATCCAAAAATGTAGCACCAACTGAAAACTCAAATTTTTACCCTTAAAATCAATATTTTGAGGTGAGGGAGTGTGAGCTCGATGTTTGAAATGGAAAATGAGCTTTTTCTTTGGCTTATGGTGATCTTTTATACTTGATGAATTTGATGTTTTGGGCCTTGGGACCCACTTTCTCTTTTCTTCTCTTTCACTTTACACTTTGAAACTTTACCCTTTTCTCTTTTTGACTTCATTATCTACACATTTATCATTTGATGATTGAGAATTCTTTACATTTTGACTTTTGATGCTTTGTTGGCATGTGGAATTCCGGTTTGGCAGATTTGGGAATCATAAACTTATTACAAATTGAGTTACATGAAATCACATAATGGAAAATAAAAATTACATTATGAAATAAAAATTACCATTTTCAAGTCATCTTTACATGGTAAAGAGAGGTTATTTGATCATTTTCTTACTTGCTTTTCTTATGCAATGGAAATATTTTATTATTGGACCTTGAAAAACCTAGAAACCTAGTGAAACCTTGAAAAACCCTAAGGACCTAATGAGAGCCTTGACTGAATGAAATTCATGGTGACATGAGTAAAAAAGTGATAAAAACTCATGAATGATGGTCATTCAAAAAATTATGAAAATGAGCCAGCAAGTAATGGAAATTTAGAAAAAAAATGATTTATTTATTTATTTTAGGGCTACCATCAGTGATTAAATTTTGGAATGATGACCTACCGAAATGAAAAAAATTCTGAATGAGACCCTAATATGATATGAAAAAACGATTTTTGATCACTGATGGCAGGATGAAAATACTGACACTAACACATCTGATCAACAATAACTATTCTCCATTCACAAGGAAAACATAGGATGCGTAAAAATGATGATATAATGACATCTTTGTCATAAATCCAATTTTGATCTGATAGAAGGTTATAGTCGAAATTAGCATCAACTATTTTTACTTTGATATCTACCAACTTTCCCCTAACACAGATGGGCAAGGCTCGAACAATGCCATGTGGTTTGTGAGAATGACCATCAAATGCAGTCAAGAGAGTAGGTGAAGGAACAAATTGAGGGGGTCCAATAGCTTTCCAACATGAAATAGACATGACACATGTCGAAGCTCCTTCATCAACTACAGTTCGAAAAATATTGATCTTTCGATATGTAGATTTAATTTGAAAATCCATATGATGACGAAGTCTCTTATTAAGATTCGAGATGTCAAATGTAATCATAATATAGGTTTTTGGATCTCCCACCCCAATCGTAGTGAGTAGCGCACTCCTTTGTGCTAGGCATGACTGGAGTACCTCCAATGTAGATATAGCACAAGGAATATGAGCCAGACCTTCTACAATGGAGTACTTCTAGGCCTCCTCAGCATTAGGGTTAATTTTCAAACATTTAGTAGAGGCTTTCAACATCCTAGGTATAGGCTCAACTGTGGGCCTCTCAATATGGAGTGGATTTGAAACATCAGGAGACCTTAGCCTTAGAATATTTGGATTCACCATAATCACGTGACCTCGTTGCAACATCAACATGAGCTCTCACCATGTATACATTTGATGTATTTTCCCCCTCCTGGTTGCCCCTTATGGGAGTTCTAGTACTCGCATTTGCGCTAGAAATAATTTGATGCCCTTGGGGAAACTGATTAGTTAGGAAAACCTGGGAACTAGAACAACCCTACTGAGCCAACAAGCGTTGAGCATCATGAATCTTAGGGAAAATATGAGTGAGATGGTCTCCAGTGCACAATTTGCAAGGAAACTTAACATTATTTTTCGACTCTCTCTTATCCTCCCCAACATTATTGTTGGGTTTGTTTGCATTATCCTTCCCATCCTTATGATTTTATTATTATGTCCTTTCCTCTTCCCATCGAATTGTTGGTTTCCTTTGTGGTTATAAGATTGGACAACATTAATCGTTAATGGTTGGGAACGCATAGTCACTCACGATAATTCCTAAATAGAAGAATTATTTTGTAAAGACAATTGATGTAATTTATTTAAGAGGTTAGTCATATTGTTATCGATCGAACCAACTAGCCTATCGACATGGGGACCTAGCTTTGGCTTGCCTAAATATATATTGGATCAAGGAGAATCCAACAAAATCTTATTAAGAATCCCATACTGAGAATATATAAGTTCTAATTGTTGGGCCCTAAAGATATCGTTCTCTTCAGTAAATACCCGGGAAAGTGATACATCCTCTAAGATTTCTGGCTATAAAGATTTGAAAAACCACTCTAGAAGGAATTCATTTGGAATATAGGATTTAATGAGAATATTCCTTCTTATCCATTCCTAAATATGATCAGAAATGTGAGTTTCATTATCTTGATGAAATTTGGCTAATAGCTCATTTCCAGCATCATACCGAATGGGAAACTAAAAATGATTCAAGAACATAGTATCCAGTTTTCCAAATGAAGCAAAGGCGTTCCCAATAAACTCTATGTACCATTTGGAAGAATTTGTGATCAAGGCACGTTGAAACAATATCAACCTAATCGAAATGTGAATAAGGGAGTTAAATGAGCACCATAAGTGGAAATTTGTTACATGGTCGTCTAGGTCCTCACCAATCTTCCCTTCAAATATTGGAATGTCTAATGGAAGCTTGGTAGGAAACGGAGGCCAAGACAAGCTATATTGAATTGGATCGTTAGTCAATTTCGAAATATATGGAAAATTTAGAGTTTTCAGGAATGGTAAGAATGGAGGACCCTGATAATTCCGTCCACTAGGAGAGGGATTCCCAATATTTTGAAAACAATAACCTATATTTTTTGAGGAACCAGGCTACCAAATATTGTTCGTAGAAGATATTAAACCATAAGGAAAACCTTATGGTCTAGAGAAATTTAGAATAGTACCTCCTCCTACCGAAGGGTTACAAAAAATAGGAATGTTTCCTACAATCGAAGTATTAAAAGGAGATGCGAGCCCTTGGTAAGGGTTCCATGCATTAGCGAAGGGAGAAAAACCTTGAGAGGTTTGTATGGAGGAGAAAGGCACGTTCCCCTGTTGACCAGACATGAACTTATTCCCAGTTCCTAAACCACCAAATGAAGGGTTCAAGCCTTGAAAAGGATTGAAACTTTGACCTCCTTAAAAAGGGTTAAAACCTTGACCTTGCATGGAGAAAGGTAAAGAACCTAAATAAGGGTTAGAATGAGGAAAATGACTGCTTCCAAAGGGAAAACCCTGAAAATATGTTGAACCACTAGCCATAGAATAAACAGGTGTGGAGACGACAGATGAAATGGTTAAAGGAACCAAGGGAATTTCACTAGAAGGCTTCCAAAATGAAAATGAACCAATGTGGTAAGTAAAAGCTTAGGTCCCCCCTCTCAAAGATGGAATGGAGGTAGAGCCAAATATTTGAATACAAGGACTGATAGTCAATATAGGAATTGTACCTCCTCCTTCTAGTAAAGGAGGAGTATGCACACTATAAGTACTTGTAGTCGAAACCATGTTCCTCGTAGTGATAATCAAAAGAAAAGGAGAAACAAGAGCGATTTTTGGCCTATTAGTCGAGGTCCTAATGTATGATATAACACTCGAAAAAACAAAAGAAAGATTTGAAGAAGGAGTAACTAGAGGTTCATAAATATATTCAACCTCAAATTATTCTGATGGAAAAAGAACCTTAGAAAAGAGTGGAATACTCCTCTCTAAATCACGACTAACACTAGGATCACCCTATGAAATTATATCCCCGAGTGAAGGATCACTCTCCGTTGCATTCACTACTACTGATTGAAAATCACTAGCACAATCTCTCCTACGCCTTCTAGCATTAGGGGAATTTTGAGGTCTAAAATGGGCCTCCTAAGAAAATTATAAAATAATAGTGGAAATAATAAAATACCATTTGATTACATCATCAAATTTTAGAGGGAAAAAAGAAAAAACTACTTTTCAACTCATATTTTGAACTCAAAGTTTGAGCAGGAATACTCGTTGAATGAAAAATTTAATTCCCAATCCAAGAAGTACCCATGTTGCATAATTTGGATGAAATTTTCTACACGGAAAATGAGAAATACATGAAAAACGTGATTGAAATCATTTTTTTCATGTATTTCTGATTTTTAGTATAGCTGGGTCCCTCAAAAGTATGCAACATGGGTACTCCTTGGATAAGGAATTCAATTTTTCATCCAACGAGTACTCCCGCAAAAAATTTGAATGAACCCTTAGTGAGATAAGTTGAAAATACAAGCTGAAAAAGTAGTTTTATGTAATATTCCCAAATGGGGAATGCAACAATATATAAAAGCTATGCAGGAAAAATAATGCAGATCATCTAGATTATAGCAGGAGGCCAATATAGAGACCCTTCGTTCACATTCACAATAGCAAAAGATATGTACAATGAGGCCCATAACATGTAGAATAGAAAATAGAAGGCTCTAATGGAAGAAAATCCTCAAAAGGAGGTGTTGCAACCATGTATTAAGACTAGAAAGAGCTTGAAAACGTTATTTTATTGGCTGCAATAGTTGTAGATTACACTTGAGATCTAGAGCAGATCTTTGTATGAAAATTTTGATGTATACCAAATCCATACACTAGATAGGCTCTTCTTCAAAATCCCCTGGGGGTTTTAGCAATACATGAAGTACAAGGAGTAGATCTGAGATCTAAAGCTGCAAATCTGTAGGAATATTTAGAGATTCAAGAATACTCAGATCTGATCTGATATGTACGATAAAATTATCCTCTTCAATGGATCTCAAAGGTGAAGGGAATATCCCAACACATGAAAACCATTACTCTAAAAGATGTGCCAAAAGAGCCTGCAATAGTACCTACAGAAATAACACAGTTCTAGAAGAATTATTGCATTGTAGAGTTTAAGATATGTTTGGCCACATGCCAAGATCAGAAAAGGTAGCTTCAATGATCTAATACTCTCTTTCCAGTGGGATAGAAACCTTCCCAATTGAAAAGGAACAGTAGAATGGTCTAGATCTGAGTAGATCTAGCCTCCAGTTGCTATATATTTCAAAGACAACCAAACCCTCAACAGGATCATGCGTTGTAGTTGGAAGAAGACACTCGACCTTCATCCAGATAGTGGACAAGAAATGTAAACTCTTCCAAGAGGCCTCTCAAGGAAAGAGGGGGGATTCCCGAGCAGGAACTGTAATGTTCCAAAATTTTCATGAAGAAAATTGGAACATTAATTTTTGCTTATTTCATCTAGGAGGTGAATAAAATGGGTAAAAGGCCCATGAGTAGGAATAAGATCCTTCATAATGTGAAAAGGATCAATGGAGCAACTTATTTTTCACCTTCCAGTGTGAAAGGGGGCAAGTTGCATGAGGACAAGGTCAAGTTTGACCAAGTCAATAGCGTTGCCTAAGAGGTGTAGCTTGCTTGGGAAGACAACGTAGTTTTGCAGGGAGAAAGATTACTTGTGGAAGAAACCCTAATGTGTGGGGTCCATGGCAAAGAGGCATTCACTTTTATAAGAAGAGGAGGAGGCAACCATAGAGAGATATCTTGGATCATTTGATTATTTGGCTATTCAGACAAATTTCATTCTCCAACTGTTCAGCTGAGTTGCAGTGCTGCTTAGCACAAGGGTTTCCTGTTTAGGATTTCCTCTCCTTCTTGAGAGGCCTCTTGGAGGATTTCGCTTCATCTTCTCCACATCTTGGCTCAAGGCCAAAGCCATTCTTCAGGTACTGCGTTATTTCTGCTCAAGTATAATGCAGTGTTGCTGGGCCATTGTAGTGGAGCTTTCCACAATACTTCTCTTTGCTTATCTTTCAGAGGAGGGAGTTTCTCTTGCTCCGGGAGGTTAGTTTAAGGGATTTTAGAGCTGATTTTCACATCTTCACATCAAGTCCAACTTCTCCCATCATCATCAACATAGTCCATCTCTATGACTACATTATTATAGAGTGCATCTGCAGTGAGAGGTTGCACCGGCATTTTGGAGGGCAAGATTTCTAATATTAGGATCAGCCTTGTACTTGGTAAATCCATTGGAGGAGGTTTGCTGCATATTTGACATATTATTAAACCATCTCCATATTGTATTAGTTTGAGTTGCAACTACTACCCAACAACTCCGGCATTTCTACAGATTTTCCAATTTCATGTATATTGTAGCCAATCCTTCCAAGGATTGTGTATTTTTCTATATTAGTATTTTCAGGGGTTGAGAGCTTGCTCCCCCTCATTTATTTGAGCTGTTATTGACATATCATTCTATTCTCATTTTTTATTATGTAGTAACTCCTATAAACTGCATTATTTTAGCCAGGGCTTTCCATATGCAGTAGTGCTCTTGTATTTTCTTATATATGCTCTATTGAGGCTTCCATTGCCTAGCTGGAGTGATTGATTCCTCCAAACATTGTATACATTTGTTGCTATATCATATATTTGTTGGATATACATATCTTCATGTGTTCATAACTATAGAATAATGTTGTCTTTCCATATCTTGTTCTTGTATATGTTGCAGTCCCTTCATTGGGCATTTTCTGAGGACATCTAAGTGTGGTAGATCTGTTTAACCACATTAGAAGGATTTGTTTGGTCCCAACTCTTGGATTTTTATCTTAGACACCTTCGTATAAGGGATCCATGTCTTGGTATAAAATCCTACTACCTCCATTTCTGGAAAATTAATTTTCCAGCCATGGATTGCTAGCTGTTCCAATTTGGGAACATTACAGTTGTATCAGAGCTTCTTTCTTGGCTCAGCCTGTGAGTCTAAGCCCAAGAAGATCAGAATATTGAAGAGGATGAGTTTAATCTCATCATATTTCATATCCATGAAGAACCTCCCCAAGGAGGATATGAAAAAAGAAGAGGAAGAACCTTGCACTTCCTATTCTCCTCAAGGAGACAAAGAAATAAGCAGAAGAAAGACTCCATCTTTTGGAGAAGAAAAAGAAAAAGGGGATAATCTTACCAAGATTATTCCTAAATCTTTATGTATGATCCATGTAGAGTATGAGGAGATCTGGAGGAAGTATAGATAATCTCCTAGAGGGTTTGATTCAAAGGCAAAATCTAGATCGAAAGAGTGTGAGCATGCAGCTACACACCATATTGTATAGCGCAGTCACATGCCCAGGATTGCCGGAAGAGAGATGGAAAGAGAAGAAGAGGTTGCTAGGAGGGAAACCGTTAGTGATTTCTTGAAGGAGTATGAGTTTCAAACTTAGAAATTTAGAGATCATCCCAGTTTTTCAAAGTTTTGCAAGATAAAGGTGAAGGAAAGAGAACAGTAGGATAGATTCCATCTATCTACCTCTGGAGGTTCACTTGTATGTTCATCCAAAGCTTAGGTTAAAGAGTTAGACACATTTTTTCAGCAGCACCAAATGCCGGATGATGAAGCCATCAAAGTTGCAATGCTACATTTGAGAGGTAAGGCTTTTGCCTAGTGGATATTTGAATCTTTTTCTTTGAGAAATGTAAACATTTCATCTTATGCAAATTTCACTCAGGCATTAGTAAAAAAATTTGATAAAAAGATTCATGAGACACAAATGGTGGGAGAAAAAAAGAAGACTCAAGCAAAACCCTTACATGATAATGCAATACCACAATAGGAGGCTGAGAACTTGCACCATACTTTGCCGGAGGAGAAACTATCTTCTCATACTTTTGAGCAAGGAGGCATGAGGATCCTGTAAAGTTCCCTTTTCGGGAATGTCAGCAATCAGTAATCTATTCCAGAGATTGATTGAAGGGGAATTTACCAAATATGTCACCTTCTCAAGGAAGTGTGAGATCTGGAGGCTATCTGGCCCTTTTCAGACTCTGTCTATAGAGCTTCTTGAAGAATCCCACTCAAAAGTGAGCTACAGCAATATGCAAACAAATACATGAAGAGAAACTTGCTTTGATCTCAGAAAGTAATAGAACTCATAGCCATTGTATTAGCTCATATAATCAAAATAAGTGTACAACATCTTGAGGGAAAGAGCACTCAAGAGAGGGAATGATCAACCTCAAAGAAAAAGTACATGAAAGCATGAAATATACTGTTGCATAAACTGCCCCAGCTATAACTGTGCAGTCTTATGGAGACACTGCTACATACAAATGTGAAATATGATGATATTAAAATATAGCTCAAGAAATGAGGGGGAATATGCTCTCAACCCCTAAAAATATTGATACAACAATAATACAACAATCCTCAAGAGGATTGGCTACACTATATCCATAGAATGGAAAAATACCAAAATGTCAGAGTTGCTGGGTATGAGCAGAAACTCATAATGGAAATAGAAGGAGATGGTAGAATCTTCTCTATAATCTGAATCAATCTCCTCCAAAGGATTTCCAGAGTGACAGGCTGATCCCGACACTGGAAATCTCTCCCTCCAACGTGATGGTGAAAACCCCCACTATAGACTAACTCTGAAATAACGTAGTCTATGGAAGGTTCTATGCTGATGAAGATGGAAGAAAGCTTGGTTTGCTGCCAAAATATGCAACTGAGCTCAATAACACTCCTCAATGATATCTCCACTAAATGGAGACTCCTTTCTCTACAAATGAAGCCCCGGAGTGATGTGGTGGAAGCCTCCACTGCAACCCCAACAACACAATGTCTTCTTGCTGCAAGAATAATGTTGTGATAGAAGAGAATGCTTTGGCCTTGAGCCAAGATGTGGAGAAAGCTAAAGATCAATTCCTCAAGAGGCCTCTCATGAGGAGGAAGGAATCCTAAGTAGGAACTCCCCCAGCAACTCTGCTGAACAACAGGAGTATGCTCCTTATCTCTCAAGAAAACAAAATCAATAATCCATTCATGAGACAAAATGGTTGTCTTTCCCTCCTCTTATACAATTGTGAGCTCCCTCTCCATGGGCCCCACTTCATTAGGGTTTTCCTTCTCAAGGAATCTTCCCTCCTCTATTTCATTATACCACAATGTACTTTCCACCTCATAGTCTGTGTAGTTTGACTTTGGTCAACTTGACTTAGCCGCTTTGCAAAAAAACCCCTTTTCACTCATGGAGGTGTGAAATCAAATTCAAAAATGATCCCTTCTCATAATATGAGGGATTTTATTGTGCTTTTCATTATTCATGGGTATTCTTACCCATCTATTCTCCTCCTATGTGAAATTGGAAAAAATTAATGTTCCAATTATCTGCATGAAAATTTGAGAACATTACAGTCCTCCCCTCCCAAATGTTGCTTGTCCTCAAGCAACTACAAGGAAAAAAATGGAAAGCCTCCTCTCAAGGCATGGAATCTATGAAGTTTTTGAGGAACATCTTCCTCATGTGGATCCTCCATCTCCAAGCTATGAGCCATGCAAAATGAGTCACCTTCCAACTAGGCAACTCCTGAAAATAATCCTCCACCTTGTGCTCATGTAGAATAGGTGGGCTGAAATTCTGAACATGGTAAGCTTCATGGCCTACCCCACACTGTCCTCTTCTCCACTCATGTTAAATGTGGAGTGCAAGATGAACTCGGGCTGCAATAATGTTGCCTTCAAGAGGCAAGATGAAGTCTAGATCCCCAAGGACCTCTCCTCCAACACTGCAAATCAAGCTGGCCCAAATCATCTCGTATGTGATGAGTTGGAATTCATCATCATATGAAATCCAAACAATCATATGGTTCACCTCATGGAAAAAAAAGTGGCTGAACATGGTTACCATATCATCTCCCATACTCCCCTTGGAGCATGACCTGCAAAAACAATGGAGGTCCCTCCTCCCAAAGGGCACATCGACCCAATGAGTTCCTCCCTCCTCATGATACATATGGGGCTGCTGCTGATATATGGCTGAAACATAATGGTTTTCAAGAGAGACCCAAGCCACCCCATAAAACATGTAAACCATGAAAATGCCTCCTCCAAAAATTCAGACTCTCTAAATAGCTCCTCCCACATGAAGGAAAGAGGTGAAGCTTGGAAATCATGGGCTACCCATTGTTTCCCCTGAAACATACACCATGTAAAGTAGGGAGAATCATAGTCCCAATGGGCATCTCCAACTCATATCCCACTTTCCAAACAAAGCTCCCCATGTAAAAAGAAAACTCAGCAACACATGGAACCAAGAACAAATAGGAACAAGTTGTTATATGACAACCGAAAAGTGGATCATAGTTCCACTCATGGAACCTACACAGTGCACTCACTGCCTGCATCAAAACATAAACAAAAAGTGATTTTCCAGCCACTTTTTTGCTGCCACAACCATCTCATAAGATGGAAACATGAACATAAAATATGGTGTCAATAGTGCCCACCAAGAATCATGTGGCTTCCCCCACAGTCCACCCATGAAATAGCCAATCTCAATGCTACAAATGGCTCCAAGTACACCATCATATAAAACATGAGAAAGGATGATCCTACTCAATACCACATGTTGATCATATAAAGTAAAGGAAGGAAAATAATAAGATGTATACCTCCTCTAATGGGTATTATGGACATTGAGCTGAAATGGCTCAACTGAAAGTGCTCCCTTAATCCCAATGAGTAGGAAGGTGGTCGTGACATCCTCATCATCATCATCCGAGCTATGCATCTCTCCATATGCTGATATATATCTTGCTAGATGCCCTCCCAAATGAACTCCTCTACCAAGGAAAGATATGCATGAAGATGCATGGAAAAGAATTCCCCCTGTGCTGCAAGTAGCATCTTCTCCTTGAGACTAGAGGCTCTAGTCAAGAAGACTCTACCATGTGATTAGATGACCATATCCTCTACCATATATCTATCACCTCTCTCTAGGTCATCAAGTATACTGCAAGCACCAAGATCCTTGGATTACCCCACTAAGAGTGAAGATCTCCAGTAAGGATCAATCCTCCTAAGAAACAACGTTGGTGATCTGGCATGTGTAGCTCTCCTCCTGCTGCTATCTACTACTTTGACACCCCTCATGCCAAATTTTTCCTCCAAACTCTTTACCTTTCCAAAATCCAGGAGCGGTGAATCCCACAACATGATGCCTCTCATCAATGATAGATCTGGTGGTCTCCTTCGTGGGATGCCCCTATGCAGTGAGACATCAATGCCAATAGTGGACTGTACATATGGTTGGGAAACCTTGCCCTTGCTCTCCCTGCGTAGTACAGTCTTTCTCCTATTTGCCTTAACTTTCTGGAATTGATAAGGGTGTGTGCTTCTCATCACATGATGTTGCTCTTTCTCTCCTCCTCTTTCTTCAAGCTGCAAAATGGCACAATCATGCTGCTCACTGATTGTTCTTGTACCTCCATGTATGAGATCTTGGGGACCTTCCTGCAATGATGCAATAATCCCTCTTATTTGAGCATGTCCTCCTCCTTCCTCTTCATGAGGTACTAGATCAACTCTATGATTGACAGTGACGTTTCCCTTCTCCTCATCAACATATGTGGGCAACTCCTCCAAAATGAGATCCTCTCTTGAAAGGGAGACCTCCATGACTCCTTGTGCCAAAATGCAATATGAAGTTCTTGCCTCTAATAAAGCACCATGCAAGATATCAGCCTCCTCTAAGGGTTTTTGAAGTGATCTTGAGCCTATGAATTCCTCCATCACATGCAAGGGTTTTGTTTTTCTAGGAATGTTTGTTTCTTCCACATGTGTTTTAGATTTATTCCCACCAAATTTTTCTTTAAAATCCCTAATGAACATTGCATAGGAAGAAATGTTTGCATTTTTCAAAGAAAAAGACTCAAATAACCACCACCCATGAACTTTACCTCCAAAGTGTAGCATTGCTACTCTTATAGCTTCCTCTTTGGAAATCTAATGCTGCTGCAGAAAGGTGTCTAGCTCTTTTACCCATTCTTGGGCAGAAAGTGTAGGGGACCCATCAAAGATAGATAGAATAAATATATCCACATTATGCTACTTGCTCCTCCCTACCATGACATTGCAAAACTCCGGGAAAGAGATGTGATCTCTAAACTTATGAGTTTGAGATTCATACTCATTGAAGAAACCACTAAGAGTTCCCTTCTCCGGTATGCCTTCGTCTTATTTTCTTCTCATGGAAAATTTGGCCATGTTACTTTGTTGTACCCCATGGTGTGTAGCTGCATGCTCACTCTCCTCATGGAAAAATATGTCTTATATTCTTCTCCAAAATATGGAGCCTTTTTCCTGCTTATTTCTTGGTCTTCTTGATGATAATAGGAAGTGCAGGGTTCTTCCTCCTCTTCTTGCTTCTCCTCCTTGGAGAGGTTCTTATTTGCTCTAAAAATGGATGACATCAAGCTCATCTTCTTCATATTTCTTTCTTCTTCTTTCTTGGGCTTGAAAGCCACAGGCTGAGCCAAGAAAGGTGCTCCGATACCACTGAAAATTTCCTTTTTCAAGAATGTCAGCAATCAACAATCTATTCTAGAGATTGACTAAAGGGGAATTTATGAGATATGTCACCTTCTTAAGGAAATGTGAGATCCAGAGGCTATCTGGCCCTTTTCAGACTTTGTCTATAGAGCTTCTTGAAGAATCTCACTCAAAAGTGAGCTATAGGAATATGCAAACAAATACATGAAGAGCAACTTGCTTTGATCTCAGAAAATGATAGAAGAACTCATAGCCATTGTATTACGTCATAGCAGCAAAATAAGTGTACAACATCTTGAGGGAAAGAGAACTCAAGAGAGGGAATGATCAACCTCAAAGAACAAGTACATGAAAGCATGAAATATAATGCTACATAAACTGCCCCAGCTATGACTGCACAATATTATGGAGAAACTGCTACATACAAATGTGAAATATGATGATATTGCAATATAGCTCAAGAAATTAGGGGGAGTGTGCTATCAACCCATAAAAATAATGATACAACAATAATAAAACAATCCTCAGGAGGATTGGCTACACTATATGCATAGAATGGAAAAATACCAAAATGCCGGAGTTGTTGGGTAGTAGAAACAACTCATAATGGAAATAGAGGGAGATGGTAGAATCTTCTCTACAATCTAAATAAATCTCCTCCAAAGAATTCCTGGAATGCAAGGTTGATCCCGACACTAGAAATCTCTCCCTTCGATGTGATGGTGCAAAACCCCACTGTAGACTAACTCTAAAATAACACAATCTATGAAAGGGTCTGCGCTGATGAAGATGGGAGAAAGCTTGGCCTACTGCCAAAATATGCAAATGAGCTCAATAACACTCCTCAATGATATCTCCACTAAATGGAGACTCCTTTCTCTGCAAATCAAGTGACGGAGAGATGTGGTGGAAGCCTCCACTGCAACCCCAGCAACACAATGTCTTCTTGCTGCAAGAATAACATTGTGATGGAAGAGAATGCTTTGGCCTTGAGCCAAGATGTGGAGAAAGCTGAAGATAAATTCCTCAAGAGGCCTCTCATGAGGAGGAAGGAATCCTAAGTAGGAATTCCCCCATCAACTCTGCTGAATAGCAGGAGGATGCTCCTTGTCTCTCAAGACAACGAAATCAATAATCCATTCATGAGAAAAAAATGGTTGTCTTGCCCTCCTCTTATACAATTGTGAGCTCCCTCTCCATGGACCCCACTTCATTAGGGTTTTCCTTCTTAAGGAATCTTCCCTCCTTCTCTATTGCATTGTACCACAATGTAATTTCCACCTCATAGCCCGCGTAGTTTGAATTTGGTCAACTTGACCTAGCCGCTTTGCAAAAAAACCCCTTTTCACCCATGAAGGTGTGAAATCAAATTAAAAGATGATCCCTTCTCATAATATGAGGTATTTTACTGTGCTTTTCATTATTCATGGGTATACTTACCCATTTATTATCTTCCTATGTGAAATTGGCAAAAATTAATGTTCCAATTATTTGCATGAAAATTTTGGAACATTATAGATCTCTTTTTCAAAGAGGGATCAAATCATTGGAAGGTTTCCCACTCATTTTCAAGAGATTGAGGGCAACAACGCAGTTAGATATGGAGTTGATCTAGTGCCTCATGCAGAGGAAAGAGGAGCTCTTGCTCCAAATAGAGGGATGCTTGCATCTTTGCAAGGAAGTCCCTAGGATCTCATGTATGGAAATCAAGGCACATCTCATGTTTTACATGTGCCATTGTTGAGGAGGTGTGGAACCATGGAGACACAAGGAGGAAGTAGGGAAAGGACCCAACATCTTGAGATGAGGAATATACATCCCTATTCATCTATGGAGGTTGATGCACCTAAGAAGGTGATTGGATTGTGCAGTGGAAGTAGGGAGGGTTATCTCCATTCATCTATTCAGTCATCTTTTCATGATGATGTCTCATTGCATAGAGACATTTTTCCAAGGAGACCACTCAATCAGTAGAGGAGGATGGATGCTTCATCATTTGAGACACCAATCATTTATTTCAAGAGGTTGGAAACTTGGAGAGAGCTTTATACAGCGCTGGGAGTCTGTGGTAGACTCAAGGAGAGAGAGAGCATTCTCTCAACATCATTAGTACCCACTTCCATTTCAGATTCTGCACTGTGGAAAAAGCAACAAGGGAAGGACAACAACCTTCCAACTTGAATTTTTGGCATGGGATATGTCAAAGAGGAGGATAACCATATGATAGATGCTCTTCATAGGAGATCATCAGCACTGTCACTATGGAGATTAGATCCACAATGGAGCTCCTAGCTGTCGGTGGAGTATTCCAAGGATCTTTTTACTTGCATGATCTTGGATGTCCAATTAAATTTGGAGGAGTAGTCAGTTAGAGATGGGTTCATATTTTATCATGGTAGGATCTTCTTTCCTATAGCTTCCAATCTCAAGGAGAATTTTCTACAAGCAGCTCGGAAGGATTTCATTTTCAGTCCCACTTGTTCTATGACAACATACCACACCATCAGGAAGGGGTATTTTTGGATGGGTTTTGAGGAGGAGATATATCAGCATATGAGTAGATGCATGGAGCAGATGGAGGTGGAGGAGAGACATGACTCTTTGAGAGATTTATCACAACCACCTCTTTTCCCTTAGGAGATGAGAGGAGACTCATCTATGAGCCACTCCATTTGTATGAGAAGAGAGTATGTTAAGGGTATTCATTGTTGTTTACATGAGAATTTATATGATGTATGTATATGTCCCTTAACCATACATGTGCAGGATGATGCTCCAAGGAGGAGTACTATTTTTTCTAGACCACATGGTTTAGATGAGGCGATAAACATGATTGATGGCCATTCCCTAGGAGGACTTGGGGAAGATAGATATTATGGAGGACATACTCTTTGTACATCTTACACCATTCACTTCCTCCATAATTATGAGGAGATTGGAGCAACAGGAAAGTGGTTGAGAAGCCACATTTTTTATCAGTCTCTATTGTGGTTGAGGGTAAAGCTGCATTGGCTGCACTTTAGGGACCATTTTCCTTCACATTTGTTGCATATGGTAGCAAGCATGATTCTCATTTTAGCTCCCTATGGCTCTATTGTTTCTATTTTTATGAGGAGCATATTTGGGAGACAGACACATGGGATGGATGTGTCCTTTGAGGGAGAAATCCCTCACACTTTCTGCACTACATGTTCTAAAGGGAACATGGGATATGATATGCTCACCTTGATAGCACATTTGTCTCTTTATGAGGTGAGACATATGATGGAGTAGAAGCCATATGTTGATGACTTCCAACTCATCATATATGGAGAGACTTGGGTCAGCTTGATTTACAGCATTGGGGGAGAGATATTTGGAGGTCTAGTCCTCACCTTACCACTTGAGGGAAAACTTATTGCATCCCATGGACAGATAACACTCTAAAATTATCATAAGTGGAGAGATGGATAGCGTGGGGTAGGCTACATAGTCTACCATGTGCAGATTTTCATCCCACCTACTTTGCCAGAGCCAAAGGTGGATGAGAGCTTTCAGGAGTTGCCTAGTTGGAAGGTGACTCATTTTGCATGGCTCATAGCTTGGAGATGGGGGATCCATATGGGGAAGACAAGTCCCATTTTTGTTTCAGATCCCATTCTTCAAGGGGACCTCTAGACATCACTTTGTTATCCTCTTGAGTATTTCACTTTCACATGATGATAGCTTGATAGCTCACTTACATGCTAAGGAGGAGCATTGTGGAGATTTGATTGATGAGATAGCGTCATTTTCCCTGGAGGAGATCATCATACATGGATGCTACAGGGAGAGGAGAATAAAATAACTCAGTCTATCCTTGCACTTGCTTGAGGACAAACAATCTTTGAGAGCGGAGGACTGTAATGTTCCAAAATTTTCATGAATAAAATTGGAACATTATTTTTTGCTTATTTCATATAGGAGGTGAATAAAATGGGTAAAATGCCCATGAGTAGGAATAATATCCTTCATAATGTGAAAAGGATCAATGGAGCAGATTATTTTGCACCTTCCAGTGTGAAAGGGGGCAAGTTTCATGAGGACAAGGTCAAGTTTGACCAAGTCAACAGTGTTGCCTAAGAGGTGTAGCTTGCTTGGGAAGACAACACAGTTTTGAATGAAGAAATATTCCTTGTGGAAGAAACCATAATGTTTTGGGTCCATGGAAAATAGGCATTCACTTGTATAAGAAGAGGAGGAGGCATCCATAGAGAGATATCTTGGATCATTTGATTATTTGTCTATTCAGAAAAATTGCATTCTCCATCTGTTCAACTAAGTTTCAGTGCTTCTTAGCATGAGGGTTTCCTGTTTAGGATTTCCTCTGCTTCTTGAGAGGCCTCTTGGAAGATTTCACTTCATCTTCTCCACATCTTGGCTCAAGGCCAAATCCATTCTTCAGGTACTGCGTTATTTCTGCTCAAGTATAAGACAGTGTTTCTGGGGCATTGCAGTGGAGGGTTCCAAAATACTTCTCTTTGGCTTATCTTTCAGAGGAGGGAGTTTTTCTTGCTCCAGGAGGTTAGTGAAAGGGATTTCAGAGCTAATTTTCACATCTTGGCATCAAGTTCAGCTTCTCCTGTCACCAACAGCACATTCCATCTCTATGACTACGTTATTCTAGAGTGCATCTGTAGTGAAAGGTTGCACCGACATTTTGGAGGGCAAGATTTCTAGTATTAGGATTAGCCTTGTACTTGGGAAATATATTGGAGGAGTTTTGTTGCATATTGGACATCTTATTCAGCCATCTCCATATTGTATTAGTTTTAGTTGTAGCTGCTGCCCAGCAACTCCGACATTTCTACAGATTTTCCAATTTCATGTATATTCTAGCCAATCCTTCCAAGGATTGTGTATTTTGTTGTATTAGTATTTTCAGCGGTTAAGAGCTTGCTCCCCATCATTTATTTGAGTTTTTATTTACATATCATTCTATTCTCATTTTGTATTATGCAGTAGCTCCTATAAACTGCGTTATTGTAGCCAGGGCTTTCCATATGCAACAATGTTCTTGTATTTTCTTGTATATGCTCTATTGAGGCTTCCATTGCCTAGCTGGAGTGATTGATTCCTCCACACACTGTATAAATTTTCTGCTATATCAGATATTTTTTGGCTATACATATCTTCATGTGTTCACAGCTATAGAATAACATTGTATTTCCATATCTTGTTCTTGTATATGTTGCAGCCCCTTCATTAGGCATTTTATAAGGACATCTAAGTGTGGTAGATCTGTTTAACCACCTTAGAAGGATTTATTTGGTCCCAACTCTTGAATTTTGATCTTAGACACCTTGGTCTAAGGGATCCAGGTATTGGTATCAAATCATGCTGCCTCCATTGCTGGAAAATGGATTTCCCAGCCATGGATTGCTAGCTGTTCCGATTTGGGAACATTACAAGAACACCCAGTGCTAAACAACACTATTCTTAGCTAAACATCAAGAGAATGAGATATTTCTAAATATACAGTATAATATGAAAATTCAATACCATCAAAAACCTTCTCATGCTACCATCCTCTTCCTTTTATAAGTGGAGAGCTTGCAAACCCTAAACCACCTTCAATGAAATAACTCCTTTCACATGAGCCATCTCCATCTAAAACTGCGTTGTGCCACATTGATGGCCACTCCTCCAAGACAACACTGTAGATTTGGTCATGGTTGACCTAGTCAAAATGTTAAGCCCATTTCACACCTAAGGGTGCTTTCATACATAGCCAAGATATAGAATTTTTCACATTAAGCATTGATTTATTTACTGTTTAGTAGTTTTATGATCCTCCTTTACAATTTTATTCATGAAATAGAAAAATAAAACAAAATTGAATATTCCCATTAGCTTAGGACTAATTGGGAATATTACAGTCCTCCCATCCAAAATGTTTCTTGTCCTCAAGCAACTAATAAGGTGAGTGTTGCAACTCTTCACCTCTTCCATTGGTGACACCATCATGTGTCAAGCTTCCTCCATAAGCTAATTTTTCACCAATCCAACCCTGCATGAATTGTTCCTCCAAAGTTCTCATGAGATGTAAATAATCCATCCCACAAGGAGACAATAACTCAAATGAAACAAACATGACTCGCCCAATGTCCTCACTAAAACATGTAGCATAATTTACATGGAGAATCTCCAGCCCATTAGGCACATGCATACCTCCCATCCTCCCTCCATATATTCCCATATAAAGTACAAGTATATCATCAATGTATGGGAGAAAAACTACATATATACAAACATAAATTTGAGCATGTGGATGTGGGTCATAGTCCCACATGTGGAACCAGCGCAGTGAATCTCCTGCCTGCATTAGATCAGGATGTGGTAAGTGGTTTTCCCATGACTTAATTGCTACCCATGTTATCTCACTATTGCTAAAAGTGTGAGATATGTTTGGTGCCCTAGAAAATCACCCATCATGATGGAAAATCTCCCTTTGTTCAGCAAGGGAGTGGCCAAATTCAAAAAAAAATGTGGCCCAACGTTGGCCATGAATTTTACAGGATGTATTACTCCTCCTTGGAGCAATGGCCTATATAAACATAGTGAAATAATGCATACAATCAGAAAATAAAACATGTCTTACATGATCATATTCTTCACCAACAATACTCCTCATACAAATGGAGTGGTGCATAGATCTATCTCTTCTCTCAAAAGAAGGAAGGGATGGCTGAAATAACTCTTTCATAGAGTCATGTTGTTGCACCAACTCCACATAGTTCATGTATTCTTGAAAATGTTGATGTAGTTATCTTTTAAAACCTTCCCAATCAAAGATCCTCATGATGATGTGGTAGATCTTCATGGAATACATGTGGCTGAAAAAAAAACTCTTCATAAGCTCTTTGTAGCAACTCCTTCTTGAGCTTGGAGGCTCTAGAAAAGAAGATTCTACCATGATGATAAATGACTTCTCATTGGACTAAATAGCCCTGTTCATGCAGTTGGTCATCAAGTATCATACAAATGTGAAGATCCTTGGAATAATCCACTAGCAGTTGGGATTTCCAATATAGATCTAAATTGATCAAAAATGAAAACGTTGATGATGTATCAACAGAAATGTATGTCATGTTGCTAATCTTCTCCTTGACATATCCCATGCCAAAGGTATGTGTTGGAAGGCCATTCCTTCCATTCTTCTCCTCCCGCAGTGCAGAATCAGAAATGAGAGTGGGTGATGATGATAAGGGAAGAAGATCTCCCTCCTCCTTGAGCTTACCCAAGACTCCCAGCGTTGTAGCTTTGTCTTATAGTGCTCCAATCCCTCTTGGATCTAAGCTTGGAGCATCATGTTGTGAGGTATTCCTCACAAAATCTGAATCAGGTGGCCTCCCAGGTGGTTTGCCACTAGATAAGAGTGTCCCATGCAGAAATCTCATGAACATTATAGATGGGACTCTAAGGTTCTTGCTTCCACTGTGAAAATCCATCTCTGATTTCTGTGTGGAAGTGGTATGTGATGGGTATTTATGTGTGCCTTTGATCATTTTAGATTCACCACTCTTCTTATCCACCCACTACATTTGCAAATCCTCCCAATCAGTGGTGACTTTCCCCAATGTAATCAACCATTGAACACCCAAAATCACATTGGTGTTCGGTATGTCAACCACAAATAAGTGATCAACCAAAGTGGAAGTTCCCATGGTGACTGAAAGTGATGGGACATAATGCATTCATTTCATTGTTCTATCTCCTAGGACCAAAACAAAGAATCCCTCAAAAGTATCAATGGATATTTCCCTCGTTTGCATAAGATGGGCATCAATGAAATTATGGGCGGCCCCACTATCAATCAATATAGAACCTTCTAATTCAAGATTGAACCTTGAACTCTTAAGTTAAAGTACTTAGGTACTCCTCTAAAATATGCAAGAGTCCCTCCAATAGGATAAAATGTTGGATTCCCATCTCCTGATGGTGTTGGATCTGCTCCAGCAGTGCCAGTGTTATGACCTCTTCTTGGTTCCTCTTCTTTTTCCTCCTCAATATCTGAGAAGAACTCTATCTAATGTTCTTTTCTAGTAGCACATATATGTCCAGGTGCCCATGATTCTTGGCAAGTGAATCATAGCTTCCTTTTTCTTAGATCTCTCCAAACTTCATCATCAAGAGGCTTCTTGTATGAGCTCTCCTTTGAAGGAGCAACTTTCTCTTCCTTTCCTTTAGAAGGAAAAGAGGGATTGTGCTGAAATTTTGCCTTTGCTTTTGGCAAGGAATATTGAAGGTCTCTAGCCCTCTCAATAACATCATGCAAGGTAGTGGGCTTGGTAGATTTAACCAACCCATGAAGAGGTTCATCTAAACCATCAATGAATATGTACACCCTTCTTGTTACAGATAAATCGGAAACCATAACAGATAATCTCAAAAATTTAGAAATGTAAGACTCTGTATTACCTGATTGTTTCAAATTTTCAAGGCTCATGAATGGTGCCTCTGGATCTCTTCTGTCAAACCTTTCCACCAACCTTCTAGTGAACTCTGAATAATTAGTCACATTGGCATGACCCAATGTAGACAAGCCATGGAACCGCTATTCATGTGCTTCACCTTCAAAGTGCAGCGCTGCAATCTTGATAGCCTCCATCTCTGGAACCTTGTTCAACTGAAAGTAGATGTCAAGTTTCTCCACCCATGCCTTGGCAGAACACTTGGATGACCCATCAAATTTGGGTAAAAAGAATATTCCCATAGAGTGATGTCAATCATGATTCGAAGTGAATCTGCCATCTCTATGATGATACCTTGGTCTTATTTTCTCCTTGAGGTGACAAAACTCCTAAAAACTCAAGTGATCTTTGAATCTCTGATTTTGAGATTCATATTATTAAAAATAGTCTTCAAGCAATTCTTTCTCTTGAAACCCTTCATTTCCCACAACCAAAAAGGTAGGCATGGTAGAGCATTGGGAAACTTGTGGCTAATGCACTAGTTGATCATTCTAGTGGTGAGACATGCCAGAGAATTATCCAATATGAAATCTCTTAGGATATTCTTTGATTCTCTCCAATTTCATCTCTTTTATCTCTCTAGCAATATCTTGCATGGATCTCAAAAGGATCTTAGAAAAGTCCTTTCCTTCTTCATCACCTCTAGATGCGGGGGCTTTACCCTTGTCTTCATTGTCATTGGTGTAATAAAATTTCTTATGTCTTCTCTTTAGATACATATTCTCTCTCTCATTAAGAGGTTCTTCTTCTTCTGAAGACATATTGGCTTCTTAGAATGCACAGGTTGTGCCAAGATGATGCTCCAATACCACTATAGTATTCCCAAATGGGGAATGCATCAATATATAAAAGTAATGTAGGAAAAATAACTCAGATCATCTAGTTATAGTAGGAGGCTAATATGGAGACCCTTCATTCAAATTTACAAGAAAAAAAGATATGTATAATGAGGCCCATAAAATGTATAACAGAAAATAGAAGGCTCCAATGGAAGAAAATCCTCAAAAAAAGGTGCTACAACCATGTATTAAGATTGAAAAGAGCTTGACAACATTATTTTATTGGCTGCAACAGCTATAGATTACACTTCAGATCTGGAGAAAAACTGTGTATGAAAGGTTCAATCTATACCAGATCCATACACTAGATAGGCTCTTCTTCAAAATCCCCTTGGGGTTTTCAGCAATACATGAAGTACAAGGAGTAGATCTAAGATCTAAAGCTATAGACCTGTAGGAATATTCATAGATTCAAGAATACTCAGATATGATCTGATATGTACAATAAAATGATCCTCTTCAATGGATCTCAAAGGTGAAGGGCAGTTCCCCAACACATGAAAGCTATTACTCCAAAAGATGTGCCAAAAGACCCTGCAACAGCACCTATAGAAATAACATAGTTTTGGAAGCACTACTACACTGTAGGGTTTAAGATATGTTTGGCCACATGCCAAGATTTGAAAATGTAGCTCCAATGATCCAATACTCTCTTTCCAATGGTATAGAAGCCTTCCCCACTGAAAAGGAGCACTAGAATGGTCTAGATATGAGTAGATATAGCCTCCACATACTGCATCTTTCAAAGACAACTAAACCCTCAATAAGATCTATGTTGCAGTTTGAAGAAGAAGATTGGCCTTCAGCTAGATAGTGGACAAGAAATGCAAATTCTTCCAAGAGGCCTGTCAAGGAAACAGGCGAGATTCCTGATAAGGAACACCCAGTGCTAAACAACACTATTCTCAGCTAAAAAAAAAGAGAATGAGTTATGTCTAAACATACAATATACTCTAAAAATTCAATACCATAAACAACCTTCTCATGCTGCCATCCTCTTCCTTTTATAAGTTGAGAGCTTGCAAACCCTAAACCACCTTCAATGAAATAGCTCCTTTCACATGAGCCATCTCCATCTAAAACTGCATTGTGCCACATTGATGGCCACTCCTCCAAGACAGCGTTGTATAGTTGGTCATGGTTGACCCAGTCAAAATGTTCAGCCCCTTTCACACCTAAGGGTGCTTTCTTACATAGCCAAGATATAGCGCTTTTCACATTTGGAATTGATTTTTTTACTGTTTAGGATTTTTATGATCATCCTTTACAATTTTATGCATGAAACAAAAAAATAGAACAAAATTGAATATTCCCATTAGCTTAGGACTAATTGGGAATATTACATTTTATTATTTTATAATTTTATAATATTTTTATTTTTTGACTTTGAAAATGATGAATCATCCCCCATGGTTGACATCATCATCTTGAATCCTTTTGGTTCTCATAAAGTTTATTTTGGTTGTACATTTTTCTTAGGGGGCCCATTTTAGACCTCAAAATTCCCCTCATGGAGAAGTCTTGGCACTCCCAGGAGAAAGCCCACGAAGCCTCCTAGATTGATTGACTGATAGATCAGGCACTTTTAATTGTTAAGATAACTTATAAAGACTCAAAAAATTATAAAGCTATGACAGTATAGGAGAAAAAAAAACTCTCTAAAAATGTCCCTAAAGATGCAGCCAATAAAGCAACTCTCAGTTATTTCCACTCTGGGTGATTAGGACTAGACACCAAAATACAAGGAAGTGAATATATAAGAACGTTCTGAAAATAGTCCAGGGTAATTATGCCCCAAGACTACAAGCAAAGGTAACAAAAGAAGTCATGCTCACCTCTAGAAAAAATCCTTTGTTTGTGCAAGGACCCAATTTTCGCAAGGTAACCCTCCAGAAGTATTATTGAACATGATGAAACGTCTGACTTAGTTACAATGGTTATCCAGCCCCCCCCTCAGCCCCTCTACAGTCACCTATTTGATACCTATGAACAAAAACTAAGGTCACCAGTTCGTATCGGTATACGAGCAAGATAGTCTTTGGTGAGGATCGAACAAGTAGGAGAGGGGGTATCTCTCTTCCCTGCTTTCACTCAATCTCGCACTTGACTCCATTTTTACGAGAGCTTTCCCGAAAAACTTAACGAAACTAGGTTTCACTCTTTTAATCAACTTCTAAGTTTAAATTTAGAGTGGCCTTAGAGAGTTAACTCTCAACACACCTATTCCAAGTCCCTCATGACCTAGACTAGTTGATGTATTTAATGACAAATAAAAAAGATTCTAGTTCATTTGAAAAATGAAACTTTTTATTTGATGAAAAATAGAGTTCCATAAAATTAACTATGAAAAAACTAATGAAAACGAAAGTTTTTCTTTTATTTCTCAAAATACGGGCTCACACACTCAAAATCTACAAAAGACAAAAAATTCTTACTGTGTAATTACTCTAATGCAAACTACAAATGCTTAATGCAAGATTCTAGGATTACTCTAAAGAACAAGAAAATATGTTTCTCAATAAAGAGGTATGAAGCTTGACACAAAGAAAGGACAAATTCAAACAAGAACTTCTCCCAACAAAGATGCCAAAACTTGACACACAAAAGGGAAAATTCAACCAGGAACTTCTCCCAAAACTAAGAGAATTTGACCAAATGGAAAACTTTTCACTTGCTAAAAAACGACAAAGAAGCCTTAAAAAAAAATAGAAAGAAAAGGAAAAGGTAAAAAAAGATGTTTTTTGTGTCTTTTTCTTTTTAAGGAAGAAAGAATTTCTTTGAGAAAGAAAAAAAATACCCAAAAACTCAAGATCATTAAATTGAGAAAAAAAGGCCTTAAATTCCTCAAGCCGTAAACATCATTTGTATGGGAAGACTTAATAAGCGGAAAGAGGTTACACACTCAAAAAAATAACCTGATGAACAACATAGAACTCCAACAAACAAGAAAACTCCAAGAAAATCAAGAAGACTATTTAAGATTACTAGAAGTACCTTTCTCAAAAACCAAGAAAAACAAAGAATGCCAACCAAAGAAAAGAAAAAGTGAAGAAATAAGAAGGCTAAGAATGAGAAAATAAACACTAACTCATTGTCCTGAATACCTAGAATAGCCAAGAACAATAATTCCTAGTGCCAAACACAAAATTGAAACTTCACAAAAACGGAAAACCCTAGGTTGACTAGGTTTTTCACCAAGAAAGGGAGGAAATTGATAAATTACAGAAAGAAACACTTTTTAGGAACATAAATGATTAAACAGAAGCAAAAAAAATACTCAAAAGGCTTTACTGGACTCAAAATATAAAAAATTCATCTAAAACTTACAATACATAGCTTGACAATGATCAACCTACGTGAAATACACAACTGTGTACAAGGAAACACACATATACGCATGTTTATTTGGACCAAAAAGCATGTATACATGACTGTGTAAACTGGAAAGAACATATAAAAATCGAAATTAAGAAAAAATTAAAAATCCAACTGTGATGCAGAAGATAATAACTTTTTCCTTGATTCATAATGAACCAAAGAAGCTGGAAAAGTGATCAAACCAAATAGAAAACCTAGATCCAGAGAGAAAAAACCCAAACTAGGAATTAAATGGATGTAATCCCCAATGGAGTTGCCAATTATGTTAAGGGATGAAGTACCCTATGGTATGGGTTGAGAACACAAACAGAGCAAGAAGCATACAACAACAATAAGAAAACAAATTTACAATCCTAATGCTTAAACTAGTAAAAGGGAAACAAGAGGTACTCATAGGTCCTATGTTTGAAGGTGATTCCGTAGGGTTCAAAACGTCTACTTCTCCTAGTGCTTCAAAACCTGCAACTCACTCAACAAAATAAAATATACTATTAATAATTGAAAGCATGATCAAGATTTAACATTCGATCATATAAGCTTCTAAGAAAAATAACATGAAATCATTCATAGTAGGATCGTAACATGTATAAAGCATTAAGATCGTGAACATCAAGAATGAGACATAGATTCTTTATCGATGAATGTAAATATGTGTGGAGGAATACCACTTGATTCAGCCACGAATCCAAGTGAAATCATCCTCTGGATCCATCTATCCCAAGCGTCAACAATCTCCTTCCAAAAGCAAACACATGAATGTCATATAAGAGGAATGAATATCTCCATGAGGGAAACATGGGTTCCACAATCTGGGTAGTGCAGGAGGCATAGGGATAAATCATAATTAATCAATGAGTACATGACTATAATATCAATACCTCTCTCTCTCTCTCCCCTTAAGGAATTCCCATGAGGTGTATTCCAAAACAATTGTTTTAGTTGGGATACAGTTAGGCCATGGGCTTTTGTAGGCAGGGTTCTGGTGTAAACTGTAAACCACATCCATAAAATATGGAACTATATATTTTTTCATATTTCAAATTATATGCCCAGGTTGGGTATAACTATACCCGCATATCCACACACTTTTGAGAGGGCATAGTCACGTATGAAATTCAAAATATTTTTTTTCTAGATAAAGGATGAAGTTTGAAGGGAAAAGGTTGCCCAAGGCCATGACTGAGAGCATCAAGTATATAGAGGTGGAAAATGATGCTATAACATAGAGTACGCTAGTCTATATTAGGTTATGCTAAAATAAGCTATGCTAGGATAGTGTAGGATAGGCTAGGAAAGAGTAAGCTGGATTAGATTAGGCTAGGCCACAATGGGCTAGGCTAGGCTAGAGTAGGCTAAGGTATCTTAAATTAGGTGTTGATAAACTAGGATATAGTAGGATAGGCTCTGAGAGAGTGTTTTAGGCTAGGTTAGGAAAGGGTAGAGTCGGTAAGTCGAAGCTAGGCTAGGCTAGGCTAGACTAGGCTTGGTTAGGCTAGGTTTGGCTAGGCTAGGTTAAAATAGGCTAAATTAGTATAGGCTGTGATAGAGTAGGCTAGCGTAGCATAGGTTAGCCTATGTTAGCGTAGGATAGGTTATGCTAGCATAGGTTAGGCTACCCTCAAACAGGTTATGGTAGGTTATGCTTAGATAAAATAAGCTAATGTAGGAAAATTGTGAAGCTTTGAAGCCAGTTCCACCTAACTATTTGTTTGCAAATAGTGAAAAGATACCAATCATATATCTATTTGTGCTACATAGAAATTGATAGGAATGACAACAGGAAATAGTCTCTTGGTATGGATTTTGTAAATTATTTTTTATTTCAGATAATAAAAGTCAATTCTCACTTTGTTTTTTAATCCGAGTATAAATCCATTGTAATCCAAATATGAAAAGAAAAATTAAACTACCACACTCCCTTCAAAAGTTGAATTCTATGTTGAAATCATTTTATATTAATACAAAAAAAAATATAATACCAAATATTTAGAGTACTTTTTATTTATTCCCATAACATATCTCACATTTTGTTTTTACATTAATGGAATAAGTAATTTAATTACAAAGGAATAGTAAGTGAACATTATATTATTACTTAAAGTTTTAATGTTTATTTTTATTAGCAAGTAGTGTAGGGTAGTTTCCATTTCTTTAGTTTACAATGGTAATATGTTCTCACATATTTAGATTGATTTTGTTATTATGTAGTTTGTATGCATGAATATTCCATACATTTAAGGTGTTCTTACCCATTTGTTGACATATGTATGTGTGTATATACCCATTTCATTGCAAATTAAAGTGGTATACCATAGTGTTTGAATTATTAATATTTTTGGCATTATGACTTAACATAAAATACCAAGTATTTAATGTCATTGGTTTCAATCAATATATTACCAATCATTCTCTTGTGACCCTTGATATCCAATGACCCCAACTTTTCCACGTGGCTCATTACTAGTCTTAACCTTTTAACACCATTCCTCAATTTTTCTAGACTTGCTAGTGGCATAGTGTTACAGTCTCGAGAATTAATTATGGCTTGGAAACAGAGAGATAGATTGATGTATCTGATATCTAGGGTTTATATTGAAGGTGTGGGTAAAGTTCTATGATTATTGGGAGTAACCATTTCCCTCCCATAGAGCCATTCTACTTCTAGTTGCACCATTCTCTCATAGATATGAGCTCTACAATGTATCTTGGTTACTTGCTGTTGGCTCAAGGGGTGTTGACCCAGGTTCAAAGTTTAAGGTTTTCCAAAAAACCCCTATACTACTAGCCCTTTCGGCAGTGACCCACTTGCACAGGTCAAAGTCTCACCCTAATTAGTATGGGTGGGTGCTGGAACCAGGTTTCCGCACCCTGAGAAAGGGTAGGTAAGGCGAGCGGAGCTACGTCTGGCCCTGTGATGCCCAGATCGCCTCTTTTGGAGTAGGATGTATAGCTCTCTTTTCGCATCCACATGCGTAAGTTATACTATACTACAATGTTTAATAATTATATACTTCTATGATAGTAGCACAATATCTCTTAAAACAGAACAGAACAGATACAGATGCAGTAAACACACTTACACAGAACTTTCACAGCTAAATACAAAATACAATAATTACCAATGACTTGCATAAACTGTACATGTACATTCAGTTCTCAAACAGCCTTTCTTATTCATCAATTCATCAATTCCCTCTTACAATACCCGTCCCAGCCTGCACACACAGTAGCAGGGTCCACACGTAGTAGGACTATAGATCTCCGCGCAAACAGCCAACAGGAGTCCTTTCCCAAAAAAGCCAAGCATATCCACTAAACCACAATTCGCTTCAATATCTCATCATCATCTTCCTTACCTACAATCCAAAATGTCCCTCTATTTATAAAAATATTTCCTAACCTTTCCTATGGTCAACAAACTGTGGTTTTTGGACCCTAGGTTCACCCTCTACCCTATTACAATGCTTTTAGGGCTTTGACCCACTCCAAGACCCCTGTGCTAGACTAAATATAATAAAAAATATGCAAAATCGGACCAATTTTGCAGCTTGCCGGAAACTATGTTCCAACAGCCCCCAAACACAATCTTCTGACTCGTCCCGAGTCACCGTGACTGCAGGTCCACCAATCGCCCCTGGAACTGTTTGATGACCAGCGTGCGTATCCCGTTTGTGCGTCAGCGTCCTATCCCTAGTGGTTTGGTTATGCCTGAGCCAATTATTCCGTCCATATAGTCATTTATCCTTATATGGCTTGAGCTGACTACCATTGACATATCCTGATAACACGTCACTGTGTAGGGTAGCTAACTGGACTACTCCACCATCCCTGATTTCCTTAACGATGTAGGGACCAAGCCAATGCTATTAGAATTTCCCTGGGTGTTTCGTAAATTGGCTATCGTATAAGAAGACTAGGTCGCCTTCTACGAATGTCTTTTTCCGAATATGTCGATCATGCCAAGATTTATCGCGAGCCTTCTGAACCTGCTGATGAAAGTTAGCAATGAACCAATCTTCCTCCAATGCCAAAAGTTGTGCAAGGCATTCCTCCATTATATCTGGTTCTACCATATTTGTAAATGTTGCGATTCGTAGGCTAGGAAAAATGTATTCTATTGGAATAATGGCCTCCTTGCCATAGACCATCCAAAAGGGGGTCCTTCCTACTAGCTTCTTACAGGTCATCCGGTAGGCCCATAGAACAGAAGCGATGCATACATCCTAGTCACTGCAATCAGCATTGCAGACCTTGGTCAATGCCTACTCTAAGATTTTGTTGAAAGCCTCGACCACCCCATTTTCATGTGGATGGTATGGTGTACTTTTCGCGTGATGGCTCCGCAATTCCTCATTCAGGGCTTGTATCATTTCATTAATGAAGTGTGTGCCTCTGTCACTCATTAGGATCTTTGGGTAGCCAAATCTGGTCAGGATTTGCTCAAAGATGAAGTGCGTAGCAGTATCTATAGTACAAGCCTTCACCACTTGTGCTTCATACCATCGAGGGACATAGTCAGTGGCAGTAATAATGTGGCATGCACCTGTCTTCTTGCTTGGAGGATTGATTGGTCCTACAAAATCAATGGCCCATTTGTCAAAGGTCTGCAAAGTTATTTGAGGCTGTAAGGGCATTTCATCTCTGCATGAGGGCCATTGTGTCCGCTGGCACGTATCGCACGATTTACAATAGGCGTGAGAATCATGATGTAGGGTATGCCACCATAACCCAGCTCTCAAGATCTTTTATGCCATTTCTTTTCCTACATAGTGGCCTCCTACGACGCCTTCATGTGCTTCAGCCAAAACGGCATGTCGTTCATGTTCCAGGACGTATCTGTGCAGTACTCCATCAGCTCCTAGTTTGTATAGCTCGCCAGTGATGATAGTAAAGTCTGCCACCCGAGTAACCAACTCCTTCTTCTATTGCACCGAATATCCTGCGGGGGCTATGCCTGTAGTCAGGAACTGATTGATATTAGCGAAGTGTGCGTCAACAAACTTAACCATGAACAACTGCGCATATGGTAATCCTTCCTCAAAGTTAGTGGGTTCTTCACCCGTCTCAATGTGGGATAGATGATCCAGACCTGTATTCAGCCTTCCAGGCTTGATGATGATTTCAAAATCATATTCTTGAAATAGCAACAGCCATTGGAAAATATTCCCCCACAACACAGGCTTGTTCACAAGGTATTTTAAAGTTGAATGATTGGTAAACATCTTAAAGTGTCTCCTCAATAGATAGTGTCGATATTTCTATAATGAGTATACTATAGCCAGTCCCTCGCGTTCAGTGGTAGAGTAGTTTCACTTTGCGCCCGAGAGCTTTCGACTAGCAAAGGCAACCGGGTGATCAATATCTCCCTCCCCAGGTTGAATTAGGACAACACCCAAGGCGATGCCGGATGCATCCACATCTACATGAAATTCCTTTGACCAATTAGGAAATATTAGTATGGGTGTAGAGACAATATTCTCTTTGAGTAGCTCAAAACTCTTCTGACATTCATCATTCCAAAACAAGGAAACATCCTTTTTGAGCAGTTTTTCCATGGGTGTTATGATTAGTGCGTACCCATGAATGGATTTTCTGTAATATCCTATGTGTCCGAGAAACGAACGTAGCTATTTCTCCATTTTTGGGACTGTCAGGTTTATAATTATGGCTACCTTCGTAGGTTCAACCATTAGCCCTTTCCGGCATACTATGTGCCTGAGAAAGATTCCAAAAGGCACGCAGAAGATACACTTCTTGATATTCAATGGAATCTAGTTTTTTTTGTAGGCATCCAAAATCAAGCGCAGGTTGGAGACATGCTCCTTTACCAAGCTGAATATTGTCCAGTCATCAAAATAAACTTCCAAGAACTTATGGATGAAATCCTTGAATACAACAACTACTACTCTTGAGAAGATAACAGGTGTGTTCTTCAGACCAAATGGCATCATTGTCTACTAAAAGGACCCCCATTCCGTTGTGAATGTAGTCTTACTACGATCTTCAGGTGTGATTCGGATCTGGTGCTACCCTAAGGACCCATCGGTGAAGGAATAGGCTTCCTGTCTACCGATGCTATCAAGGATTTCCTCTGAGAAAGGCGTAGGGAAGGGGTCATGTACACAGACATCGTTTAACTTGCGTAGGTATATGCAGATTCATATCTCCACCTTTGCTTTTTTTTCTCTTGGATGACCATTAGACTTATCCAATCTGACTGTTCAGTCGGTTAAATGATACCTGTAGCAAGCATCTTGTCCAGTTCTTCTTTGACCTTTTGCTTATATTTAGGGTTCAGTCGATAAGGCCACCGCTTTATGGGGTGTGCCTTTGGTTTCAGAGTGATGTGCATAAATCCTAGGTCCCCCATGATTCTTTTGAGCTTGGAAAACTTTTTCAGGAATAAGTCCTGATATTACGTAAGTAGCTCTGCAATTTTACCTACGGTTCCTCCATCCCAATAGTCCCCAATTTTGGCCAACTTAGGATGCTCTTCCATCCTGCTATTAATTTCGCGTAGCTTGAGAGGTTGAGTGACATCAATATTTTATAGAGGTGGTATACTAACTGTGCATTCCCCTAGGATTGTGGGACAGAGACGTTCCAAGGTTATCTTCCTCTTCTTCTATCGCCAAGCTCCAGCAGTCGACTATATCTTGCATATGTGCTTCCCATGTCAAGACTTCTAGTGTGGCGTGATGGCGCGAGTCATTAAATACAAAATCATCGATGTCCTGTAGAGCTTCGTCGAGCACCACCATCCCTCCAATTAGCCCGAACGTCCCTATAAAGTCATCTTTTAGTATTTTCCAGTGGCGAGTGTGCTAATGTAGCTCTGCATCTAAATACCATGCAACGGGGATAGCCCCTAGGGCATGAATAGATAGATGAACCCACTCTTTTGTAGCCTGGTCAGACCATTTGTCCATCTAGGTAAGTAGATGGGCGTGAGGGTCTCCAAGTCCAAGGAACATCTTGCTGCGTACATCGGCCAGAGGTGCGAACCACGGGATCATCATATTATGACATGTCTCCCAGTCCTGGAATGCTTCCTTGTGGGTCTCCCACCATCATGCAGGTGTTCCGCACATAGCTAGATTAAGGGCCCATACCCATCATTCTCTTGGAACCATAGCTTTCAGTGTTCTCAAGAATTCCTGGATGCTACCAGACTCATATAAATGGGGTAGATCTCTTACCTCTGAAGAAATGCAACAGAGGTCCCTCATGACCCGAAGACATCATAGCACCGAGGCATTGTGCAATAGGTTTTTCTAATTCACCATCTCCTCATCAGAGTTAGAGAAGTAGTCATTGTCTGCCTCCCAACAAAGTACCCCATATGTTGTATCCCACAACATATGGAGAGGTAGATCACCCTTGTTCCATTATTTTCAAATACCATGCTTCTTTTCTTCAGTTTGACGATACCACCCATATCTATGGCCCATTCTAGTCCTAAGAGCGCTAGGTATGGGTCCGCATCTTCTACAATCTGAATTATTTTGAAATCAGCCTAGACCCTGACTCAATGATATCTACCATAATTTTTGATAGTCTCCCCAGAGGTATAATCTTTTGTTGGTTGGCCATACACAGTTGGATATTAAACCACTCCAATTTGGGTTCTCCCATTTGCTGCCAAGTTTTCTTAGGTAGCACGTTTTCATCTGACCCCAAGTCTAAGAGAACCTGATCCATCTCATAGTTACCAATTTGGGCAATTAATCTCATCTCCTTACCAGTGTGTTTCCTATATCTGCCTAACTTATGCACATATCAAACTTCTGGAGATAAGTGGGACTGCCCTACGCAATTATCTATCATTATCTGAAGGTTTTCTTCGGTACATGAGTGGCGTAATAGCTTTATACACGCCTGTAAGAATGGTATCATATCTTCACCCACTTGGAGGTGCACAGGCATCTGCATAGTAGAGTCTCTTGTCTCATTAATGTCCTAGTGCACTGCGGTAATTGTTTCTTGTCCTAGTTCGTGGTCCAACCCTTCTTGGTTGACAGGTGCCTATTGGCTTGGAGGACCCCTTGCAACCTCCTTCATAGGCTCCCTGGTGGCCATCCCACTACGTGTTGCAACATTCGCACTTGGATTTATTTCCCGTAGTTTAGCCTTAACCCTTTGTACATTCTGCGTTGGTGTTGGCTTTTTTTCTTGCATTTTTGGTATCAAAATTGGGCAGTCTTCAATCTCATGGTCCAGCTACCGAAAATATTTGTAGGATTGCCTTGTAGGATTTGGGCAGTCCCTTGCAAATTTTCCTACTTCCCTGCAGTTATAATAGATTAGCTACCCACATCCTTGTCCTGCACTTCCTTCCTGACCTCCCTTGCCCCTTGCTAGAGGGCCAGAAAAACTCGCTGGAGATCTAGGTGACGTAGGGTCTGACTGTACCCTATACAAGTTTCCTTGATCTATCACCAGCTCATAAGTTCAAAATTTCTGCTCATCATGTCCTATTGACTGGAAGAATTTACACCATTGTTGCTTTAGTTCGCCCGCACCTAGCCGTGGGCAATGGTTTGTATCGTGTAGTCCTGCTAATCGGCAGTCATCACACCACAACACAGATCTGCTTGAGCCTAGACGTAATGGACTATGGCCTCCTGCCTGCATGTAATTTTCTAATAGTGGGCACTGATCCTTCATATGTCCAGATTCCCGACATCATATGCACCATAGGTCTCCACTAGCTCCTTTTCCCCGTTCCTTCCGTAGGTTATGAATCTCCATGTGCATAGCCCCGAGCTGATCTTGAATTTGTTGCACTCGTATCGAAGTGTCTTCTCTGGGCGCGACTTCTAGTTTCATGGCGGCTTCCAAATATTTTTCCCGTGATTCGAAGGCTTGGTGGCCCATAGGTACATGCAAGTGAGGTAGTAGCATAGCGATGAACCATTCAAGATGTTGTCTGTCGTCATACTTAAATCCTCCCTCTCTGATTTCTTTCTTTAGTCTCTAATCAGCTTCCCATACTGACTCAGTTGTTCCTTTCTTGAAATATTTCATGTTTGCTACGATCTGAGAGTAGGACTTAGGTTTTCAGAACTGTTGTTTTAGGGCGTCCTTAATATCTTGAATGGATACGCTACCATTTCGAGATATGTACCGCATATACCAGTCCAACATTCTCTCTTCGAAGGCTAGGGATAGCTGCACTCTTTTCACGGTATCGCCTACCACACCTTGCGCAGTCCATACTGAGTCTGCAAAAAGCCAAAATTGGTCCATGTCCTCATCTCCCACATGCTTAATTGTAGGTAATTTCAAGTGCGCTTCCATATCTCCTTCTGGCGGGATTCTAGGCAAGGTTTTACCCTTACGCGGTTCTAAAGGTGGTGAAGCTGGCGGGTTTTGCGCAACTTCTCCTCTTAGTAGGCTATAGACAGATCTATCCCCTTCTTGATTGGTTTGATAGGACTTACTGCTCCACATTGTACTTTCATCCAGATTGGAAATCATTCAATCATACTTTCTCTTCTCCCTTGTTAGGCCTTCAATACTTCTCTTGGCATTACCCGATCCCTTCCTCAAAATGCTTCGAGTCCCGGCAACGGACCCATTTGTTGGCTCAAGGTGTCCTAACCCAAGTTTGGATTTTAAGGTTTGCCAAAAAACCCCTATACTATTGGCCCTTTTGGCAGTGACCCGCTTGTGTAGGTCAAAGTCTCACCCAAAGTAGTATGGGTGGGTGCTGGAACCAGGTTTCCACACCCTGAGAAAGGGTAGGTAAGGCAAGCAGAGCTGCGTCCGACCCTCTGATGTCCAGATCACATATTTCGGAGCATGATCTATAGGTCTCTTTTCACATCCACGTACGCAAGGTCAATGATGCTACAATGTTTAATAATTATATACTTCTATGACAGTAGCACAGTATTGCATAAAACAGAACAAAACAGATCCAGATGTAGTAAACACACTTACACAGAACTTTCGCAGCTGAATACAGAATATAGAAATTACCAATGAATTTCATAAATAGTACACGTAGATTCAGTTCTCAAACAACCTTTCTTATTCATCAATTCATCAAGTCCCTCTTACAATACCCATCACACCCTGCGCACACAATAGCAGGGTCCACACACAGCGGGACTCTGGATCTCCACGCACACAGCCAGCAAGATTCCTTTCCCCAAAAACCCAAACAGATCCACTAAACCATAATTCGCATCAATAGCTCATCATCGTCTGCCTTACCTACTATTAGAAATGAAATAACTCGGAAATAGATTTCATAAAACACAGATACACAACCAAACAAAACCATGGAAGAAAAGAGGCTTCAGCCTCATGGCATTCTCATCATTCTCCCTTCTTAAAATAATTTAGTTTACAATTTAAATAGATGAGAGAAAATGTCTAAGATAGTCCGTGCTATCTTAGAATCCTTTGGTTGAGATAATTTCTCACCAAAATCCCACCAAGAGAGGAGTTACTAAACAAACTCTAATATTTGAGGAACAACCCAAGAGTTAGGCACATATTCCTAACTTGGAATATTTAATTAATTAATTTATTATTTTGGATTTATTATTGTTATTTTATAGAGTCTAACATTCCCCCTTTCAATGACAAATAAAAAATAAGAACGAGGAACTATCTTCCAAGTTCTCATGTTGATCCTCAAAAAACATTGCCTGAAAAAACCGCCAAAGTTGGATGCTGAAAAACTGCAATCTAAAGAGACCATGAGTCAGTTGTATGTCTGAATCATCTCTGAATGTTTCTTGAAAAATCCATCATGTGCCAAGTTACAAAAGTATCCATCTGTCCTTTGCGTGAAATCAACATCCTTTGTCCACTGACAAAATTTGTTCAAAGCCCACTGGCTGATGATGTAAAAAAAAACTCACTATTTCTTTTGTTGTGCTGAAAAGCTGCTCATTGCTTATTTTTTGTTGACTGCTCATTCGAAAATTTTTTGATTCCCACTGGAAATTTTTTTGATGCCCACTGGCTGTTGAATATGCCCACTGGCTGCTTTTTCTGGTTGTCGAGACTTTCAGTCTGACAACCACTGTCAATCTCATTGACATTTTCCCCCCTTTGTCAGTTGAAAGGAGAGACACTTCTCTGGAAGGTATTCCTAAACTCCCCCCCTTTAGGCATAGGAGTTTTACACTGGTGTAATCCCATGTTCAACTGCATGAGAGTACCACCATATTTTCATTGTTGGCTACACTATGTGTGATTGTATGCGATTGTAGAACTGAGACAATCTGTTGACTGTGGATGACCATTTCCAAGGGTTGATCCATTCATAATGTATCTTCAATCTAGCTTATTTTTGTTGATTACAACACTTTTCTGAGGAATGATTGGGCTTACCACAATGGCGACAAGTATGGAGATCAAAACACTGATCTTTTATATGACCGGTTCTTTGACAATGAGAACACTTTGGTTGGAATTCAACTTCAAGTTTCCTTCAATTCTGTTTGGCTGCAACTTTGGGTTGCATGCATTGTTGGTTGTCTGCAACTTTCTCAGAACTTGCTGAGGTGAGTTGTGAAAGAAATCCTACACTGACGAACTTAATTGGCTTGGAATAATCTGGGATACTGAAGCTGGTGTCGTCATTGGCATATCCTAAGCCACGTCAATTCTTTTTATTTTGAATTTCTTCCCATGGCTTGATGATGGGCTTGGAAGAAATTGGTACTGGAACAACTTCGACACTTGAAGCTATTTGGATGAATGACTTATCATCTAGATGGTTCAAAGACTTGAAAGTATCACTCTTTTCTTGCAATTCATTCCTTTGAAGTTGTGACTCGATTTGAAGAAACTCAATAGTTTCATGCGTTTATTGTAGATACCGTGAAAGATTAGAAAGAGTGTCTTTGCTGATGTGCACCATGTCTTCATCACTTGAGATGATCAAACTATGAAGAATGTTTAACAACTGAATATGTTGCACCATCTAAACTTGCTCACTTGAAATCAGGCTCTATTGTTGTAGATGTCATACTTTGAACTGTTTCACTTGAATGACATGCTCGCTTGAATGTGGCTTGAATGACATGCTCGCTTGATGACGATCGTGTTTGTTTTTTTGCTTATTGCACTTGTTGAGAACACTTGCTAGAGTTGTAGAAATTTATTGCTTAAAATCTAGAATTCACGCTCACTTGATGATGATCGTCTTTGTTTAAGCGCTCACTTGAATTACTTGATGACTTCACACTCACTTGAAAGAATACCCACGCTCACTTGATGTCAATCTCAACTTTCTTGATTGGTGTTGGAGTTGAAATTTTTTGGTTTCTTTGATGGTTTCTGCAATGAAATTCACTCTGGCTCACTTAAAGGTTTGATATTTGTACTGACTTGATGTAAAATTTCTTAAATGAATAATCATGCTCACTTGTAGGAGATGTGAACTTGTTGCTTGTTTGATTTAAAAACTCATGCACTCACTTGATTTTGCGTAAAGGAAGGGTGTTGAACACTGTCGACAATGCACCCAAGAAAACTTACAATGATTTTAAGGATTCACTTGTTCTCTTAAAAACTCATTAACAATGAATTTTTAATGATTCACTTAAAACAATGAATTTGATTACAAGTTCTGAAATGGATTTGCAAGAATGCTGATGTAGACTTTACTTTGAAATGCATTAACTTGACTAAGTGAATTTGATTATTGATGTATAATGTTGATGTAGACAATCTTTGATTATATGTTGTAGTGGCATAAATGCATGTGTTGATCTTACAGCTATTTCGTTACATGTTTTGTGCTTGTTGATATTGAACTTTATGTATGCGATATTAAATGAAGTCATTGATGTGTCACAACTAAACACAAATCAAAAACAACAAAATGAAGCCATAAGAACATGCACCATCACAAACACACATGGTGTACCTAAGATCCCCTTATTCAATTTCGGGCGAATCTAGGACATAATCACCAAAAAAATGACATCTTTATTAAGGATTGAGTACATAATAAATCTCCACCTTCAAGTAATGGATATGCCAAGCTCACAACCCTTGGAAGCAATTTGTCTTCAAAATCTAGATATTCACCGACTCAATCTCTCTCAAAGTAAAACAATAATTTGAATTACAACAAGGAATTGCTCTAAACAATTCCACATTTCACTCTAAATAAAAAACACTTATCCCTCCAAAATCACCTTATCTCTCCAAATACAAATGGAAAAAATCACTTCATTACTCCAAAAAATTACAAAAATGAAAAATATTCCTTATCTCTCCAGCAAAGACTTTTCAGATTCACCTTCAAGCTCGTTCTAGCTAGCTGGCTCTCATGCTGGCTAGTTGTACTGGCACATAAAAATTGGTGATCCATCATATAGAGAATAAACGTCTAAAGCCTTGAGGCTTATATGGTAGAACTGGAAATTTTGTCACCCAAGTCATGTGTACATTGTATCATTTTCAAAGAGAACATGAGAGCTACATGAAATCTTGTGCATGATAGATAGATCACTGATCACCGAACACTTCTCTGAGTTCTTGAACCAGCAATATCATCCATTTTTAAAGGAAATATATGCATCCCATTCCAAATATGGGTACAATCGCAATCATTTGCTACTGAAAACTTCTGCTGAAGTTTCTGATGAATAAAACTAACAAGGTAGACCCTCAACAAGAATTTAGAAAATTATAATGCAAATATAAAGATAACTATTAATTAAAAATATGAACTAAGAATATTCCTTGCAAATCCTCTCATCGATATTTCAAGATCAAAGGTTTTTAGGTCCAAACACAAATAATCGTCTCAATATGTTGGAATCCCGCTTCAAGTGTCGAGCTGAGATCGCTGGGAAGTCTTGAGACAAGGCAAGCAGCAGCAGTGGTACTATGCATGATACCAAAAAAAAAATGAATGATACCAACAAACGCAAAGCTCCTTTCTACAGATTTCAACGCAAACGCAAAGGCTGTCAAAATAAATATGTTATTTACTTCGGCCAGACTTTGGAGAAATTGAAGTACGAGTTCAAACACTATTCAAATGCAAACATAGCTCTAGCTTCATCAGGATTGGATCAGCTGATATGCATGGCTCACTATCGGTTTAAAAACAAATAGGATTCCATCACCCAAATTCTAGCATAATACCGTCAGCATTTACTAACAATATGTGCGCTTGTGCTTTGGATTACGTATATCGATTGAAGAGGCCAAAAAACTACAGAGCAGGTCGATCATTCTAAATGTCATGGTTTCATTTAGCTTAAGAAAAAGTGACAAAACATCGAGGTTTATTCCACTGTCTATATACTCCAGACAGAACTAAGTTTATTTAAAATCTAATAGAAAGGAATAAACTAGAAACAAAACAATCAAAGTTTCATAGCACACCGGATCTTTTGAGGCGAGCTTTGAGAGAAGATTCTTCAGAAAGAAACATGCCAAAGCGGAATACAGGAGTTAGAAAGAGGGAAGAGAGGTGGGAGCGGCCGTGTTGAAGATACGAAGTTGTAGTATTGATTACGAATGTTCCCGTGAATCATTTGTGGCCAGAAGGCTAGCTTAATCTGCTTCAAAAGAAAAATATGATTTCATTTGTTCTGATTTATTTACCTCATGCCTCCCAGATTGAAATGACTGACTGTCATCTTGACTGATTAAATCCCTTCAGCTCTACAAGTGTATTCCTCAAACCCGCACGCCGAAAGCTTTACAGCTCTGCAACTTACAGCAATCCGGATTCCACTACAATATTATTACAAATTGCAGCATAACATTATGAATTCCGCTTCCACGACTTGATAGTTCACGAGCTCGGCTCTCTACGCAGCTCACGGTCTCATGGTTCAACACTCACAGCATTCATAAAATATTGGTCTCACGGCCTTTAGCAAACAGGCATTGTTTTGTTGTTCAACGCACATACCAGCTTAGAGACCCGACTCAACGTATTAAACTGTAGCTCATAGCTCTCACGGCAGATCTTCTCAAGAAATGCACAACATTGCGTATACTCCACGTTCAGATTATACGCTCTACCACAGCGGCTTACACAACGCTAACACAACAACTACCACCATTCTCTGTGTAGCTCATGGCTCAAGGTAGACAACACACAACCACGCAGATCGATGGCAGTTTTGTCACAAGATCAGAAAATTCTGTCTCTGCAATGAAAAAATTGCTCAAAAGGTCCTCAACAAAACACACCATAATCTCTAATACCACATATTAGAAATGAAATAACTCAGAAAAAGATTGCAGAAAACACATATACACAACTAGAAAAAACCATGGCGGAAAAGAGGCTTCAGCCTCATGGCATTCTCATCATTCTCCCTTATTAAAAGAATTTAGTTTACAATCTAAATAGATGAGAGAAAATGTCTAAGATAGTTTGTGCTATCTTAGACTCCTTTGGTTGAGATAATTTCTCACCAAAAACCCACCAAGATAGGACCTACTTAACAAACTCCAATATTTGAGGAACAACCCAAGAGTTAGGCACATATTCCTAACTTGGAATATTTAATTAATTAATTTATTATTTTTGATTTATTATTGTTATTTGAGAGGGGCTAACATGTACAATCCAAAATTTCCCTCTATTTATAACAATCTTTCCCAACCTTTCCTATGGTCCGCAAACCGTGCTTTTCAGACCCCAGGTTTACCCTCTACCCTATTACAATTCTTTTGGGGCTTTGACCCACCCCAAGACCCCTGCACTAGACTAAATATAATAAAAAATATTCAAAAACAGACCAATTTTGCGGCTTGCCTGAAACCCTATTCCCACACTTGCAATATTGTTTTTCTTAATGAGGTAGCCTCAACTCATAGAGTGAATTCGACACACAAACTTCTTATTGCAATTTTTTTTTTTACATTTTCAGGTAAATATTTTGTTTTTATTTATCCATGGATGGGTGTTTAAACTAGGGTTCATGTTCCTTTCCTTTATTTTTTTCTTGTTATACATTATGCAAAGTTGAGAACTATGGAAAGGTCATCTCCAATATTTCTCGGACAGGTCGAATATTGAGGAATATACTCCAAAACACAACCAATGTGATATATTGTATTCTTTTGGTCCAATTCAATAGGTATAATCCAAGTGTTGTGTATTATGATTATACTCTTTTTCCTTTGTCTTACATAGTTTCTCTACTTGTTCTAATTTACATTTTATATATGGTAGGTTACAATTGTCTCGGTCATCCTCTGAAATTGGAGTTGCAGGTAAATAAATGACCCAAGTTTGATTTCAAGGTTCTCTTAATTTATTTACTAGCACATAATTTGGCCTCCTAACAAACCCATGATGGAATTTCTGCAGGTTATATTTCAGTTCGTGTGCATGGATTTCACCTTGCTTTAAGGACTTCCAAGTTCTAACACGAATAATATATATATATATATATAATGCAATTCATGACTGGGCGTTTACTATAAAAGATAAAAAATAAAAGAGTGTTTTATTCTTATGTCCATAATTTTTCATTCTACCTCCGTAAAATAAGGAAGAGAAGGTGTTGCTACCACACACTCCCAAACATTTATAAGGATACACAAGAAATAGAAAAACACCCAAAAAGGATAAAACTATCTAAATCATTACCACCTATTGAAAAGAGAAAATACATTGTTCTATTCAAATAGTTCACTGATGTGCTTTCCTGGAGTTACGAAGACCTAAAATATTATGACACTAGGATAATACAACACAAATCTATCATTAATGAAGATCATAAGCCCTTTAAATAAAAACTCCGAAGAATAAACCTAGTAATGATGCCTTTAATTGAGAAAAAATTCAATAAAATGTATGGTGCTAAGATCATAGTACCCCTTACGTAATCTAAGTGGGTTTCCAATATAGTACCAACAAGGAAGAAAACATGTGAAATCATATTGTGTATATATTTTAGAAAACTCAATAAAATATCATTAAGGGAAAATTACCCTTTACCCAGGGAAAAATATTTGGAAAGGACCATATATTTGGAAAGATATTTGGAAAGGACCTCCTATTGTATGCTACAATTCCGCATTCATGGTAATCATTCATTTCACTCTTGTTTCTGTAAATTTACATTGACAGTATGCCTCCAAATAAGAAAAAATATAAGGAATCTATCAACCCTCTCATGCATCCCTACGTAGACCTAGGCCATATTCCCCTCGCAGATTGAGATTATAATATCTCCTAGACTCAGTGTGAGTTAGATATTTTTGAACTCTAATATGGTATTGAGGATAAATTTGTAGATAAAATTGATGAAATTGGACTCTGGGAGTCCAATCCCCCTCATTATATCTTTCCCTAGACCTTTCAGTCCCCTGGCTTTGTCTAAAAATGTCAAAGCTACTATCTCCTGAACCAAATATCCATCGTAGCCCCTATTGGTGAAATTATACTCACCATTACCTTTAAAAGCATTGACTAGATGATGCAGGACCCTCTTGTAGAAACTAGCACTCCATTTTCTATAGAAGCTTTAACTGAAATGTATTAGAAGTTGGATTTTACTAAAAGAGCACAAATTTTTTACCTCTTCTTGGCTGAAAACACCCATTTGCCTAGAAAAAATCCACCTTACCCCTCTTCGATGTTCCTAGATCATACCAAGCAAATAATTTGTGTATTATCCTACCTCTTGGGTTATTATTATGATAAATGGGTAGATGAACCCCTCTTAAGTTTCCTATCATTGTTTTTTACATATGATAAGCCTTCCCTCATTTTCAATTTTAGTCAATTTTTGGGTGACATTTTACATGATAAATTCCTTAAGTTACCAACTGAAGGAGTGTGTAGGTATACTTATATTTTGGTGTATATGTTTATCTATTATTAGGTAGACATATTCAAGTTTGCAATGCAGAAACTAGATGATGAAGAGAATAAAAAATATGTAATATTTTGGACTTCCCTAGTAATGAAAGATTCAAAGGAATTTAAATTCAAACAATACATTGAGAATGTTATACATCCAGTAATGAGCATGTTGACTAGTTCAGTAGAACTAAGAATCAGTGAGGAAATAAAGAAAATTCAACATCTGACAGAGTAAGCAAAAATAGGAGATTGGTACCTGTACCAGAACTATACTGAAATCAAGGTGTATGGGTGTGAATTACCACCATACAAGCTGCCCAAATACCTCCCAATGAGAGTATTTTCCATGGAATATATCACATAAATGATCAATTCTGATGAAATCCATTTTGTTTCAGATAAGAATAAATTCCAATCCAAGATTAAAACTCAAGTTGGCTCTTTTTCTTATAACAATAGGACAGTAGGAGAAGAAGTAGACAATATTCTTCAAGAGATGAAGTTCAATTTATGTCTTACATGGTTCTATGATCCTCTGGGTATAATTTCGATGTAAACCAATTGACTTGGACATGGAAAAATTTGTGGGAAGTCGAAGAATAACTCGTGTCTACTTCAACTTCATATATTCCTATTCCTCAGAAGAAAACATGCAAGAGGCCTAGAGAGGAAGAGTCACCTTCAATGAAAGAAAGTGCAAGTAAAGAGTTTAAGATAATGTATAGAAAGAGGACTAAGATTAGTCCTAAAATAGATTCATAGAAAAATGTAGAACAAGTAGCTACTACGATTATCAAGGAAACACCATCTTCATCACAACTAGGTAGCAATTTTTTTAAATCTCCAACAGTGTCATCAATATCACAGGGTCAGCAAGAGACAACTCAGACTTCAAAGGTTATTTAGGGGGAAAATGAGAAGAGTGTATTTTACGGATAGAGATTAATTAAACTCAAGAATGAAATTCTCAAGAAAATAACTTACACAGAGTTTTGGAAGCACACTACCAGTTCACGGAGTAGGATTTTATTAGCCTTTGATTTAGAAAAAGGGAGGATTCATATGGCCTTTCTTGAGGCTCAAATTCCACAGGAAAAAACAACATTATATTACAAAAATACAACATTTTATTTTGACACCAAGGACATCCATCCCATTGATCAGATGGAGATGCACAAGAAAACTGGTGAGATGATTTATTCTACTTTAACCAATATAATCATGACTGTCTCAAAATTGCAGGTGTCACTTTCAAACATTCAATATCAGCTGAAGATGTAGAAGATATCTTTTCTAGCTAAAGACATGATGCAGGAGAACCCTACAAACCCAGAATCTCTCCAATACTATGCATATAAAAATGCATCACAAACAATTGCCCAAATAAAACTCCAATGTCTGAGAAAATTCACACTTTTTCTACATGCGGAAGCTTCTTTTTAAGTCCCTCATTACGGTTATAAAACCATTTCACAACAAAATCATTTTACTATGGTTAATAATCCATTTTATAAGTAGAAGCTTTCTCCTTCAATTATCACTTTGTGGTTATGAAACCAATAATAATCAACCACTGTATACGGGAGTTTTCCTTTTCTTCATATATTAAACTCATTTCCAATCAAATCAACATCCGCATGCTCCAATAACCCAACAATCACTTTCCATGCAATCAAACCCAACTTCAATAATAATTTAAAACCCAAATAATAATGTGAGTTCAAACATTTCACAATTGGAATAAATTCCAGCTTATAACTCTAGTCAATACGCTTATGGGTTTTCCCATGCTTGACCCTTAGCGTTCTAAATCTGAACTCAACATAATAACATGTTTTCGCCTTTGGTTAATTTCCTTCCATTTCTTATTTCTATCATAACGACAATAATAGAAATTCACCATACCTTACCCAATCTATCACCGGGAATGCGCTTTTGACCAAGCTGTGGACTGTGCCTTCGTGGCAGTCGACTATACAATGCAGGTTTTCATGGATGCATCAGCAATCTCCACCTTCATTAACGCCTACGTAGATTCATACTGCGCCTTCACCTTATTCAAGTGTTCTTCCATCCAACGGCATAGTAGACCTCGCCTCATGATGGTTCAACTGTGCAATTGTTCCCACATCACAACTGCTACAGATCGACCTCCATATAGTTTGACTTTGCGTCCTTCTAAATTCCTTTATGCAGAACCAAGATACATTCAAATTCATCGTCCCTTCATCGTTTTATTTCTTTTAATAATGCTCAAGGTAAATGGAGTTTTTCACGCTGATTCCACTTTATGTGTTTGCTAGATTCTGTAGACTTTTAATTTTTATCACAGCTTCCTTTCAAAATTGCTTCTTCCACCTTGATCTTATGGATTTGATCTCCCATGATATCGAGTTAAACAACCCGGATTCAATATGAGGTCACACACATTCAATAACCAAATGCGGAGAGCACTCCATACGACCGCCTTCTCTGCTATAAGACTACGGCTTTGATCACATTCAGTACCAGTTGAAACGGCCAGAGGTTTAATGCCAGTCTCAATAGATTCGATATTCAGATGTTGATGCCACTTGTGTTCTTCATTGAGAAGACCAATCTTCATCGATTCTCCATACACAAGTTTAAAGCGCCTTCAATATTACCTCTGCAATTAATCAATTCTCTGTTCCATCGATTCACAATGGACAGAGTCTAACCAAACTCTACGCCTCTTATGTAATAGACTTCATCACCAATTTTGTTAAGCCCGCGTCCAGCCTATTAGAACACATATCTGTGCAATTAACTGAGCAGTCCCTTAATTCTTCACTTCGTAGACTCCCTCTCTGTATTTAAATGTTTACTCAGACCTTGCGCCCTTGCTGCATTTCATTTTATTCCATGCTGCCAGTCAAAATAACCATGGAATCGACCTCTTCAATATTTCTATTGCGTCTTTTGCAATGCCAACCATTGTATTGGATCCATTATTTTATTGCGGCACTCCCTTCAATCGATCTCTCCAATGATCGATACATCAATTCATATATATATATATATATATATATATATATATATATATATATATATATATTTATATAGAAACGCATAAAAATTTTCTGTGTTTCAATTCACAAAACTGGCATATCAATTTCCCCAATTACATGCGTAATCTCACTTCAAAATCCAACTTCAGAAATTAAGTATACAATTTCTCAATCAATAAACCAATATATATATAATTCTGAAACAATGTTTTCATATAAACAAAATGAGATCACTTACAAACTTTGTCTTTGGCCAGATATTCAAAATTCATGGCCCTTTCAATTGCCCGGAGGCTTACAAACTTGGCTATCCAAACCTCAGCTCTCAATCACTCTATCTTTTCTGATTTATTTTTCCTTTGAGGCATATTAATTTATACAAATTCAATTGAACCAATTTAGCTTCACATCCCTATAATAACTCAACAAGCCCTCAAATATCTCAACAAATCCTACAATCTAGAATTTTATCCCTAAAATCTTGAAACTAAAATCTAACTTAGGCCTCATAATTAATTCTCAAATATTTCAAGTCTAATTTCTCTCATGTTTTCCAATTATTTGGAAACATTACAAATCCTCAGATATAATTAATTAGAAATATAATTTAATCACTCAAAAATCTCATTAATATTTACATGAAATTAATATTTCCTCACAAACATAAGACCCCTAGGTTTAATAAAAATATTAAGTATTTTCCCGAGTCTAATGCTCCTGCATCAGACTCCCAAGGTTGAAAATGATCATGATCTCCTGATCATGCATTTTAAATCTTTTTCCGCCTGGATCCCACACTTTGTTCTGTAACTCATCATCTATATTTGTTGTTTGCTTCTTTTCTCCAGGTCTCCATATCTTATGTTGTCTTGCTCCACTGGCTGCACTTTCACAATCTCTTTCTGTTTTCATTTTGTTGCTGCTTCTTCTCTTCCTTGCTGATGTCTTCCTCTGAGACACTTTCAACATGATTCTTCTGATTAATTTAATTTCCTTGTCCAATAAATCTTCAGACTGTTGATTTCTTGCTGCCTGCTGAGCTCTTACTCGTTTAGTTCTTACTGCCGCCCAATCATCCACACCCTCTTGTCTTTTACAATGGAAAACTTCTTCTCTGCCTTCTCCTATCAGCAACTTACTAGACTGGTACATTATGTACTCCTTTCTGCTATCTTCATCTCTCTGCATCTACAATTCCCAATTTTTAAATTGAGTTTTTTCCTAAACTAAATCTTGACTATTTAGCATCATTTCCAATAACATAACGTCCTCATCCCATGGATTTGAAATTTCCATAGAATTTTCTTCTTCCTTCATTTGACTGCTCAACTGAGTCAAATGTTCTTCAGCACCTGCAATAACACCTGCATTCACAAAACACTTGTTAAAAAAAAAATCATAAGGCATCAATGCCTTTTCCTCCTTTGCCAGCACTTCAGTATACTGTTCCGAATTTTCCATCTCAATCAGCACATCAGTAAGCTGATTCTCTCTTCCCAAATAATTCTCTAAAAAACTCTCAAGACTATCAACCAATCCTTCCTTCACACCATCTGTTTCCATGATATATTTATGTTCACTGAAATGAACTCTGCCTTTTGCTACAATCTCTCTATCATACTCTGAATTCACGAACAAGTATTCCAACAATGCAATTTCTCTATGGCATTGCTAAAGCATTTCACCATCACTTACAGTCCCTACATTCATAAACAAACTTTCAGTTTGAAAATCACAAAGTTTAATAGTACCAACTGTTACTTCACTTATCAGTACTTCAGACTGATTCACTTCTTCTGCATCCACAAGAATTTCTTCCTATGCTCTAATAGCTTCAAGTACAAACACATCACTGCTTTCTTCTTCCGATTATTTATCTCCTGAAAGACACTTTTCCCTACTTGTGACAACTTCACAAGATTGTGCATCCTCCTCTATGAACCCTGTATCACAATTATCAGCTACAAAAACACAAGGTTTTACATCATCCAGCTGATCTGGATTTTCCCAATAACTCATCATCTGCTCGAGCTTCTTCAACTCTTCTGTTAACTGCATTTTTATTTGTTGATTCCTCTTTACTTGTAGTCTCTTCCATTTCACTTTCTTCCTCATGGCCCAACCATGTCTCTGGTCTTTCATATTTTCCCGTAAAAATTCCATCAATAACTCAAGATGAACTGCTATCTCAGCTTTCCCTTTCTCATACTCTTCATCAGTCAACTGTTGTCTTATGCCATTTGCCTTGGAATCTTTCTCCCTCTTCCTACTTTGGCCTCTATCTGAACCTTTGCTCTCTCCTTTATGACTTTCAGTAGTCATCTTCGCCATGATTTTCTCACTCATGAGTTGCACCAAGCCTCTACAACAGCAAGCTCTTCTGCTGCCACTTACCTCACCAGTCCCTTTCTCTGGATCTGGTCTTTTGGTAATCATCGGTCCTCTGTTGGAACCCTTTCGAGCATTTCTCCACTAATCCTTCAGGCTTCACTCATCTGCAACTTTATTCAACCTCTGTTGAATCTTCAGGTTCTGCCACTCTCTCTTAGAATCCCTTACTGGACTCCTTCATCACTGCTCTCCAGCTGTGATCTGCGTCTTTCTGCTGATACTTCCTCAATATGCCTGTAAACCAAATTATTCAAGCATAAAATTCAAACCAGAGTTCAATAATAATGATCATCACTCACCTCCAAGATCCTATTGATCTTGCCTTATCTTTCACCTGCACTGCATATCTGTGTTACAACCTTCATCAGTTTCAAAATTTGATCTTTACACATGCAATTAATTAACAAAAAATTCAACCTTCAAATAGATCTATTCCAGCTCTGATACCGAAATGATGCAGGAGAACCCTGCAAACCCAGAATCTCTCCAATACTATTCATATAAAAATGCATCACAAACAATTGCCCAAATAAAACTCCAATGTCTGAGAAAATTCACACTTTTTCTACATGAGGAAGCTTCTTTTTAAGTCCCTCATTATGGTTATAAAACCATTGCACAAAAAAATCATTTTACTATGGTTAATAAGCCATTTTATAAGAGGAAGCTTTCTCCTTCAATTATCACTTTGTGGCTATGAAACCAATAATACTCAATCACTGTATATGGGAGTTTTCCTTTTCTTCATATATTAAACTCATTTCCAATAAAATCAACATCTGCATGCTCCAATAACCCAACAATAACTTTCCATGCAATAAAACCCAACTTCAATAAGCATTTAAAACCCAAATAATAATGTGAGTTCAAACATTTCACAATTGGAATAAATTCCAGCTTATAACTCTAGTCAATACGCTTATGGGTTTTTCCATGCTTGACCCTTAGCGTTCTAAATCTGAACTCAGCATAATAACACGTTTTCACCTTTGGTTAATTTCCTTCCATTTCTTATTTCTATCATAACGACAATAATAGAAATTCACCATACCTTACCCAATCGATCACCGGCAATGAGCTTTTGACCAAGCTGTGGACTGCGCCTTCGTGGCAGTCAACTATACAATGCGGGTTTTCATGGATGCATCAGCAATATTCACCTTCATTAATGCCTATGCAGATTCATACTGCGCCTTCACCTTATTCAAGTGTTCTTCCATCCAACGCCATAATATACCTCACCTCACGATGATTCAACTGTGCAATTGTTCCCACATCACAACTGCTACAGATCGACCTCCATATAGTTTGACTCTGCGTCCTTCTAAATTCCTTTACGCAGAACCAAGATACATTCAAATTCATCGTCCCTTCAGCATTTGATTTCTATTAATACTGCTCGAGGTAAATGGAGTTTTTCACGCTGATTCCACTTTATGTGTTTGCCGAATTCTGCTGACTTTTATTTTTTATCACAGTTTCCTTTTGAAATTGCTTCTTCCGCCTTGATCTTATGGATTTGATCTCCCACGATATCGATTTAAATAGCCTAGATTCAATATGAGGTCACACGCATTTAATAACCAAATGCGGAGAGCACTCCATACAACCGCCTTCTCTGCTATAAGACTACAGCTTTGATCACAGTCAATACCAGTTGAAACGGCTAAAGGTTTAATGGCAGTCTCAACAGATTCGATATTCAGATGTTGATGCCACTTGTGTTCTTCACTGAGAAGAGCAATCTTCATCGATTCTCCATATTCAAGTTTAAAGCACCTTCAATATTACCTCTGCAATTAATCAATTCTCTGTTCCATCGATTCACAATGGACACAGTCTAACCAAACTCTGCGCCTCTTATGTAATAGACTTCATCACCAATTTTGTTAAGCCTGTGTCCAGCCTATTAGAACACATCTCTACGCAATTAATTGAGCAGGCCCTTAATTCTTTAGTTCGTAGACTCCCTCTCTGTATTTAAATGTTTACTTAGACCTTGTGCCCTTGCTGCGTTTCATTTTATTCAACGCTGCCAGTCAAAATAACCATGGAATCGACCTCTTCAATATTTTTATTGCGTCTTTTGAAATGCCAACCATTGTATTCGATCCATTCTTTTATTGTGTCACTCCCTTCAATCGATCTCTCCAACGATCGATACATCAATTCATATATATATATATATATATATATATATATATATATATATATATATATATATATATATATATATATATATATATACAGAAACACATACAAATTTTCTGTATTTCAATTCACGAAATTGGCATATCAATTTCCCCAATTACATGCATAATCTCACTTCAAAATCCAACTTCAGAAATTAAGTATACAATTTCTCAATCAATCAACCAATATATATATAATTCTGAAACAATGTTTTCATATAAACAAAATGAGATCACTTACAAACTTTGTCTTTGGCCAGATATTCAAAATTCATGGCCCTTTCAATTGCCCGGAGGCTTACAAACTTGGCTGTCCAAACCTTAGCTCTCAATCACTCTATCTTTTCTAATTTATTTTGCCTTTGAGGCATATTAATTTATACAAATTTAATTGAACCAATGTAGGTTCACATCCCTATAATAACTCAACAAGCCCTCAAATATCTCAACAAATCCTACAATCTAGAATTTTATCCCTAAAATCTTGAAACTAAAATCTAACTTAGGCCTCATAATTAATTCTCAAATATCTCAAGTCTAATTTCTCTCATGTTTTCCAATTATTTGGAAACATTACAAATTGTCACATATAATTAATTAGAAATATAATTTAATCACTCAAAAATCTCATTAATATTTACATGAAATTAATATTTCCTCACAAACATAAGACCCCTAGGTTTAATAAAAATACAAAGTATTTTCCCGAGTCTAATGCTCCTGCATCAAGACACCAGGATCAAATCATTAGAAGATTTGGTTGTGAAGATGAGATATGATTCAGAAAATGTAAAGGTTGCAGAAGAATGCATTAAAAATAAGAATGTTGACATTGTAGCATTGAGGAAGAAGCTAAATTTTCCAGCAACTAAAGATCCACTGACCAAATACATAGAATAATATGAGACTCAGAAGGGAGATATGTTGAAATTGATGATGCAGAAAAATGCTCAAATCAGAAAAATGGAGATAGACATGGAAAAGATGTGCTAAATTTAGATAACAATGGTTGTCTAAGCTTGATGCACTTTTACTTCAATCTTTCATAGACCCAATACAAGTTAGCAATCACATAAACTTGAAAATAAAATGTTTATAGAACAGAATAATAGATCAACAGAAGACAAGACAAATATAAATCAGATTTATAGCTCCTTATGTCTAGCAAAGATATGAGAGATTGTTGCATTACGGCGGTCAGCAAGATGTTTCAACTAGAAAAGTCTTTCTCGATCAGCCAGTACTTTCATGTGTCACACCCACAAACCTCAAATACAACTCACCACAAATCAAAGCAAGTCAAATGAGGGACAATGTAGAAAACTCAATGCAGGCAATTTCTGAAAAGTCAATGCAGCAAACTAGGGTTTCAGTCAAGCCGCCCAAAATTCCCTGATTTCAGTGCTGAGATGTACGGCCTACTAAAATAGGAATTTCTACAAAACATTGAGGTCAAATGACCAAGGGTTGACCACATTCAATGCTAGTCGATGCTGCAGCAAAAAAATCCCTAAACAGTTTAGTGCAGAAAATAGAAACAAGCCCTAAACATATCAGCGTAGAAAACAACAGCTTCTCTCCACACATGTGAGAGGAAAAAGGGCTCTAGAGGCTATCGAACCAATCAGATCGCAATGAAAAAATGTGTGATGAGATGATGAGAAAATTACCTCGAAGTCTCTCCAATTTATATTAATCAATGAGGGTGTGTGACACATCTATTAGGCATGTGGGATAAATCTAGCTAACCTTGCAAATAAATTGAAAATCAATGTTCTGCTCATTTGATCAAAAGTATATTTAGATCAATATTGCACCTCTCCAAAAGAGTGATCCAACAAAAATATTACCACCATTATATGAGGAGTGCAACATGGAGTTTGGACCTAGCTTCCAAAAATTAACTCTCGCTCTCAACTAGGGAGAAATCCATCTGTCCATAAGTGCCATCCATCATGTACAAAAGAAAACATCGCATGTCATCCCGCCATAACTTGGTTTTATAGCTCTTTATTTCAGAACAAATGGTGAGTCACAAAGACATCACACACAGTTGACCCCAAGTCAGCTTAGAGGTACTTCCCACAGTTGACCCCAAGTCTCTATTGACATTTCCCACCTCATTGGCCAAATGAGAGGTACTTCGCATGAGTCTGAAAATCCATGGGTAGGATGCGTGTGGGGCACTGATCAGTTAGAGGTGAACCAACTCAATATCATAACGGTGGGGTAGAAGCACGAAAAAATTTAGCAAGCCTAGCCCCATGAGTTCTTATGGCTACAAGAAGCTATCCCCAATCCCCCTGGAGCTCCCAAAGCTCATAGTCCAACTCAAGTAAGACCCTTAGAATAAGGTTTTTCCATGATTCCAATATTCTCACGGAAGGTTAGGAAGTTGACCTTCCCTAGGGGCTTCATGAGAATATACATGAACTTCTCTTCATTTCCTATATGATCGAGCCTTACGATGCCTCACTATGCCATATCCCAAATAAAATGGTACCTGACATCAATATTCCTAGATCGATCATGGAACACGGGATTCTCAGAAAGACAAATCCCACTACAATGATTATCATGGAGATAATGGTGGTATCTAGCACATCTTTGACAGCATCTCACTAAGAGGCTTTCATTACCAAGAGCTTGAGAACATTCCACACTCTGCAATGTACTTGGCCTCATCGGTGCTCAAAGCCACCAGCCGCTTCCTTCTCATCCAAGATATTAAAGCCTGAGGCAGAAGGAATCCAAGCAACATCAAGATATTAATATATGAATCTCTGCCCAACTAAATCAAAATGGAGTATATCCATGGAGTCTCCAAAATCTCGACAGTGTATGCAGACCATGGTTTGGTCTTTAAGTTATCTCAATATATTCTTGTACAATCTAGTGAATGCGTGAGTTAATTTATATTGGACTCAAAATATTTCACTCTAAACATACATCCGGGCCAAGGAGTTACTAAAAACCCCAATAGAGTCCCTACAGTTGTTTGATATGATGGAAATTTAATCCTTGCAGACTGACAATGTTTCCACTCAACTGCCAAGTTGATTCCATGGAATATCAAAGCACACCTAGACTCAGGTCACCATACAAAATCTCTCGAGAAACTTCATGAACACATACTTCATTAAGTTTAGAATTAGATAGAGGATCTAGAAATTCAAAAAAACCAAAAACTTAATTCTAGCTATGTCCTTGTAATAAAATATTTCCAATTTTAATGAGATATGTGTTATGACATATTTTGCTTGAGAATGGAAAATCTTGCCTGGCCTCTGCCAAACCTCCAAGCCTAGGAAGTAGTGCATCAGCCCTAGGTATTTCATCTCAAACTTGAAAGCTAGCTCCCTCCTACACTGATGAATGAGACGGTCAGCATCTATGATGAAGAGATTGTCCACATAGAGAACAAAAATGAGAGGCATTTATCTATCAACCTTAAAATAAAGGTTCGAATCAACATTACTTTAAGTGAAGCTGAGCTTCATCAAGTAGATATCTATCCTCTCGTACCAAGCCCTGGAGGATTTCTTCAACCCATACAGGGACATCTTAAACTTGCATACATGGGTGTCTCTATCTCAGACTTCGAACCCTAGAGGTTGCTCCACATACACCTCTTCCTTTATATATCCACGCTGAAAATCGGTCTTCACATCCATCTAACATAGAATCCATCCTTGCATAGCAGCAAGTGCAATAATAGATCAGATGTTGGTAGAGCGGGCCTTAGGTGTAAATATATCATCATAATCTATGCCTTCCTTTTGATAAAAGCCTCGGGCAGTGAATATTTCCCTGTAATTTTCATCACTTCCATCATATCCATGCTTGATCTTATAGATCCATTTCGAGGGGAAAAAATATTTGTCCTTCGATCTCGGGACCACTTCCCAGACATCATTATTCATAATGGACTAATTTTCTTCATGTATATCATCCTTCCAAACTTGATACTTTATGGCTTCTTCAAGTGTTCAAGGCTCAAATTTTACTATCGTACTCATGGCTGCTAGATACCCTTGGTATCTCTTTGGCTTCTTGCTTTCACGGAAATCCCCCCTTGCAGAAATATGTCTCTCGACATCCTTGAGAGTATCCCTAAGCCATGAGGGTATTATCTTATTTGAATGATGTGGATCAATGGGATCGATAGGTCCTTCAACATTGGGCATCAGGTCATCCTTCGACTCTTCCAACTTTCCTGCTTCTTCATCTTATTTGACTTCCTTGTTGCTAGGAAGATTTCTTACTTTCTTGAGGGAAACATCTTCATCTAGGGTGACATCGTGGCATATCTCCACTTTTCTTTGACGAGGAACATTGATTCTATATGCATTTGAAGTTTCTCTATAGCCCACAAACATTCCCTCCTTTTTAGAAGCATCTAGCTCGCTTCTCTTTTCTTTCGGCACATGAAAGTAAATAGGACAAACAAAAACTCTAAAAATAGAAACATCGGGTTTCTTACCAGAGAAGACTTCTTCCAGAGTTTTGGAGTCTAGAGTGGAGTGTGGGCATCTGTTTTTAACATAAACAACAATGTTCGCTGCTTATCCCCATAAAAAATTCGGAAGAACTTGGTCACATAGCATGGCACGAGAAACTTCCACAATTGTCCTATTATTTCTTTCATAAACACCATTTTTCTCAAGAGTGTATGCATTTGTGGTCTACCTAGCTTCTATACAAAATCCATTGAACTCATTTGAATCATACTCAGTCCCAATGTCAGTCCTCAAAAATTTTATTTTCTTCTCGGTTTTATTTTCCACCAAGGCCTTGAAGGTACGAAACCATTTGAATGCATTGTCCTTCTTCAGGAAAAAAGAAAATATCTAGGTCTTGCGGGAGAATACATCTATAAAAGTGATGTAATAGGAACATCCTCCCAAGGATGTCACCGGTAGCATACTAGACAAGTCAAAATGTATCAATTGCAAGATATTAGTGGTCTTTGTGACACTTGAGGGGATTGGTCCCGTTGTATGCTTCCCTTTGGCATAACACTCACATATACCTTCATTATCATCTCTAATTTCGGGCATCCCTGTCATGACCTTCCTTGCTTTGAGAAGGGATTTGTAATGAAGGTGATCAAACCTCTAGTGCCATAACTCTGTTTGAAGAGTTTTATCACATGTCATAGCCCCCAATAAACTTCCTCCAACTTGGTAGAGTGTATCAAGTCTAAAACCAATAGAAAGAGCTTCCTTGAAGTTCTTCTTCTAGATAAGTACCTTTTCCTTCAACCCTTTGTATTCCATTGCCGAAATGGACAGAAGGTTCCTCTTCAAATTAGGTACATACAACACATCTTGTAATCGAATGACTTGACCTTGAGATAAATGAAGGGTCACAGTCCCTGTCCCATTCATGGGATAATGGCATTATCTCCAAGGATAATTTCCATATTAGTATCCTTCTCTACCAAATCATAAAGGGATTCTTTATAACCAGTGAGGTGCCTTGAAGCACCACTATCAATTAACCAGACACGTAGGGTCTCTAGTGGAGATGTAGTAAAGAGGGAAAATACAAGAATAAAATCATTTCTCTTATTATCAACAACATTGGACTCATCGTACCTGAAATATATTGAACTCTTGAAATGTTTCCCACTTACATTACGATCTGATGGATCCTTCCTTTTTCCTTAGAAACTCTTGTTCCTACCATTCCTTCTCGTGTTTTTGTTGTCATCATCCCTGGGATATTCCCTTCTATTAGGGCACTCTCTTTTGTAATGACCAGTCTTGTTACAAGTGTCAGAGATTCATTTTTGCATCGATTATTTTTTAGGGTAGGTTTGTTACAACATTAATTTCAATTTATTACATTAATTCATATTCCTTGATCTCATAATTGGTTAGCAGACTCATTAGCTAATCATGGACTTGATTGGCACTTTAATCATTCAATACTTTAAAAACATCAAAAAGATCATTCATCATTGTAAATTTGGGACAATCACATGATATAAAGTCACTATGTATATATATATATATATATAGAGAGAGAGATGAGAGTGTTCAAAATATACAAAATTGGACAATCATGTCCTATAAAATTAGGGCTTATTCCCGATCATGTATATCATAAAAAATAATAATACAATCATCTGATCAAATCTAAATATACTCCTGAGGCCCTTGCCTAACATTTTTGTTCTGTTAGAACACAATAGCAGTAGCTATGTAGGGGAATAAACCAGTCTCGTGGTACTCAAACAACCCTCATCTAGATAGCCTCAGGAAGATCCTCTATAGATGCCATGGGTACTTGGCGAGTTAAACTCTCCAAGTTTATCTGGATGGAATGGAGGGTCCTTCCTGGGTCTTCAACATCCGACTCGCCTCTGTATCACTTATGTCTTGGGTAGCCCTCTAGTCTAACTAGTCCCATGTCTGCATCGTGATCATTAAAATTTTGTAAGTCATATTGTCCTATCAAAAAAAAAAATCATTTCACATATGATTTGAAAAATCAATAAAAAATATCACATAATAAAAAAATATTTCCAATATTACCAATGGCAACCCATGATGCTCTGGGTGGAAGAAACAAATCAGAATCTTCTCTAAAATCCATCCCAACATAGGGATTGTCCTCTATTGAGCTGACTTGTTATGCCCACCACTAGAAGAAATCATCATCCCATGTGGTTCGGGGAACTTCACTTCCCCCCAGTCTCTTCATCAAGTCTACCCATCTGACTATTCTTAGATCTCTTGTGCTACTCATGGAGGAGATGATCTTGGGATGAAGCCCTGGGACTCTCTCAAAGAAGAATGTTAGCAGAATAGTAACGTATCGAAAGTGTTTTGTCATTACCTATCGGATGGAAGTTAGTTTTTTCTTCATATTAGCCATGAAGGTTGTGCACGAATCATAGAGATGGGCCAAGCATTCCATTGCTAGGCTCATATGATTACGTGAGGCCCGACGAAGGGATGTCGAACCTGCCACTCTGCCAATAGTGAAGAGAATGATTTTCATGTACAAGTCTCGTACATATTTGATTTAGATCTGAGTCCCCACCTTCTTTGCACCATCCACATAGTATACCTGGACATTTTCATCTACATTAAGCCCTCCATTGGGGTTACCATTCAGATAAACTAGTTATCCCCTCCAGAAAAGTCCAATGATAAAACAGATATCTCCTAGCTCAATCCTCAATGGCATATGATCAATCATAAATAACTCTTCATCTAGTTCCCAATAATTAACCAACTTATAGAGAAATCGATTATTGGTTTTCATATTTGGCATTTTGAAAAATTTCAATAAACCATAGCTCCAAAGTAAATCTAATGATTGTTGGTCCTCCATCACTTCATTATCAATTGCACTATCCTCTCTTTCCCTCCAGTTGATTTTCATCTTAGAAAATTTCATCCGTTGACCCATTAGATATTAGTTTTTGAATTTTTCTCTGCACATACACTACTTCATTCAGACAAAGTCACATCTATACACGAGTTCCTCATGACGAACCCACGTATACGCAGAGGGTTTCAAGAAAAAATATTTCCTAGAGTCAAAAATATAAAAAAAAATTTCAAATAGGAATGAAATTAATAAACAATATGAGTACAAGGCTTACCTGATTGGTTTTAGGTGATTAGGTGGTTGGTTGCTCTATTTGCAAGAAGGGTTTTTTTTTTCTCTAGAGTTCTTTTTTCACTTCTGCACTGCACAAATGACCAAAATGTGAGTCAAAATGCTTATTTATGCTGATAATTTGAATTTTTTTTGCAAATTTCATTTTTTTCTATTTTTTGAATTTGGTTAAGGTTGTTTAACCTTTTGGCTTGTAAGTGTTGGGAAAATTTATTTTAAGGTACATTCTAGTGAATTTGAGATATTCCCAATTTTCCTTCGTATCCATGTCCGCTGACCTGTCATGGCAGGTATTTGATCATGAACTGGCATAAAGGTTAGGGAATTCACTTTCCAGTGCATTTCTTTATACTAGCCTCCATTCTGATCACTTTCCATAGGGTCGATCCCATCATCTCATGACTATTTAACCAATTTCACTAGCCTATTTTTAAATCATTATTTGGTGTTAGAGCCATCCTTTACATGGGCTTCCTAGTTAGTTCCTTGCTAGTATTTGTCACCCATGCTACAATTTGTCTAGGCTTGGGAGTCCTCTTTAGTCCCGCCATGACTTATGAATTGAAGCTTCATTCTTCTTCTTCTTCATTATTTGTATTCTATCCATTTACCTTAGAGGCTCCCATTGTTGTCAAGTTCTATTATTGCATTGGATATTGACTACTTGTTTATCTTGTCCTTTAGCTGGCTTTATTTGGACTCATGTTTAAGCCCTCTTTTGACCATGTCTTTTTGTACAAGTTAACCATGAAATCACTTAGCCTTTGCGACTTGACACCTTTACCCATGGATGGAACATCCTTTTGAGTGTCACTTACTGGTTTTCACCACCTTGCATTCAGCATAGGATTGTTCCTATCCCAGGAACTAAAGAATTTTTTTACTGACACTTTTTCTATCCATTGTACTATATGAATTCTTTTATTATTTTTTAGCCTTTGAAATATGAAAAAGAAAAAGAAAATTAAACATTTGGAAAAGGAGTGGGAATGGGACAATACTTCCATACTTGATGGCATCTATAGTGACTGTTGTGTATCCCTTTAACAAAGCACAAAAAGGCTAAGTCTTTTCTCCATTTGGGATGGTTTTAGTTTTTGACTTAGGAGAAGCCATAACCTCGTTATTGATTTAGTACTCCCTTAGTTGGTTATCTATTCCAATCATATGGAAGGTTTTTTTATGCCTCATGCATGAAAAACTTATACAAATTTATCATTTGCTGCCATAGTCAAAATGAGTCGTGATTTTTTTCAAGGGAAGTTAACCTAAGTCGACATTTCTGCGGTGTCTCTTTACTCATTTTTCAGTCGCCCATCCTGGTTTTGTCAATATATTGTTCTATCACATTAGCTATTTGGTCCTTTGCTCATGCTAGTTTTAGAAGGTCTGCATTGAATTCTTGTTGGAAGGTTTTTCTCTTATCGACTTTGACATATTTCTCTGAGATTAAACCTAGAGCCGCACCCAAACCATATTTACATCATTGATAGGTGACCTTGTGCTCAACATTTGATCAACATCATGGGTCTTTAACTGAGTGGTTTCCCTTGTGTTCGACTTCAACTTACATTATCACACTTGAGATTCGTGCAGTACTTTGATTTCCATTTGACCCTATCGATGGATATCTCACCTCTTTGTTATCTTTTCATTATTAGTTGGTTCAAATGGTTTGTGCTATGCACTAGCTACATTTTGTGCATGATGGAAACATACTTCGGGTTGGTTACCTCACTTTTCTTCATCTGATCCCTTCCAAACCTTGGCCTGTGGGTTACACTTTGTGCTGGACTGATGTGGGGTGCCTTAATGCGTTCCTTCCAGCAGATATTTTCCCATCAACTCCGACACATTGCTCTGGTAAAAAGGTCTAGAGTTCTTTTTTTAGTACCTTAGGGTTTGTAGTCATCAATGGTAGACTCCTTCACTATCGACAATGAGAATACATCAATGTCTCCCAATTGATATATTCTCTCAGGTGTCCGACTTCAACTCATTTATTCGCACATGCTAGATTGTATTGGGCCACCTTGACACTCATTATCATTATCGGTGGGTTGTCCCGCGTTTGTTAATGGTATACATCAAGGACTGGTAATCAAATGATTTCTCACATGGTCAACATTAGCTAATTTATTCCCATTGTGTAGAATTGTGCCAAGGTGATTGGTGAAGACCTCGGGTTTTCATCAACATGCTTTGCCTCACTTTGACAACTCCTTCCGTTTTCTTCTAGTGAACCCATCCACCCTTATATGTTTCAGTTTCGTCACAACAACACCTTATATGTTGGCACTCGAGTTGTGTGTTGTACCATTTTTTCCACCACTTGTGATTTGGTATTTGGAGATTCAGTTGTGACTTCAGTGATCAAATATATATGAAACATCATTGGTTAAACTTTTATATATGATACTTGGACATGATTTTGACTTGTACTTTCGGGCAATGATCAGATGATTCACTGTGTACTTTACATTTCAGTTATACTTTTATACATATTGGATCCTCTCCATAATTGATATGCGGACATGATTTTATTTCAATGAGCATGGGTATGCCCGCCTCAGACATGAGATATCTTTCTGATTTCTATCACTAGTTTTTGGTAGGCTGAAATCTGGTGAAGTCCTCTCTAGTCCTCACAAGGTTCTTTCTATGCACATAATACATTTTGGCCATCATGTAACCCTGATGACCTCATATTAGGGGGCATCTATTATAGCATCATTTAGCACCTCTATATACTTGATGACTTATGCATTGGCCTTGGGTAGCACTTGCATTCAGACTTGGTCACATTTCTAAGAAAATAATATTTTAAAATCCATATGCGACTCTGCCCATTTTTTTCTACATGCACATGTGGGTCCATTCATAGCTAACCCACGTATGCTATTTAAAATATTAAAAAAATATAAATTTCCCAATTATTGAGGTGGGGTTTATAGTTTTTCTTGTAACTTAACTACCCCAACCTGTGGCCTAACTATTCCCTAACTGAAAAAAATAATTTAACAAAGCATAAATACGCCTCAAGGGAATGACTTAAGGGAGGACAGAGAGAATATTATTGATGTTATAGCCTATTATAGCGATGGTCAAGTATGATATTTCCCATGTTATTCCTACACTTCCAGGGTTTTCAGGAAACCCTTGCTTACTTGTGATGATCACCCTCATTCTATGTGACATCCCGTGTGTACCACTTATGGAAGAAGCTTTGTGAGGTTAGGGCTGGATGAATCTGGAGGAAGGTTTTTCTGAAGGCCATGGCAGATATCAGGTGATTTCTCCACTATTGTTTTATGTACATGTTATCAATAAAAGAAGCACCATCATGTTCCTGATGTTCATGTGTTATGTGTCTCTTATACATGCTTAATAACCTTGAATAGTTTATTTCATGCTATCTCTATGAGATCATGTATGCTAATTTTCTAACATCTAGGACATATATGTTGTACAACTAGGCTTTATTCTTGTTCTTGACTGATTTGAGGTTCTGGAGCACGAGAAGTTGTAGGGGTTTGAACCCTATGCCATGTACTACAAAATAATCAAAAACAGGTAAGATCTGCAACACTCAATTTCTAGTTTAAAGAATATAAGTTGGTAATAAGAGTCCCTCTTGTGGTAACATGCCCCTTATCTGTGAGGTTTTTCAACCCAATTCCTTAGCGTAAATTTTCCCATAAAAGACACACAAAGGAGATAAAGAAGGTGCAAGAGAAAGTCAAATATTTGCAAGAACAAAAAACTTGGAGTGAAGCTTCAGATTTGGCTGAAGCACATAAATCCCAAAGGTTGTTAGAAAGGATACAGAAATAGAAATAGAGTTAGCTATTGGCCAAACCTTGCCCCAAGCGAAGGAGAGCATATTTATGGACATCCTAAAATCTATGGATAATATTTTTTCATGTATCCAAATAATATTTTAGTAGAAGGAATTGATAAAGAAAGCCACTGTAATGTTTCGAAATGGAAATTAGCAGCTTTTTCACCGCTGAAGAAATCCTTTTGTTGAAAATATGAGCAAGCCTATTTTAGAGATGGATTGAGAGTTCTTTCACCAGTTATTCCACCTCTAAAGAGAGGATGAGAACCAGAGGCTTCCTGGCCCTTTCTCAGGCTCTGCCTATAGCTATGCAAATATTTCTTCCTTCAGGAAGATCTTGCTCAAAGGATGAGCTACAGAAATATCTGAACTTCAATAATGAACAACAGCAACAATGAAATAATGCTCATAAAATGAGAGAAGAGTGTAAATCAAATATATAAACTATAGCAGGGAAAGATATACAAACTCCTTGAGGAGAAGACTTCTCAAGGTGAGCTCAAATCAGCCTCAAAGGAAAATGTACATGCAATGGAGAAAACACTCTACTACATAACCCAACAACTCTATATAACTGCGCAGTCTATAAGGGAAAATGACTATAAATAGATTTGAACACAAGGATATAGCAAGATCAGCTCAAATAAAGAAGGGGGAGTGATATCTCAACCCCAAAAAATACATGACATCAATCCTTTAAGAGGATTGGCTAAAATCTATACAAGAATGACAAATATACAAAATGTCGGAGTTGCAGTAGCAGCAACTACAGCTCAAATACAATACAACATGGGAGAAGGATGCGAATACTGAAATAATAGTAGAAACCTCATCCAATGATCTCCAAAGTGAACGGCTGCTCCTCTCACTGAAGATTTCACCCTCTTGTGCATCATGTGAACTCCTCCTGCAAACCCTCCCTGAAAATAATGCTGTAAGAGGAAGGGACTGCTCTGGGACTGAGATGAAACAATGGCCCAATGCCAAAATCTGCAATAGAAGCTCCGAGAACCTGCTTTTCTGATATCCTAGAGAAAGAGAGGGCTCCTCCTCTAGAAAAAAGCTACGAAAATGAGTGATGATGGTCTCTCACTACAACACCAACAACTCCAGTGTTTTTTCCCAATAGAATAACACAGTAGCTGAAGATGAATGCTTTGGCTTCAAGACAAGATGTCAGGAAGATGAAGTATAGCCCCTCCAAGGACTCCCAAGGAAGAGAAGGAAACTTCTAAATAGGAATTCCCTTTGTGTTGAGCAGCACATGCTATCTCAGTTGAACAACTGAAGAGAGCAAATAAAAATTATCAAGCATGAAAATGAACAATGGCTCTCCTTCACCTTTTTATGCAAGAAATGCTTCCTTGCCACGGACCCAACCCATTAGGGTTTCTCTCATCCTCTAATTTCCCTCCTTTCCAAACTGTGCAGTCTTCATGAGCAAGCTTCTCCTCTTAGCCACGTTGTTGACTTGGTCAACCATGGTCTAGTTAACTTGCTTTTGGCCCTTTTCACACTAGGGAATGCCAAATTTAGCCACTTAAGTGACTCTTTGCACCTTAGGAGAGTTTATTTTTCTACTACATGGGCTCCCTTACCCATTTTATTCCTTTTATTATCATAAAAGAAAAAATATTGTTCCAATTACCTTATTGAAAAATCTAGAACATTACAGCCACATAAGAAATCACAAAAATCAAAGAGAAGTTGGGTGATAAGCCTACTAAAGCTGCTGACATTATCAAATTCCTAGCTCAAAGAATAAATATGAATTGGAGGACTTAGGAATTGATGATAGGAATGAAACCATATTTGAAGTCAAGAAGGTTCTGACTAAAAGAAATCTCATTACTCAATTAGAAGAAAAGTGTTAATGACTAGAGAGAGAAGTTAACATGTTTTTCAAAAGAATTGAAGCATTGAACCAAAAAGGTCTACCAATTGTATTTTTAATTAGTATTTTTTGTTCATATCACCCATCCATCCATTTGGTTGATCTATATTATTAGAATAATCATCTAGGAACCTCACCCCTAATTGGATTATTATTAGAATAATCATGTAGGAACATCATCCATAAATGGATCATTAGAATAATTTATTGAAGTGAAGGTGTAAAGATCTCCAAACTAGACATGCAGCAGTGAGGTCTTGATGACAAACACCCTAGGATTCCAATCATAGAAATCCTACCCTGTCTACAAAGCTCCATATTATATCAGTTCAAAAAGGAATTCTATACGTAAAATGTCTCTACAAAACATTTAATCATAGTTCGTTGCTATGTTATTCAAATCTTAAGATCCATGACTTCTCAGCCTATATTTTTCAATCCTAGACGAACTTCATGGATAATGGATTTAATTAAATTTTTCATAAGCTATAAAATAAGTTTTCATTAATTACCGAAAATAATTTTAAATTTATTTATTTATCCCTCTCTCCATTATCACGAGAAAATAAAAAAGAGGATTTTATTCGTTTACTAATTTTAATAAAGATGATTTCCTATAACTTAAAACCATTTTCGCCTGGAAGTTACAACAACCTAAATTAATTTATAGAGTTCATTGATTTCATTTTGTGCCAAGTTTTTCATAAGAGAAAGCAATCATATCATCCACTGCTCAAAGTGTTAGATCATACTCCTATGTTGGAAGTGTCTATGTAACAAGAGACGAGGAAGTTGGATCATCCATTGTTGGAAGGTTGGTTGATGATTTGAATAGTCATTTATCTCTCACTAATGTCTTTGCTCTCTCTCACTAATGGGTGATTTTAATTTCAAGTACATATAATCTTAATTTATATTCACTCTTGTTTTCTTTGTTTTTTAATTCAATTAAGATATTGAAATGTATATCCATCTATATCAAACTTGGATTTGGTGTAGGCCATTTCTTCTATTTCTGTTAGATTTATTTCAAAGATATTTTTGATTCTCTTATGTGATGAATAATAATCTCCGCTAGATTCGATAATAGATATATTTCCTCTAAGCTCTTCTCTTATAGAAAACCACAATCCATTCATTTCAGTTTTATTATTTCATTTTCCTTTTACTTTTCTCTCATCTCACAGATGTGATAGTTTTTTTAATTCATTGCAGCCATTGTATGTCAAATCTTATATTGCAAGGAATTTCTTTCATTTCGGATAAATTATTGAAGGGATCAGTTCCAATTTTTTTTTATGTTGTAACATTGTAATAGATAGGAATAGGAACCTCCATGAGCTTCAATTATAGATACATTTCCTCTAATATATACTCTCAAAGAAAAACCCAATCTATTAACTTCAGTCATCCCACTCATTTCAGTTTTATAATTTCATTTTCCTTCTATGGGTTTGATTCATTTATGTTGTAACCATAAAAACCCAGTCCTCACTTTGAAAATTAGGCTTCAGAGTACCGAAAATGGTTCTCCACTACATGAATCCATTTTTTATCTGTACTAGATAATATATGATATTTAACTATATGTATATACATGTGTGTGTGTGTTAAATTTGGAAACTGGGGCCAAAATCCACTCTCCACTGCTCATATGATGGAGATGATATTTTTGATGGATTCCTCTTTCGAAGAGATGCAATATTGATCTAAATATAATCTTATTTGGATGAGAAGAAGTTGGATTTTGAATTTATTTGTCAAACATGTGTAAATCGTTAAGGTGGGAAATAATTGTAATGTAGGCTTACAAGCCCCAAAATATGTGTAACCCACCCTCATTGATGGATATAAAAAGGAGAGACTCAAAGCTCATTTAGACATCATCTCATCTCCCATTCACTCTCCTTCTCATTGGTTCATACAAACTAAGGAAGAAATTCTCTATCCTCACACATGTGAAAGGGTAGTTCTGATTTCCAAACTGTTAAAGGGTTTCTCCAACAGTGTTGAATAGTGTTTACCTTGGGTCAACTCTCAATTTTTTACTTTGATTTTGGGACAGAATCCGAGTTTGAGAGGTCACGTTTGGTGGCATAGAAATCAAGAAAATCTCAGTTGTTTGACTCCAGAATTAACTGCACACTTTGACCATAAATTTGACCAATGCATTGACCAGGTTTGACTGAGAAATTCAAGACTATTTTGGGCTGAATTTGACTGTTCTTTAAGGACAATTTTTACTGCATTCGACCGAGCTCCATTGGGAGGATTTTTTTTGGTTTGAAAGGCGCTGAATTTGCTAGCCAGGAAATCCTGATGACCGCTGAAAATTTTACTTTCTCTCTCTACTGAATTTGAATATTAATAAGAAGATTTGATAAAAGAGTTTTACCCACATTGGGGTTTTACTATGGCATCCGTCAAATTATTATGTCCTATTGTCTTGTCTTTCCTTTTGGTTATTTTTTTATGTTCTATCATCATTTACTGTCAATATTAATGTGATTGCTAAACAGGAAATTGAATTGGGCTAATAATAAAGATTGAAGTAAATTTTTCTAAGCATAGAACATACCATTATTAACTAATTTACATGGTATCAGAGATGAAGTGAATACAAATCCAAAGAAAGAGTGAGAAGATAAATCACTTAAAGTTGATTAGACAAGGACAAGGGTCAATGGATTCCTCATCATACTTTAAATCTGATAACAAGCTCAATGATATGCTTGATTATCATGCTTGGAAAATATCCCTAGATCTGACATTGTAGGAATAAGAATTTATGGATTATGTGTAGGAAAAGATCACTTAGTCTCTATCAAATGCACTGACTACCACTGAATCAAAGTACAAGAAAGGAGAGGTCAAAGCGAAGAATATCATCAATTATTCTATTCACAATAACTTGGTTTCTTATATCTCCGAGTTGGGCACATCTAAGGAGATGTATGATAAGTTGGTTGGCATATTCAAGGATAGAAATGCTAATCAAATTCCATTTTTGATGGAAAATTTGAATGAAATAAACATGGAAAAGGGAGAGTCCATCCAATCCTACTTCATGAGGCTCACGAAAATCAAGAATGATCTCTTAGTTATTGGAGAGGTCGTAGCTAACCGAGAGATCACTCTCATTCCTCTTGGAGGAATCCCTCGAGCATGGTATGTATTCAATACCACTATTCTAAATAATAATATAATTAATTATTTTTATGAATTGTTGACAAGATGCACTCAAGAGGAGACAAGGATGATGGAGAGAGGAAAACCCTCAAATGGAAATGGAAGTGAACCTACTACCTTCTCCACTCATGCAAAGAAGAATAATAATGTTGGTTCGATAAGTCAAGGTCAAGGAAGAGCGATTCCCTCGATTCCGAGGAAGGAAGAGGTTATGTATTACAATTGGCCTTCTCTGCAATACTACTTCATCAATGAAAATCAGAATAAATAATGAAAAATTTCTTATGATGCCTAAAATAATAAGAGAAGAGACTCATAACTGAGGAGGTACATGTTTTCCTTATTTACAAGTTTATTCATCATTAATACCATTGTATGAAAACTGGAAATTTAGAAAATAACTTAAACAAAAGAAAGGAAGATGAATTCAACTTACTATTCTTTGATCAGATAGAAGGAGAATTTTATTAAAACTCTTGTTTGGCCCTTCATATGTAGATTATAATTTAAACTAAGACTCATCATCAAACATAATAAATTTCCATACAACTATATAATTGAGTAAACATGAAGCAAAACTAGTTTATGAAATTTCAGCTAAATTAACCAAAAAGTGTACTTAGCTCAATGTGGGGGCCCTCCACTCTTGTCTTACACACTGAAAGAACTTATAAGCTACTGAAACTCAATAAATCATTCATCAAATTCAATATTAAAAATAATATAGAACTGGTTTCTCCAATTAACTCACATATTCATAAATCTCAAAATGAAATCATAGAAATTCTCCATGTTCATGCCTTCAATGTTCTTGGCTTGAATAGAAAAATATTAAAAAAACTTGACTAAAATGTCTCTAACCGACATATCTATCCTAATGCAGTATATCTTGGTCAAATTCATCCATCCAATCACATAAAATCCAGAAAATCCCACAAAATAGTATTTTTGGCCTATTTCCTAGGGATTTTCTGAAAGACAAGTCATGTTTGACCAACTTTGACCGGGCATGTTTTAGCTTGGTTTGACTGAACCAATAGGTTCAAATCCATCCTTTTTTCCCAATATTTCTAAATATTTTCTCATTTCATGTCGAGGTGTTTTGCATGTATGACTTCAATGGAGCCATTACGGGAATTTTTAGTTTTGTCCAAAAAAGCACTTAAAACCGAATTTTTACAAAAATCTCTAAAAATTTAAAAACATAACTTATTTGCATGAATATGAATAATAAGGTCAAAATAGGTCATATGTGGATATAATAAAGTGGAAAATGATGGAAGGATGCAATGAATGAATAATATGAGTTGATCATGAAAAATGGTGTTTGGGATGTGGTACCAAGACCAAAGGACAAATATGTTTGTAAACTTGGAATTATGTCCAAAATATATGGATTTTAGATGTAGTCAATTATAGAAGAAATGCATATTAAATATAAAATTTAACTAAGTAATTTCTAATTCAATATGTAATACATAGGAGAAGACGCTTCTAACTTAGGAGAATGAGGTTGACCTTCTCTACAATACTACTTCATGAACATAAATCAAAATAACTGATGACCAATAGCTTATGATGCATAAAATAATAAGAGAAGAGTCTCCTAACTGAGGAGGTCCATGTTGTACTTCTTTATAGGTTTATTCATCATTAATACCATTGTCTGAAAACTAGAGATTCATAAAATAACTTAAACAAAAGAAAGGAAGATGAATTCTAGTTATTATTCTTTGATCAGATAGAAGGAGAATTTTACTAAAACTGTAATTGGACACTTCATATGAAAATTAGAATTTAAACTAAGATTCGTCAGAAAATATAATAAATTTCCATACATCTAAATAACTGAGTAAACTTGAAGCAAAACTATTTTATGAAATTTCAGCTAAATTAACCAAAAAGTGTACTTAGCTTGGTGTGGAGGCCCTCCACCCTTGCCTTGCACAATGAAATAAATTCTAAGCTACAGCAACTCAACCAATCATTCATCACATTGAACAAAAAAAATAATACAGAACTTGTTTCTCCAATTAATTCAAAATATCCATAAATCTCAAAATGAAATCATACAAATTCTCCATGTTCATGCCTTCAATGTTCTTGGCTTAAATAGAAAAATATTAAAAAAACTTGACTAAAATGTCTCGAACAATCATATATATCCTAATACAGTCTATATTGGTTGAACTCATCCCTTGAATGACACAAAATCTAGAAAATCCCACAAAATACTAATTTTGGCCTATTTCCTAGAGATTTTGTAAAAGACAAGTTATGTTTGACCAGCTTTGACTAGGCATGTTTTAGCTTGGTTTGACTGAACCAATAGGTTCACGTCCATCCTTGGTTACCAAGCTTTAAAAATATGTTCTCAGCTCAAGTCGAGGTGTTCTGCATGTATGACTTCAATGGAGACATTACGGGAATTTTTAGTTTTGTCAAAAAATGCAGTTAAAACAGAATTTTTACAAAAATCTCTAATAATTTAAAAAAATAACTTATTTGAATGAATATGCATAATAAGAATAAAATAGGTCACATGTGGATAGAATAAAGTGGAAAATTATGGAAGGATGCAATGAATGAATAATATAAGTTGATCATGAAAAATGGTGTTTGGGATGTGGTACCAAGAGCGAAGGGAAAATATGTTGTCACGTCGAAATGGCTCTACAAGATAAGCATGTTGCCGATGGAAGTGCTAAAAAATTCCTGGCAAGATTTTTTTCCTAAGAATTTTGAAAGAAAGAAGGTATATATTATTATGAAATATTTGCATCTGTTGCTCGCTACACCACCATCTATTCAATCATTGCCCTAGCCGCATTGCCAGGATGGAGTCTCCATAAGATGGATTTGAAGATTTCCTTCTTACATGGCTCGATCAAGGAAATGGTATATGTAGAAAAAAATTTGGGGTTCGAAGTTTGATATAGAGATACTCACATATGTAGGCTAAAGAAATCCCTCTATGGGTTGAAGCAAGCACCCTAGGCTTGGTATGAGAGGATCGATAGCTACTTGATGAAGTTGGGATTTATTTAATGTGATAATGACAATCCTATCATTCTGGTTCTCTATGTGGATGATATCTTCCTCACAAGTGTTGGCCCTCCTATTCTTCAATGTAAGAGGGAGTTGTCTTATGTGTTTGAGATGAAGGACCTAGGACTAATGCACTAATTACTAGGTTTGGAGGTCTGGAAAAAGCCAAGTGAGATTTTCCTTTCCAAAGGAAAATATATTTTTAAGCTTCTGGAAATATTTGGGATGGTGGACTGCAATTTTGTGACTACTCTGATGGAACTCAACTTTAAGAAGTTGTCTGGAATTTTTGTTGGGCATGATTTGGGAAATCCTACTGAGTATCGTCAACTCATATGGACCCTCATGTTCTTAGTGAACTCCAGTCTGAACATATTTTTTGTAGTGAACATGTTGAGTCAATACGTGGTCAAGCCTCATCACATTCGCCGTATTGGTGCCAAGAGTCTCTTGAGATATCTCCGGGGCATAATAAACCATGGTATGAGACACATTATTAAGATTATGAGGCTCCATAGATATACAGATGTTGAATGGCCAGGAAATGTGGTGGATCGTAAGATAACATCTGGATTTTTCTTCACCGTAGGTTTCGCTTCGATCTCTTGGATGACCAGGAAGTAGAGATTGATTTCTTTGAGCACTGCATAGGTCGAATACATTACAGCAATTATGCCCATTATGATGTTGTTTAGTTGATGAATCTATTCAATTAGTTTTTGGGGCATGTGCTAGATACCATTGTAATCGTTTCCGACAACCAAAGTGGAATTTGAATTTATTTTTCAAACATGTGTAAATTTTCAAGGTGGGCAATAATAGTAATGTAGGCTCACAAGCCCAAAAATATGTGTAACCCACCCTCATTGATGGATATAAAATGGAGAGACTCAAACCTCATTTATATATTATCTCATCTCACATTCACTCTCCTTCTCATTGGTTCATACAACCTAAGGAAGAAATTCTCTCTCGTCGACATGTGTGAAAGGGCAGTTATGATTTCCATACCATTAAAGGGTTTCTCCAACATTGTTGACCATTGTTCACCTTGGGTCAACTCTTAATTTTTGATTTTGACTTTGGGATAGAATCAGTTTTTTGAGAGGTCAGGTTTGGTGGCATAGAAATCGAGAAAATCTTGGTTGTTTGATTCTGGAATTGACTACACACTTTGACCGCAAATCCAGTGCATTGACCAAGTTTGACTAAGAAATTCAACTCTGTCTTGGGCTGAATTTGAATGTTCTTTGAGGCCAAGTTTTACTGTATTTGACCGAGCTCGATTGCGAGGAATTTTGCTGGTTTGACGAGCACTGAATTTTCTGGCTAGGGCATCCTGATGACCATTGTAAATTGTACTTTCTCTCTCTGCTGCATTTGAAGAATAATAAGAAGATTTGATCAAAGGGTTTTACCCACATTCTGGTTTTTCTGTGGCATCCACCAAATTATTATGTCCTCTTATCTTGTCTTTCCTTTTGGTTATTTGTTTATGCTCTATTAACATTTACTACCAATATTAATGTGATTGCTAAATAGGAAATTGAATTGGGATAATAATAAATATTGAAGTAAATTGCTCTAAGAATAGAACATACCATCGTTAACTAAAATTTACATGGTATCATAGATGATGTGAAAACAAAGCCAAAAAAAGAGTGAGAAGATAAATTACTTAAAGTTGATTAGACAAGGACAACGGTCAATGAATTTCTTGTCATACATCAAATCTGATGACAAGCTCAATGATAAGTTTGACTATCATGCTTGGAACATGTCCCTAGATCTCACATTGTAGGAACAAGAATTTATGGATTATGTGCAGGGAAATATCACTTAGTCTCTATCAAATGCACTGAATATCACTAAATCAAAGTACAAGGAAAGCGCGGTCAAAGCGAAGAATATCATCAATTATTATATTCACAATAACTAGGTTTTTTGTATCTCCGAGTTGGGCACATATAAGGAAATGTATGATAAGTTGGTTAGCATGTTCAGGGATAGAAATGCTATTCAAATTCCATTTTTGATGGAAAAGGTGAATGAAATAAACATGGACAAGGGAGTTTCCATCCAATCCTACTTCATGAGGCTCACAGAAATCAAGAATGATCTCTTACCTATTGGAAAGGTCATAGCTAACCGAGAGCTCACTCTCATTTCTCTTGGAGGACTTCCCGGAGCATGGTATGTATTCAATACCACTATTTTGAATGATAATATAATTCCTTAATTTTATGAATTTTCGACAATATGCACTCAAGAGGAGACAAGGATGATAGAGAGAGACAAACCCTCAAATGGAAATGGAAGTGAACCTACTGCCTTCTCCACTCATGCAAAGAACAATAATAATGGTTGTTCGATAAGTCAAGGTCAAGGAAGAGTGATTCCCAAGGGAAGGAAGGGTAGATGTTAAAATTGTAACATGTTTGGTAACTATGCTAGATAGTATGCCAATAAAAGGGACTCTCCCCGAGATGATGACTACAACAACGATAACAACTTCAGGGGGAATGGAAATCAAAAGAAAAACAGGTTCAAAACAAAACGAATGAGAAAGGCTCCCTCTGATCGAAATGGAAATGGAAATGGTCAACCTTTGAAGAGGTCAAGGGACTCCAAGTATGATGAATATAATGTTGTTGATAACAAGAAAAATGAATATATTATCATATCTTCCCTCTTTGTTGAATCTCCTCCTGACACCCTGGATAATTGGTTGATTGGTAGTGGTGCCTCAAGGAACTTCACTGGGTATAAAGATTCCCTATCTGATTTGATCGAAAATGATAATAATTTGGTAACTATCCTTGGAGATAATTCCACCTATCACGTGAAAGGGATATGGAATCTAACCCTTCATCTAAATCAAGTGAAAGTCCTTCATTTGCAAGATGTGTTGTATAAAAATCTAGTGTCTATGTCGGCAACGGAAGACAAACAATTGAAGGTGGCATTCTTAGATGGAAAGGTAGGCATTTGGAAGAGGGACTTAAAAGAAGAATTCACTCTTGGTTTTAGGGCTAATAAAATCTATCAGGTTGGAGGAAGTTCTTTGGGATCCATGACATGTGTTGGGTCAATTTAATGAGTAAACCAACACAAGTATTTAACTATCAATCGGGCTTTGTAAACTTGGATGTATGTCCAAAATATATGGATTTCAGATGTAATCAATTATAGAAGAAATGCATATTACAAATGTAAAATTTAAATAAGTAATTTCTCATTCAATATGTAATACGTAGGAGAAGAGGCTTCTAACTTAGGAGAACGAGGTTGATCTTCTCTACAATACTACTTCATGAACAGAAATTGAAATAGATGATGAACAAAAGCTTGTGATGCATAAAATACTAAGAGAAGAGGCTCCTGACTAAGGAGGTCCATGTTGTACTTCTTTATAAGTTTATTCATTATTAATACCATTGTATGAAAATTGGAAATTGATAAAATAAATTAAACAAAAGAAAGGAAGATGAATTCTAGTTATTATTCTTTGATCAGATAGAAGGAGAATTTGACTAAAACTCTTGTTTGACCCTTCATATGCATATTAGAATTTAAACTAAGATTCATCAGCAAACATAAGAAATTTCCATACATCTAAACAACTGAGTAAACATGAAGGAAAACTATTTTATGAAATTTCAGCTAAATTAACCAAAAAGTGTACTTAGCTCGGTCTTGGGACTCTTCACCCTTGCCTTGCACACTGAAATAAATTCTTAGATACTGCAAATTAATCAATCATTCATCACATTGAACAAAAAAAAGGTAGAATTTTTTCTCCAATTAACTCACAATATCCAGAAATCTCAAAATGAAATCATACAAATTCTCCATGTTCATGCCTTCAATGTTATTGGCTTAGTTAGAAAAATATTGAAAAAACTTGACTAAAATTTCTCTAACAGTAATCTCTATCCTAATTCCATCTATATTGGTCAAAATCATCTATCGAATGACAAAAAATATGGAAAATTCCACAAAATACTAATTTTGGCCTATTTCCTAGGGATTTTCTGAAAGACAGGTCATGTTTGACCAACTTTGACCAGACCTATTTTAGCTCGATTTGACCGAACCAATAGGTGCACATCGATCCTTTGTTCCAAATATTTATAAATATGTGCTTATATTTTTCCCGGGTGTCCTACATATATGACTTCAATTGATCCATTACGAGAATTATTAGTTTTGTCCAAAAATGCACTTAAACCCCAATTTTTACAAAAGTCTCTAAAAATTGAAAAACGTAATTTATTTTCCTGAATATGAATAATAAGGTTGAAATAGGTCATATTTGGATGGTATAAAGTGGAAAATTATGGAAATTAGGTGGATTTTAATAAGAAAAATTTAATAAAAAACGAGGCCCAATATCACCCCCTTGCTAACTCTCAAGCATGTCCTCATGCTTGCCTCTATCTCCTTGACCTTCTGCCTCTGTATGATGACTGCCCTGCTGATGTACATGTGAATTTGTGACGCAAAAAAACTGAAATTCACCCCTGAGGAGAGATTGGTTAAAGTAGTCGTGGCTCTGTCAGCATTTTCTCTCAATTAGCTTGGTTCTTCGCCACGTGGTCTTCCTTTATTCTTTTATAATTTTATTTATCAAATTTGAGGAATTTGACAAATAAACATAACCAACCAACTTTGAAATTAAAATGTATCTCCCGGCTTATATATTTATCTCCCAAACTTAGGTTGAGGTTATAACCCTTCGCACTTATTATTAAATCCAACACTCTGTTTTACACAATTTACCGTATAATAACCCTCGGCTCCGGGCCCCACCTCTACGACCAATAGAAAAATAAAATGCATGCACCATACCTCGGTTATCGTTCGCACATCTCTGTCAAACGACCACCGTCCGATGACTCCCTTCCAGATCGACGGTGTCTGGCAATATCGCTTCGCCTCCTGGTACGAACATTAACGTGCGATGGCGCACATTTAAAGGCGGTTTTGGGGGTCCTGCCTCAACCACGTGTCGATCACTCTATGGAATCGCTCGCGATTGGAAAATACCGCTTGCTCCACAAGAGCAGTGTGATAAAAACCGCTTCCAACCTTTGTACAATGATTGACCTGAGTTTACGTCGGGTTTATGTTGTTCTTCATGTTCACTAACTCAGGGTTTAATCTTGGTTCCAGACTTCAATTAACTGCCAAAAAAACGTAATTCTCTTCCGGCGGGATTTTCACTATCATGACAGAGTTAGTCGACCACAATTTCTCTACACAGGTTTCGCCTGCAAGTGGGATTAATTCAACAGGGTTTGTCCAGAAATTCAAAAGAAATATTAGACAGAAGGATGCAGAGATTGTATAACAGTTCTGTATAGAAATATATATGCACAGAGGTCAACCACCTCACAGTTAAACAAATTCCCTGACAAGATCAATTTAGGACAACTTGATAATCAACAGGAACTGAATTCATTCAACTGGAAGCAATTGCTTAACACACAATATTTTATTGTAGAAAAATCTCCCCTCCCCCTCAATACATCCGAGGAATATAGTTCATATACATCAACATATGTCTTTTCGGTTCCTCTGTGAGGATCATTATGGTAATTCAAGAGCCTAATTACAATTATTCGAAAATTAAAACATGACAGATGGACTGAACCTAAACATTCGACTTCTATTAATCCTAACTAATCTAAATGCAATAGTCAGCTGAGGTATTGAAACCTAGCTGTCACAATTCAATGATTTCAAACCCTCCTAGCCACAACATGTGGACACAACTCCTACATTGCTAGCTAGTGTCTAATTCCCCTGCATTAGGCTCCCGAGGGAAATATTCTTCATGGGCTCCTGCCCATGAGCTCTTCCACTGATCTTCCTATCTTCTGCAACATTCCTTCAGTCATCCAAGTGTCATCTTCCTCTGGCTTATCCTTCCATTTGATTAAGTACTGAAAGTACTCTTGTCCTCTGGTCTTCCTGAACACTCTTTTGTCCATTATATTCTCTGGTTGCAATGGTTGTGCTGGAGGTAGCTGATCCTTCCACTCAATCTGTTCCTTGTCTGCTGATCTTTCTTCTACACCATCATCTTCATACTTGTACAAATCTGCAACATTAAAAATGGGAGATATTCCAACATCAGGTGGCAATTCAATCTCATAAGAATTTGCAGAAAACTTTCTAAGTATCTTGCATGGCCTAATATTTTTGAACTTCAGTTTATTATACTGATTCTTTGGGAATCTCACCTTTCTCAGGTGTGCCAAAACCAAATCTCCTACTTCAAAATGAACTTATTTTCTATTCAAATCTGCTCTGCCTTTGTATTTGATGCTGCTGCCTTGTAGTTGTTGTTTCACTTGTTCATGTATGGTCTGGATCTCTGAAGAAAATTCTTCACCATCAACACTCCTTAGCTCTGGCTTTCCCAGATTTCTTAACTCTGATATTCCTCTGGGGTGCATTCCATTGACAATATGGAATGGACTCTGCCCTGTGCTTCTATTTGGTGAGTAATTATATGCATATTCTGCCTGGGGAAAAATATGATCCCACTGCTTGGGATGCTCTCCTGCAAGACTTATCAACAAATTTCCCAGAATTCACTACCTCAGTTTGTCCATCAGTCTGAGGATGATAAGCTGAGCTGAAACTTAGTTGGGTACCAAGTTTCTTCCACAGTGTCCTCAAAAAATGACCCACAAATCTGGTGTCTTTGTCTGAAACAATACTCTTGGGCAACCCATGCAATCTAACAACTTCTTTGAAAAACAAGTTAGCAACATGGGTGGCATCACTAGTTTTATAGCATGGAATAAAATGTGTGATTTTGGAGAATCTGTCCACTACAACAAAGACTGCATCATTCCCTCTCTAAGTCTTGGGAAATCCTAAAACAAAATCCATACTCACCATGTCCCAAGGCCTGTCTGGAATAGGCAAGGGAGTGTACAATCCTGTATTCTGGCTCCTTCTTCTGGCATATTGACAGATTTTGCAATTCTTCACAAACTTTTCCACTTCTATCCTCATCTTGGGCCAGAAATAAAAGTGACTCAGCAGCTCATAAGTTTTATCAGTACCAAAGTGTCTATCAAGTCCACCACTATGCTTCTCCTTGATCAAATTTTCTCTCATGGAGCATTTTGGTACACAGTTGATTTCTTCTGAATAGTAAGTCCTCCTGCAGAAAATAATCCAGCCACTGGCTTCTATTTGTTAGAACAGGGTTACAACATGCCTCAAATGCTTCCTTAAAATTAGGATCTGTTTTATACAGTTCTTTGAGAAAATCAAATCCTACAACTTCAAAAATTGTTTCCTGAACAAGCATGTGCCTCCTACTCAAACCATCAGCTACTTTATTTTCCTGGCCACTTATATGTTTCAAAACAAAGTTAAATCCTTGGAGATACTCAACCCATTTGGCATGCTTATGATTCAACTTGGGCTGCTGTACAATGTACTGCAAAGCATGGTTATCAGAATATAGTACAAATTCTTTGAACATCAAATAATGTCTCCACTTTTTCAACGCTTGAACAATTGCATAGAATTCCTTCTCATAAGAGGAATACTTTCTTCTAGTGTCATTCAATTTTTCAATGAAATAGGCTACAGGCCTATCATCCTGATTCAACACAGCTCCAATGGCCTCTCCACTGGCATCACACTTCACTTGAAATGGTTTAGTAAAATCAGGCAGAATCAAAATAGGATTCTCAGTTATCTTTTGCTTCAGAAGTTTAAAGTTTATTTCTGCTTCAGCAATCCACTTGAATGGCTATTTGCTCTTCTTTATTGTCTCAATTATGGGTGCATTAATCTTGATGAAGTTTCTTATAAACTTTCTGTAAAAACTGGCAAGTCCATGGAAACTTCTTACCTCAAAGACATTCCTGGGTGAAGGCCACTCCACGATTGCCTTAACCTTTTTTGGGTCCATTTTCAATCCTTCTGCAAAAACAACAAACCCCAAATACACCAACTCTTCTTTCATGAATGAGCATTTCTTTAAGTTTATCAGCAGTTTCTCTTGGTGCAGCTTTTTCAAGACATAATTAAGATGCCTTAAATGTTCTTCTTTCGTCTTGCTGAAAACTAATATATCATCCAGATACACTATCACAAATTTACCAATGAATTCTTTCAATACTTCATTCATAAGTCTCATAAAAGTACTAGGTGCATTTGACAACCCAAAAGGCATTACCATCCATTCATACAGTCCTTCATTTGTTTTAAAGGCAGTTTTCCACTCATCATCCTCTCTTATTCTGATCTGATGATATCCACTTTTTAAATCTATCTTTGAAAAATATTTAGCACCACTCAAACAATCCATTAAATCCTCAATTTTGGGCAAAGGGAATCTATACCTGATTGTGATCTTATTGATTGCTCTGGAATCAATACACGTCCTCCAGCCTCCATCTTTCTTTGGGCTCAATACTTCTGGTACTGCACATGGACTCAAACTTTCTCTGATCAACCCCTTTTCCACCAATTCCTGTAATTGTCTCCTGATTTCCTCATTTTCCTTGGGATTCATTCTATAGGATGCCTTATTTGGAAGATTTGAACCGGGGATAAAATCTATCTGATGGCTAATCTTTCTCACAGGTGGCAGCTCATCAGGTAAATCATCCACAACAATGTCACAGTAATTGTCTAACATCTCTTGGGTTTCTATTGGCAAATAAAAAATCTTTTTAGAAGTAAGCACTACGTTAGGTTTACAAACCAAAAAAAAAATTACCTCTTCTTCTTCTATCTGCTGTAGATATTCCTTCCCGCTCAACAACAAGGTCTTTGGATCAATCACTCTGTTGGATGGCTCTCCTTCTTCCATGGGTATCAATGTATGATGTACCCCATCCTTGAAGAACTTGTAAGTGTTCTTCTTGCCATCCTGCACCGCTGCTCTATCAAACTGCCAAGGTCTACCCAGCAGTATGTCACAAACATACATGGGCATTACATCACATAGGACCTTATCCTTGTATTTTCCCATTTGCAGCTCTATCTCACACTGTTCTTGTACCACCAGCTGGTGCCCTTTATGCAGCCAGGACACTCTGTAGTGAGTTGGATGCTCCCTTGTCTTCAAATTCAACTTCTCTATCACCTCAGTGGAAACCAGATTGTCTGTGCTACCACTATCAATGACTAGCTGGGAGCATTTCCCTTGGACCTTGCATATGCTCCTAAAGAAAGTCTTCCTTTGTGCAGGTTCAGTGACCTCTTTGCTTGCTTCAACAGGACCTTATTTACCACCAAGGACTCTCCCCTCTCTGGAAGAATTTCTTCTTCAATTTCTACCTCTTCTCCAGTCTGGGAAACAACACCATTTCTTGGACCAGCACCCACATTCTCTGGACACTCATAGTGCTTATGCCCCACTTACTGACATCTATAGCACCTCAACTCTCTACCTCTGCCTCCATCTCTGCCTCCTCTTCCTTTTCCTCTGTAAGAACCCCTTCTACCATTTGCATCATCCTCTGTAGATGCATTCTGAGGTGAGCTACTGTTAGCTCCATCCTTGGGTGTAGTAGGCTTTCCTCTACCACCCTGACTTCCCTTTCCACAGAAAGTATCTCTCCCTTTGGTAGACTGTTTCCTCAAGAGTTTCTCCTCGGCTTTCAAGGCCATCTGGTAGGCCTCTTCCACTGTCTTAGGAGACAGAAGAACAATCTCATCTTGGATCTCCAGCTTGAGACCATTCACATATCTGGCAGTCTTCTCTGGTGTATCTTGAAATTGCCCAGCTTTTATGCTTACTCTATAGAATTCCTCTGTGTATTCTTTTACTGTTAGCAACCTCTGTCTCAAGTTATGCATTTTCCTAAACAATGTCATCTGATAATCACTAGGAAAGAATTTACCTTTTAATTTAGCCATCATTCTAGTCCAGCTCTTGATAGGTTGCTTGCCAAATCTCCTCCTTTCTGCCTACACTCCATCCCACCAAAGTGCAGCATGTCCTTTCAGCTTTGTCACTACAAACTTGACCTTTTTATATTCACTTATTTCTACATAGTCAAAGCACTTGTTCATTTCATTAATCCAGTGCACCAACTCCTCTGGATTCAATCCCCCTGCATAACTCGACACTTCAATTCTGGGCTTAACTGCAGACCCCAGAACAGTTCTGAGGAGCCTCATGTCAGGAGGAATCCCAACATTTTCTTCTTCTTCTTCTGTTTCAGATTCACTGATGTCTTCAGGATCTCTGGGCTATCTTCGCTCCATGGCATCCATTCTGGCCTCGACCCTCTGCAACATCCCGAACACCTCTGTGTTGGCAACAGGTCTCCATCTGCTAGCACCTCTACCAACTCGGATTTCCATGTCATATCTAAGGAAAAACAACTAAAAAAAAATGGCTCTAATACCACAAATGACGCAACAAAACCGAAAGTCACCCCTGAGGAGATATTGGTTACAGTAGCCGTGGCTCAGTCAGCATTTTATCTCAATTAGCTTGGTTCTTTGCCAGGTGGTCTTCCTTTATTATTTTATAATTTTATTTATCAAATTCGAGGAATATGACAAATAAACATAACCAACCAACTTTGAAATTAAAATATATCTCTGGGCTTATATATTTATCTCTGAACCTTAGGTTGAGGTTATAACCCTTCACACTTATTATTAAATCCAACACTTTGTTTTACACAATTTACCATATAATAACCCTCGGCTCCGGGCCCCACCTCTATGACCAATAGACCAATCAAATGCACGCACTGTACCTCGGTTATCATTCCTGCATCTCCTTCAAACGACCACCGCCTGATGACTCCCTTCTAGATCGACGATGTCTGGAAATATCGCTCCGCCTCCTGGTACGAACGTTAATGTGCGATGGCGTGCATTGAAAGGCAGTTTTGGGGGTCCCGCCTCAACCACGTGTTGAGCGCTCTATGGAATCGCTCGCGATTGGAAAATACCGCTTGCTCCACAAGAGCAGTGCGATAAAAACTGCTTCCAACCTTTGTACAGTGATTGACCCAAGTTTACGTCGGGTTTGTGCTATTCTTCGTGTTCACTAACTCAGGGTTTAATCTTGGTTCCGGACTTCAATTAACTGCCAAACAAACGTAATTCTCTTCCGGCGGGATTTTCATTATCATGACAGAGTTAGTCGACCACAATTTCTCTACACAGGTTTCGCCTGCAAGTGGGATTAATTCAACAGGGTTTGTCTAGAAATTCAAAAGAAATAGTAGACAGAAGGATGCAGAGACTGTATAACAGTTCCCTAGAGAACTATATATGCACAGAGTTCAACCACCTCACAGTTAAATAAATTCCCTCATAAGATCAATTCAGGACAGCTTGATAATCAACAGGAACTGAATTCATTCAACCGGAAGCAATTACTTAATACACAATCTTTTATTATAGAAAAATCTCCCCTCCCCCTCAATACATCCGAGGAATATAATTTATATACATCAACATATGTCTTTTCGGTTCCTCTGTGAAGACCGTTATGGTAATTCAAGAACCTAATTACAATTATTCGAAAACTAAAACATGACAGATGGACTGAACCTATCCATTCGACTTCTATTAATCCTAACTGATCTAAACGCAATAGTCAGCTGAGGTATTGACACCTAGCTATTACAATTCAATGATTTCGAACCCTCCTAGCCACAACATGTGGAGAAAACCCCTACATTGTTGGCTAGTGTTTAATGCCCCTGCATCACTTTAGCTCCTGATGTCGAAGCTTCCTAATGAGCTTACTGAAAAATTATGTCAACACCCTCATGTATTTTTCTTTTATAAATATTTGTTTTCATTGTTTGTTTCTTATACTTAAATTCTCATCATTTACAAATGATGGTAACATTGAGATTTGAAATTCTTGACCTTGTACTATGGAATTAAAACAACCAATATTAATTATGACCATGTGATGAAAACCATAGGTACAATTTAAACATGATGAACTCCTTGGCAATCAACAAGAGTGTGTAGATTCTTCCAATGCCCAAAAGTACATAGAATTAATATGAAATTATCAATATGGTTATGGTCATAATCAATATTATTTTCTTTCAAATATCACAAGAATGTGACTTACCAATGCTTGATCTCGACTTTTAGACACTTTCTGTGATCAAAGAAAAAGATAATACTTTTGATATTTCACCTCTATTTTCACCTTTGTTTATTTTAAAAATTGAAATCGATTTTCTAGCAATGAATTACCCCCCCCCCCTCCCCACCACCACAATTTTTTTTTACTATTATGCTCTCACCAAAACCACTTGACACCATGGTGCATGAGCTCTGTTTTGGCATTTTGTGTAAATGAGAATGAAAATTAGGTCTTGAACTGGAAGTTTTTAATGCTATTCTTGCATTTGGAATTTTGATCTTGAACATACGGCGCTACCAATGGACTTGGGCTATGCTGTCAATTATATAACTAGAGTCTTCAGATTTTCAAACCATGTAATTGTAACTTCGACTTGGAGTTTTCACTGACATCCAATTTAAACAAATCTCTGACCTTGATTCCTTACTGAACTCAAAACACTCCACTCAATATGCAAAATAAAGGTTGAAATAACTACGAAAATATACTAAATAGCAAGAAATTTGAGAAAATTTTCCATGGGGAGTCTAATTTGGCTCATTCTGAAGAAAACCCATGTTTTTATTTTTCAAATTACCACTATTACTTGACCTACCAGCAACTTGAAGAATTTTCTGAACTATTAACTCGTGTTCTCGTGGTTGAACAATGTTATTTTAATTATCATTCATCTTCAACTCCAAGGATTTACTCATTACACAGGTGGTGAGGTCGCTTAAATGGCGACAGGTTTTTGCAATTTATAACTAGAGTTTAACTCCTCATTGAATGACACATCCCCCACGAATATCTCAAACTTAATATTCCTAAAATTCGTTCAACTGCTAGAGATCTAGAAGTGATTTCTTACCTCTTCATTTTGCCGATTTTCTGGAATCTGTTGGTGAGCTTGGGAAAATTGGCATAGCAAAGATCTCGACTTGTAATCCTCTTTGTTAAAACCAATGCACTCTTCCTTATTTCTCCACGAATTCTTTAGTTTTTTCTCACCTATTTCTAATGCAACTTCTTCTCTGCATATGATTTCTTTGCATAACGCATCCTTCTCCTTAATTTTTCATTATTCTTGCTTATTTTCTCCTTAATCGAGGGTGTTGTATGAGCGCATGTGGATGCACAACATTACTCCCTTTCTTCCTGAGCTATACTCTAGCTATGATGTTGGAAGAAAGGCTTATCTCAGAGCTTCGTTTCTCCGTAATGGTGAAGGATAGTTGTAGCATAGAGTTTATTTTGAATATATTTTGATTGTTTTTCACATCCAACCATGTCTTGAGTTGCATACTTGTGGCTGCATATGTGTCACTATGTGTACTAACTCCATGTAAACTCCATCTTTCCATGATTTAGTCCCGGTCTTATCACCGTAATCCTCCATGTTTTGTGATTTTTACCTTCGTTCATGGCTCATCCATCCTTCGTTCATGCCCATCCATTTATTTTCATGTCTACTTTGGTTTATAATTGTCATGTATTTTCATTCTTTTCCACCTTTTTGTATGATATGCATTGCATTGCATTTTTTTATATTTCATATAGTTTGCATGCATTAGTTTTAATTTCATACATTAATTTTTTTCATCTTGCATATTTGTTTTTTTTGAAATGACGATATGATGGGTCATTTTAAAAATAAAAAAATTATAATGACACTAACTTCCTTGTTCTTTTGTAGGAAACAAAAATTTCTCATTGGTAAATGTAGGCCTCAATCTTTGATCAAAATTCTTATGTTGGAAGATAAAATAGGGGTATATAAGATTAATGTAGGAAATATAGGGTTAATGAAAGGGTTAATATAGAATGTAGGATAGGATGATGCATATGATAGGATTATGATGTGGGTAGGTTAATGAATGTAGAATGTAGGATAGAAAATGTAATAGGATGCATATCCAAGTTAAATTAGTTTCAAAATTCTCGATTTTTTTTCAAAATCAAAGGTTCTAAGATTTTTTTTTAACTTACTGTACTTTCCCTTTCACAACATAGCTTGATGTTCATACCGATTTGATGATGAATTTTTCCGGTTCGTCCAAATTTGACTCATGAGTATGGTTCTTCAAAGATGCATTCAGATGGAATATAGAGAATTGTAACTACTTACTTGAAGCTCTTGATATTATGTTATTTCATGTTCTTACTGAAATCTACTATTAATTCAGGTTCCTTCAAATGAATGTTGACGTTGTTCAGGTCCCTTCCACAATTTTTAAATTACGTTTCATTGAGGTCCCTTTTGACATATTATTCAGGTCCTTTCTGGAATACATCTTCTCAAACTATTTGCACACTGTCATTATGAACTTCACCCTTGTTTATGGTACGACTTGTCGCCAAGTCTTGAAATTCTAGAGGATTATTTCTATAAAATCAAACTGAATTAAAAGTAAAACAAAATATAGGATTCATATTGGATAAACAAGTTGGTTTTCCAATATGAATCTGAGTTTGTATTCTGCTAGTTTCCTGGATTTTCACAACCAAACTCTTTTATTATTTTTTATCTTTTATTTTCTAGATGGAGGTGGGGTATAATGGAGTTGGAAAGTATGGAATTCCTATGAAAGTAAGATAAGTTGAAGTCATCATGTAAGAGTATATTGATATATAAATAGAAAATAGGTCTGGACTTCAACATGCATGATTGCAGAACTTAAGATATACAATATGGTAGGTGAATGACATCATGAACAATATGGCTCCTTAAAGGATTCTTTAACAATGGATGTGACTTGACATGGTACAAAAATTGATTTCTTCTTCTCATTATTAGCTTCATTTCTTCTGCCTCGATCTCGATCATCTTGTAGGGTAGTTGGTGTTGTTGGTTAGCAATTGAAAGTAAGCTTCACGAGTTTTAGTTTCATCGGATGAACTCAAAATCAGGTGAATTTTCACTTTTCTTTGAATTGAACATTTTTATTCATATTCTGAAATATGATTTTTCTTTTAAAATTGACTTTGAAATGTCCTTTTTCCATGGGGTTCACCTCTTAAATCTTCATATGACTTGCAAAATCATAGCATTTTCCTGCAATACAATATTAGATGATGGAGGAAGTGAGGAGTAAAGTCTCTCTTCTTCCAAGGAATATGTAAAATAATTACAAGAAATGCTTGAAAACAAGTCCAAATATGATATACAAAGAAAATGCATGTGTTTACCACTTGAGAAATGGTCCCAACCTAGACCTCCTAGCGGTATTTTGTTCACAAAAGCTTTGTTTTATGTCAAATTAGAGTAATTATAAAGCCAAGTTGAAGTGAATTAATATGGATATCTCCAGTATAAACATGTTTTAAAAATGGTTTTAAATGATATTCTAAAAATGATGAGAAGTACCATGTTTGATAGAGTTTCTTCTTAATTGTTTACTAGAGCAACAGTCACTATTTGGAGTGTAAATTTTTCATTAAAGATAAAATCAATGTGATTCCACTTGGACATAAAAGTAGATTCATTTTTTTCTTTCAAGTAGAAATAGGTTTTTAAAATAAGTAGGTTTGATATCACAAAATTTATGATGAACAAACCTAGGAGGTAGAGCTTGACTATGTTGATTTTAAGACATTTAGTCCCTAAATGTGGAATAAATTTTTCACCTCACCTTCAAATGAGATGAATAAAATTATGTCATAAACTAGACTTCAATATCTACCTCCCTTAAAAACATTTTTTTAAAAGAAGATGATTTGGTGTGTGAAATATGAAAATGAATAGTGAAGACCTAGAATTGTCACCATGCAGATGTTTTGACAAGCAGTTAGTATTTTGAGCATAGATTTTCCATATGATGTCTGATTGAGCTGATTCAAATTGATTTCAAAACTAATTCAAGGGCTATGTTCCCTATGAATATCATGTAAAAGTGGCTCCATTAGAACCCTCAAATCAATGTTGTACTAACTCTGTCCTTAAAATGTTTCTTGAAATCTAGTGTTTATTTTGATCATTTTTTTATTTGTGATCCAATATGAAAATTCAAAATGGTTTCAAAACTAAATTTCAAGAAATAATTTGTTTAAAAACATGATTTTTTTTTAATGATCCCATATGGTTGACCAAAAGAGGATTTTCCTTACTGCATTTTATCATGAAATCCTTTCAAACGAGTATTGAATAGTGATGTGAAGATTTATTCATGAGAACTTAAACCAAAGGTATTATTGTGAACTAATTTTACCTAGTTATTTATATATATTATTATATCCTACACTATTGTAGAAAAATAAGTCATTCTCTCAAGTATAAGAGAATTTTCAATGCATCCATTTGTGTAGCAAGATCATAAGTAAACTCACCTCCAAGTTTGAAAAATATATTTTAATGAATGCTTGGATATGAAAAATTATTTGATTATAAAGATCAAGATGCTAAGGAATATTGAAAAATGGAGTGGTGCTGTGGCCTAATGAATATCTCAAACCATGTTTTAAGATGATCTATGTTTTCTTGGCTCTCTTTAGTTTTCAAATCACAAAGTTCTTCTTGTGCACTTGCTCAAAATCTTGAATGTTGTTAGGTCCCTATATTACTAGTATAGTCCCCTATTGTTGTTAGTGTAAACCCTTTATTGTTATTATTGTACCCCTGTAACCCCCATATTGTTATTATTGTGCCCTTAAATTATTGTTGTTAGGTCGGCTAGGATTACATTGTGGCCCCATGGACTCCTATATATAGAAAGGAATTTTTGTAATTTGTATCATCCAAGAATTGTTAATTCATGTAATGTATTGGAGGTTGTCCCCTCAAAGTGGCTTATTTCTAAGGCATTGATATCTCTTTTATTCTATTTTTGGAGTTGTTTTCACAACATTTGGTATCAAAGCTTTGAGATTCTAGGGTTTTGCTGCTCCAAACAGGTCATTGTGGAATTTTCACTATAAAAATTTTTCTACAAAGGTTCAGAATCTGAAATTTTTAGAGTGCGAAGCCAAAATCCTGAGGAACATCTTTGCAAAATTTTAGAGCTTGGTTCACAATATTTTTAGAGATATGATCTGTGCAAGTTAGGTCATTTTGCAGGCTCCTGAAATTAACCTAAACAGGTCATAGTGGTATTTGTGTAATAAATTTTTTTATACGAAGGTTCAGAAGTTGAAATTTTTAGAGTACGAAGATGAAATACTGAGGAACATCGTCGCAAAATTTTAGATATTGGTTCGCAATATGTTTGGATATATGATTTGTGAAAGTTAAGGTGTTTCAGGCTTCTGAATTTCATCTCAAAGAGGTGATCATGGGAAAATCTTCATAGCTCTCTCTCTTAGCATCAGATTGGAATGTTGTAAAAAGTGGCCACAAGTACACTGATTGCAGTTTTTGTTCTATCAATTTCAGAGCCAAAGGAGGAAACGATGACACGTGGAAGTCATACAAGTTTTCTCTATTGAGTTAGTCCAAAATTGGGTCATTGTGGGAGATTGGACATAACTTTTCCTTGAAGAATCCAAATTAGACCAGACCTGTGGCATTTGAAAGAAGCTTCAGAGGGCTACCATAGGGCTAAATTTCAGATATTGAGGATCTGCAATTATAGAGATAATTCAATTTCAATATCGAGCTCATCAAAAGAAAGTAAAAGGTGTGTATTTTTTTTTTTTTTTTTTTTTTTTTTTTTTTTTTCCGAATTACAAAAGTCTTGTTTGAAGAATCAAGTTGAATTGATTCCAAGGGCATATTGTAGAATAAATATCAGTATTGGATTATAAAATTACCCCCAAAAATAATTCAACACCCATTAAACCTTTAGAAGGATATACTATGACTCATGAAGATGAAGAGTGGCAACATGACATATCAAAATGACAATAGCAAGTGCAACAAATTTCGCTCTCACAAAGAACAACAAAAAAAGAAAATGGAAGTTTTGAAGAAAGGTGTGGAAACTAAGATGGATGGCTTGAAGAAATGTGTGGAAGCTAAGATAAATGGTTTGGAAGGTAAGATGGATGGCATGGAAGTGGGCATGGAAGCTAAGATGTATGACATGGAAGCTAAAATCGATGAAAAAATGAAAGAAAACATGGAAAACATGAAGAAGGATCTAAAGGTATACGCCGAAGGTTTGGAAAATTTTATACAAGAAATGTTTCCTAATGGTGAAAAGATAGTAGAGGAAACTCATGATGAGAACAAAATAAATGTTAATCATGATTTCATAAACTCTAATGTTGGAGGCAAGAACCACCATATTCCAAAAATGGATATGAGGAAGTTTGATGGAAAGGATCCTGTAACATGGATACTACATATGGACCAATATTTTGATATTAATAATGTGCAAAACACACAAAAGGTACACATTGCAACTTTACATTTAGAAAAAAATACATTTGTATGGTATCGATGGCTTTTCTCCCGTAAAAAAATTGTCACTTGGTCAATTTTTATAGAGGAATGATAGCACACTATGAGGATACAAAGAGCAGCACTTTCTTTAGCCAATTGATAAATCTCAAACAAAAGTGTTTAGTGGGGGAGCACATTGAGGAATTCCAAAAATTGAATATAAGGGTAACTGATCTTTCAGAGGAACACATGATCGATCTCTTCATAGGTACTTTAAAGGACAACATCCAACATGAAGTTCACGTTTTGGAACCTGATTCATTGGAGAAGGCATTCAGGTTGGCAAGAAAAATTGAATTTAAAATTATGGCAACAAGGAAGCCTACCACTCACTTCTATAAAGATGAAAGTGTTGCTACTCCTATATTTCTACAACCTACAAGGTTTACACCACAAAAATTGGAAGAAAAAAGAGAAAAATGGATTTGCTACAGTTGTGATGGAAAATATGCTAAAGGTCATAAGTGTGCTGAGAAGAAATTATTTACATATATTGTGAAGAGGAAGAAGAAAATGAAGAAGAAGATGATATACACCAGGAACCAGCCCTAAAAGAGGAAGAAATGAGTTCGACCATATCGTGTAATGAATTGGTAGGAATTACCACTCCTCAAACTCTCAAGATAGAGGGAAATATCAAGAAGAAAAAGGTAATAGTGTTGATTGATTCAAGTAGCACCCAAAATTTTATTTATTGTAAGGCATCCAAGGATTTGAATTGTTTCCTATACCCAGCACCAAAATGTCAAGTGATGGTTGCAAATAGAGGAACTATAAATTGCTCTAGAAAGTGCCATAATATCAAGCTAACCATGGGGGAGTATTTATTGAATAGTCCAATGAATTCTATTCCTATGGGAGGTGCTGATGTTGTACTAGGAGTACAATGGTTACAATATTTAGGGACAATAGCTTTTAATTTTCAAGAACTTTTCTTGAATTTTTTTTCAGAAGGAGAGGAAGTCGAATTATGGGGTATTGCAGGGAAGCTGAGAAATATAATAAGATCTAATATCATGACAAAGCTTCTAAATAAATAAAACGAGGCGCAATTTCACAACTATGCTCACTAGAAGTTCCAACATCAAAATCATCTATTTCTGCGAATCACCAAAAAGTCTTGGACAATCATTCCAAGGTGTTTGAAACTCTGAAAGGACTCCCACCTATTCGTAATCATGATCATGATATTCATTTGATTCCAGGAATTTTTCCTCCAAATATTAGGCCTTATAGATATCCTTATGTCCAAAAGAGCGAAATTGAATGTATGATTGCAGAAATGTTAGAGGCATGTATAATTCAACCTAGTCAAAGTTCTTTCTCTTCTCCTATAGTATTGGTACACAAGAAGGATGGATCATGGCACATGTGTCCGGATTATAGGGAGCTCAATAAGCTCACCATTAAAGATAAATTTCCCATTCTTGTGATTGATGAATTATTGGATCAATTACATGGAGAAATTTATTTTACCAAGTTAGATCTTCGTTTAGGATATCATCAAATTAGAATGAAGACTGAAGATATTCCAAAAACAACATTTCAAACTCATGAGGGTCATTATGAATTTTTGGTCATGCCTTTTGGCCTTACCAATTCCCCTTCTACATTTAAAGGTCCAGATGAATTCCATTTTCAAACCCTTCCTTAGAAAATTTGTGCTAGTATTTTTTGATGATATACTAATCTACAGTAGGTCTTGGAAGGATCATGTTCAACATGTTGACAAGGTGCACAAACTATTACAGGAGAAAAAATTATATGAAAAAACATCCAAATGTTTCTTTGGAGTACAAGAGGTGGAATATATGGATCATATTGTATCTCACGAGGATGTTAAGGTAGACCCTAACAAAATTAAAGCCATTAAGGAATGGAAAGTCCCAACAACCATAAAGCAGTTGCGAGGATTTCTTGGGTTAACAGGGTATTATGGCAAGTTTGTTAAGAATTATGGGAGAATAACAACACCTCTAACAACATTATTCAATAAATATGCATTTTCATGGACTCCTGAAGCAACTAAGGCCTTTGAACATCTTAAAGAGGCAATGTGCCTGGCACCGGTCTTAGCTATGCCAGACTTCAAAAAAACCTTTATTGTGGAATGTGATGCCTCAGGAAATGGAATTGGTGTTGTTTTAATGCAAGAAGGAAGACCCATTGCTTTTGAAAGTTGTCCAATCAAAAGAAAGTATCTACGAAAACCTATTTATGAGAAGGAAATGTTAGCAATATTGCACGCACTAAATAAATGGCGAACTTACCTAATGGGAAGACACTTCAAGGTAAAAACTGATCATGATAGTCTTAAACACTTTTTGGAACAAAGGCTATCTTCAGAAGAGCAGCAAAAATGGGTCACAAAGATGTTGGGTTATGACTTTGAAATAATCTACAAAAAAGGGAAGCTAAATGTTGTTGCGGATGCACGCTCAAGAAAGAATGAAGAGGTGGAAGCATTGCTTTGTGCCATTTATATTATCCAACCAGAATGGACAACCAAAGAAAGAGATGAATGGAATAAGGACGAAGAAGTGTGGACACTCATTCCAAAGTTGCAGCAAGATCCTAGTACATCTGATACATTTATTTGGAAAAATGATTCCTTATGGTACAAAGATCGCTTATATCTTTGCAATAATTCCCAACTAAAACAAAATATTCTTTGGGAATTGCACACTTCTCCTTTAGGAGGACACTCGGGATTTTTAAAACTTACCACAGGGTGAAGAAAGAATTCTTTTGGGATGGACTTAAATCTGATATTCAAAATTTTGTGGCGGAATGTTTGGTTTGCTAGAAGAATAAAGTTGAGACAATTAAGACCCGGGTCTTCTACAATGTTTATCCATTCCAAGTCAACGTTGGGATGAGATTTCAATGGATTTTATCACAGGTTTACCTAAGTCCAAAGGAAAGAGTGTCATCATGGAAGTAGTTGATAGACTTACCAAGTATGCACAATTTTGTGCATTATCGCATCCATTTAAAGCAAGTACAGTTGCTACTACATTTATGGACACAATTCAAAAGATACATGGAAACCCAAGGGTTATTTTGAGCGACAGAGATCCCATTTTTACTGAAATACTCGGGTTTTCTTGTTTGGGTACTCAATTAGCTCATAGTCTATCTTATCATCCTCAATCTGATGGTCAAACTGAGATAGTTAATAAATGTTTGGAAGGATATCTTCATTGTTTTGTATTTGATAAACAAACACAATGGGTCAAGTGGTTACCTCTCACTGAATGGTGGTATAACACTTCCTTCCATACTCCAAAGAAAATGACCCCATTTATGAAACTTCATGGATATCATTCACCATCTATCACATCATATTTAAGAGAAAATCCTATGGTTCAAGAAACGGAAGATCACATCGAGCATGAACAATAAGTTCTCCAACTCTTAAAGGATAATATCACTCTAGCGCAGAATCAAATGAAAAACTCCGGAAGATCAAATTCCGTAATGAAATACTTGATGTAGGAGATTGGGTATTTTTACGACTACAACCATATAAACAAATGTCCCTCGAGCAAGCTAAGAAGGATAATAAATTATCGCCAAAGTACTATGGTCCTTACAAGGTGTTGTAAAAGATTGGTATTATGGCATACAAATTGGAGCTTCCTGCTTCTTCGCGAGTGCATCGAGTTTTCCATGTGTTATGCTTAAAGAAGGTTATAGGTGAAAATCTTCTAGTTCAAACAATATTGCCAGAACTTGATGAGGAAGGAAAAATCATATTGGAACCTGAAGCAGTCATGGAAACAAGAACTCGATAGCTATGGAATCGATCAATTTCAGAGTATCTCATCAAGTGGAAGAACTTACCCACTAAAGATTCTACATGGGAGGATGAGAATTTTATACAAAAGCACCCAGAGCTACTCAAGCATTGAGGACAACACTTTTTTGAAGGAGAGGGGCATGTTAGGTCCCTATATTACTAGTATAGTCCCTTATTGTGGTTAGTGTAACCCCCTTATTGTTATTATTGTACCCCTATAACCCCCATATTGTTATTATTTTGCCCTTAAATTATTATTCTTAGGTTGGCTAGAATTACATTGTGCCCCCCAATAGGATTAAATTGTCGCCCCATGGACTCCTATATATAGAAAGGAGGTTTTGTAATTTGTATCATCCAAGAATTGTTCATTCATGTAATGTATTGGAGTTTGCCCCCTCGAAGTGGCTTATTTTTAAGGCGTTGATATCTCTTTTCTTCTATTTTTGGAGCTGGTTTCACAACAATGCACAAGGGATATTGTGATATACATGCTAGAAATTATTCAATTTCGGGTTCTAATTCTTGATCTTCATCACATGTGATCCATGACTCATTCACCTCCTAACAAATATAACTATAATAATATTCTAAGTTCTCTTCTTTTGGATCGTCTTGATGGATGCTTTGTTCCTCTTTTAACTTTTGAAATGAAGATTCATCACTAGTAACTATTCTAAATTGTGGAAAAGGATTTAAGAAGAGACTTGTGGTGCCATACTCTCCTTCTCTAAATGGGTTTTTTCACATCATGTTTTGCAAACGGATTTTACAGTTATTGGTTTTTTTTTTTAATGGTTGGGGATTTTGTTTGGGAAACTACCATTCTAATTTCTATGGCTAAACATGAATAACTATAATGATTTTTTTTTTTTAATGTTTTGTTTGTTGTTCTTGTTTTTTTTATGTGTTTTCTAAACAATCTTCCTAATTGACTATATCTAACTATTCTTCCCCGTATGCTTCCCCGTCAACGATGCCAAAAATGTTGGGCCAATTTGCTGAGTAAAATAACACAACTATTTAATTATCAATCCGGCTTTGTAAACTTGGAAGCATGTACAAAATATATGGATTTCAGATGTATTCAATTATAGAATAAATGCATATTAAAAATATAAAATTTAACTAAGTAATTTCTAATTCAATATGTAATAAGGAGGAGAAGGGACTCCTAACTTAGGAGAACCAGGTTTGCCTTCTCTGCAATACTACTTCATGAATAAAAATTCGAATAAATAATGAAAAATTTCTTATGATGCATAAAAAAATAAGAGAAGATACTCATAACTGAGGAGGTACATGTTTTCCTTATTTATAAGTTTATTCATCATTAATACCATTGTATGAAAACTGGAAATTCAGAAAATAACTTAGACAAAAGAAAGGAAGATGAGTTCTAGTTACTATTCTTTGATCAGATTGAAGGAGAATTTTATTAAAAATCTTGTTTGACCCTTCATATGTAGATTATAATTTAAACTAAGACTCATCATCAAACATAATAAATTTCCATACAACTAAATAACTGTGTAAACATGAAGTAAAACTAGTTTACGAAATTTCAGCTAAATTAACCAAAATGTGTACTTAACTCGGTGTGGGGGCCCTCCACTCTTGTCTTACACACTGAAAGAACTTATAAGCTATTGCAACTCAATAAATCATTCATCACATTTAACATTAAAAATAATATAGAACTGGTTTCTTCAATTAACTCACAATATTCATAAATCTCAAAATGAAATCATAGAAATTCTCCTTGTTCATGCCTTCAATGTTCTTGGCTTGAATAGAAAAATATTAAACAAACTTGACTAAAATTTCTCTAACAAACATATCTATCCTACTCCCATCTATATTTTTATAACTCATCCATCCAATCATACAAAATCTAGAAAATTCCACAAAATAGTAATTTTGGCCTATTTCCTACATATTTTCTGAAAGACAAGTCATGTTTGACCAGCTTTGACCAGGCATGTTTTAGCTCGGTTTGATTGAACCAATAGGTTCATGTCCATCCTTGGTTCCCAATATTTCTAAATATTTTCTCATCTCATGTCGAGGTGTTATGCATGTATGACTTCAATGGAGCCATTACGAGAATTTTTAGTTTTGTCCAAAAACGCACTTAAAACCGATTTTTTACAAAAATCTCTAAAAATTCAAAAACATAATTTATTTTCCCGAATATGCATAATAAGGTCAAAATAGTTCATATGTGGATGGAATAAAGTGGAAAATTATGGAAGGATGCAATGAATGAACAATATGAGCCGATCATGAAAAATGATGTTTGGGATGTGGTACCAAGATCAAAGGACAAATATGTTGTCACCTCAAAATGGATCTTCAAGATCAAGCATGGAGCTAATGGAAGTTATAAAAAATTCAAGGCAAGATTTGTTTCCCGAGAATTCTGGCAAAAAGAAGGTATATATTATGATGAAATATTTGCATCTTTTGCTCGCTACACCACCATCTATTCGATCATTGCCCTAGCCGCATCGCCAAGATGGAGTCTCCATAAGATGGATGTCAATATTTCCTTCTTACATGGTTTGATCAAGGAAAAGGTATATGTAGAACAACCTTTGGGGTTCGAAGTTTGAGATAGAGATACTCACATATGCAGGTTGAAGAAAGCCCTCTATGGGTTGAAGCAAGGCCCCTGGGCTTGGTATTAGAGGATCGATAGCTACTTGATGAAGCTGGGATTTAGCTAATGTGATAATGACAATCCTCTCATTCTAGTTATCTATGTGGATGATCTCTTCCTCATAGGTGTTGACCCTCTTATTCTTCAATGTAAGAGGGAGTAGTCTTATGTGTTTGAGATGAAGGACCTAGGACTAATGCACTAATTACTAGGTCTGGAGGTCTGGAAAAAGGCAGGTCAGATTTTCCTTTGCCAAGGAAAATATATTTTGAAGCTTCTGGAAATATTTGGGATGGTGGGCTGCAAGTTTGTGACTACTCTGATGGAACTCAACTTTATGAAGTTGTGTTGAATTTTTGTTGGGCCTGATTTGGGAAATCATATTGAGTATCGTCAACTCATATGGAACCTCATGTTCTTAGTGAACTCCAGTCTGACCATATTTTTTGCAGTGAACAAGTTGAGTCAATACATGGTCAGGCCTCATCACATTCGCTGTATTGGTGCCAAGAGTCTCTTGAGATATCTGTGGGGCACAATCAACCATGGTATGAGATACATTATGAACAGTATGAGGCTCCATGGATATACATATGTTGACTAGCCAGGTAATGTGGTGGATTTTTCTTCACCCTAGGTTATGTTTCGATCTCTTGGATGTTAGGAAGTAGAAATCGGTTGCTTTGAGCACTGCGTAGTTCGAATACATTACAACAATTATGGTCCATTGTGATTTTTTTTGGTTGAGGAAGCTCTTCAATTAGTTGTTTGGGCATGTGTTAGATACCACTGTGATACTTTGTGACAACCAAAGTGGAATTCGACTTTCAAAGAATCTTGTGTTCCATGAATGCTCCAAGCATATTGATATGAGGTACAAATTTATCTGCGATGTCATAAGGCTCCATCACACTGAGACTAATGAACAGGTCACAGATATTCTCACGAAGCCCCTTGGGAAGGTCAAATTCTTAACCTTTTGTGATTAGCTTGGAATCGTGGATAAACCCTCTTATGAGGGTCCCACGTGAGTTAGACTTTCACCTCTAGGAGCTCCACAGGGCTTGGGGATAGCTTCTTCTAGCTATAAGAAACCACATGGCCGGGTTCTCCTTATCTTTTGGTGTGTTATTTCCCCACCATTATGATATTGAGTTGGTTCACCCTCGCTTTATCTATGCCCCACATACAAAATAGGCATGTAGTTTGGGACTCATGGGAAGTACCTCTCATCTGGCCAATAAGTTCGTAAATGAGGATAGGGACCATAGTACTATAAATGGGTGCATCACATATTTCCATAATATCTATTTCTAGGATGGGTCGTGTCCAACGTTATCCTCCACAGTGTCTCAAGGCTAAGAACGGAAACTGATTGAGGTAACCTTCAACCACTTAGGATTTGGTAGCTAGCCCTACCAAATCATAGAGGGCTCTCTCTATTATCTTGCAACCAAAATATTCCTGAAGAGGGTTAAAATATATTAGGATATGTCTGAGCTCTAGGTATTTTAAATTTAGTTTTTTAGTTGGATCAAGAGGAGAGGTGATGGAAACTAGGTCAAATCTAAAATATTTCAGGTGCATGGATGCAAAGGGCCATGTCACGTATGTTCAATTTTAGTGTAAGGTGGAAAGCGAATGTTCAAATTGAGCATGACAAGCATGAGTTCATTTATTAGAAGATGAATAAAATAAACATGAAATTCCTACCAAAAGAGACCATAGGCTTAAATAATTATGTTTAACATCTTATAGGAAGATCACTAAAAACATAGATATGGAAAGAATATGAAACAATCATTCATAAAAGTGAATCACAGAAGAAAAACATTGCCACAAAATTATAGCACATGAATCCCTACATAATAGCTACAACTGGCCTTGTATTTTTGCAAAAGTGAATTGTTCACTAATCTCAAAGCCTTGTACTATCTGATTTCCAACCTTAAATCTGACTAAAAAATAGATACATATAGACCAAAACCATATTCCCCTATCTTAGGGGTCGAATCCATCTTGATAGGAACAGTTCACAGAAATTTCTCTAACCAAACATAAGACTAGTGAGGTTAAAACAAACTCTCCTAATAGGCTTTGACTGACCTTTCTATCATTAATGACCTCAACAATTACATAAAATTTATAGTAACAAGATTAATTACATTAATTTACATCATTTCAACTCAAAACATGAAAAATTACATCATGAGAAATCAATTTTGACTGACAAAACTTGAAAATTTGACCTCCAGGGAAAAGCGCGGCACATTCTGAGAAAAGTGCAGTGCCATCTGGGAAAAACACAGCACCAACTAGCATGGAAATTCCAGTGGCTTACTTTTCTCTAAATGTTGATCTGAAGGTACCATTTGAAATCTTAGGATATATAGTTTTCCATAAGTAAAATGGCCTCTCCAAGGCTAAGAAAAATGGATTCTCCCAAGGTCAGTCTAAAAGCGTATGGTCAAGGTGAAAACAGTGGGAAAAAGTGGGTTTTTAGCATGTTTTTTATATTTTTCTTCCACCCAGAAAGATGAAATGGCACAAAAACTATATATATGACATGTTAAGGTCATAGTATATCCACCAATATAAAAAAAATTAATTTAACGCACTCATAGAAAATTGCAGTGGCAGGGCGTTGCGCTTCGGCTAACATCAATTTCCAAAAATTGCCAAAATGACCAAAAATTCTGCAAAAATAGGGTTAAAATGTGGAGGAATATCTCTCTAACCATAGAGTGGTTTGAAAATATCATAGTCTTTTTTCTTATTTGATATGTTATGAATAAAAACCTCCACTATTTTTCAAAAATACTTTTTCCATTTGTTCAAAATACAAGTTTGAAGTTGGTCACTTAAAATTGCAGAAGTGTAGCGTGCTCTCAACAAAAGCGCAACGTCGTCTTTGAGATGGCGTTTGGAGGCATTACCAGAGGAGGTTTGGTCTGAAATTGGTATGGTTAGGAATATGAATATGTATGCTACACAATGGAGTCATCAAGCACTGAAAACCCCTGAAAAACTGACTTGAAGTAAAGTTGTCGAAAAGTGCTGAACAACACATCTAGAAATTTTAATTTGGGAATTATCTCAAATAAAAACATCTGTGCATAAACTGAAGGATATTTTGTTCCCTAGTCTATTATTGACAAAACCCTCTTTCAATTCTTTCAAATTCATCTTCCTTACATCAGACACTAATTTTGAAGTAAAATCGTCACTGTGTGCAATGTAAACCCTAGGCAACCCACATCTTCGGAAGATTTCTTGAGGAGAGATGAAGCCATTATTTATCGGAATTTTTTGGGTTCATAGCTGATAGTTTGAACTCCTTTATGATTCCTATGATCAATAGTTGTGGTCTTTGGATCCATTGTGAAACCCTAGCTCACTAGGAAGGGGAATTAGGGTTTAGTTTAGGAAAACAAGGGATTTGGGGAAATTTTAGGAATGGAGGCATATGAATGTGTTGAGAGTGTCTAAATTATTGGGAAAACTTAGCGAGGTAGGTATAGAGTTAAGGGAGTGTAGGGAAGTGGAATTTTAGGAAATGAGTGAAGGGAAGGGGTACAACAAGAAAAAACATAGTCCTAGCGTAGGAAAGTGTAGTGTAGGCTAGGGTTTGTAGGGAAATGATGAAAATGAGGGAAATGAATGAGTGGAAGTGTCAAGGAAGGTGTATGGAAGGTGAGGGATGGCGTATGAGCATGAAATTTAGGGTCTTTCACAAAAAATGGACCAAAGACACTACGTGGCCAAAATCGTAGCATACCCTAACAGAGGGTGACTTTATGAGCTTACAAGTATGAAATGAAGCTAGAGAGAGGTATATGAGGGACCCACTTGCTTTTCTTTTTGATGGGTTAGAACTTGTACATGAAGAATAAGCCACTAGGAAAGAGAGAATGTGCTTCCTAGAGAAAAACACAACGCAACAAGAGAATTCAGCTTTTCAAGGTGAAATTTGGTTGCTCTGAGGGATGGAATTCTCCTCGATGATAGAATCATGTCTCATGAGGGTGAAATGAGAAAATGATTTTCTTTGTTGATATTTTTAATGATTTTAAGTCAATTTTATCTTAGGTGGTGATGTGGCCCCACCTTGTCTTCTCACAAAATGACTTCGTAAACTTATGTACTATATCATCAAACCTTATTATACATATTTACATCTTAATAAAGATAAAAATGAACTTTGGATATCATTATTGAACATGTGTCACTATCACTACTACTTTTAATGGTGACTTTGATGATGACATGACCCATTTACATGAATTTTAACAATATGACCTAATGATGAAACTATATGGAATGATAACTTGAATTATAACCAAGATGACCAAGACATTCTTCCAAAAAGTAATGACGTGACCATAATAAAATTTATTGACCGTGAACATGAAAGGAGTAGTAATGACCTAACTATACTAACCAATGATCAAAATTTTATTTGAAAACTTCTTGAAACTATAAAAAAACTCCCTAGGACCCCATCAATCATATGAAACAGCATAATTTGATCAATAGTGACTGACGTGACTGATAGACACTAACATCCAACACCTTGATTTGGAATCAAGTATGGTTAAGGTTTTTACCTTTAAACTGACTTCGGGTTAGTGGATAGTCACAAAGTCTTGTGACTCACTCTCGATCAAATATAGTAGATTAGAGCCAAAGAATTGTAGAGACAACAAGATGGCACACGATGATAGGATGCTATATGATGGTACATGACGGTACTAGATGAATTGTGCAGGTTGATAGATGGATGGACAGCTTGAGTTATCCTTAGTTGAGAGGGAGTTTTAAATTTGAAAACTATGACCAAATGCCAATTTCCACTACTTATATGATTGAGGTGATATTTTTATTGGATTCATATTTTGGAGGGATGAAAAATTGATCTAAATATCATCTTGTTTGGATGATCAGAAGTTGGATTTTGAATTTACTTCTCACACATGTGAAAATTTTCAAGGTCGACCCGAATTGTAATGTAGGCTTAGAAGCCCGAAAACATGTGTCACCCACCCTCATTGATGGATATAAAAAGAAGAGAATCAAACTTCATTTGGACATCATCTCATCTCACATTCTCTCTCCTTATCATTGATTTGTACAGCCTAAGGAAGAAATTATTTCTCATCAACACATGTGAAAGGGAAACTCTGATTTAAAATTTGTTTAAGGGTTTATGCAAAAACGTTGACTAGCGTTGACCTTGGGTCAACTCTCCAGTTTTGAATTCAATTTTTGGGACATAATCTAAGTTATAGAGGGCAAGTTTGGTTGCATGGAAATTGAGAAAATCTAAGCTATTTCACTCCAACATTGACCACAAACTTTGACCACATATTTCACTAGTGCATTGACCAGGTTTGACCAAGAAATTCAAGACTGTTTCTGGTTTAATTTCGCTATTCTTTGAGGCTAATTTTTACTAGGTTTGATCGAGCTCCACTGAGAGGAATTTTTTTGGTTTAAGCATCATTGACTTTGCTAGCTAGGACATCATGTTGACTGCTCTAAAGTGTACTTTCTCTCTATGTTGAATTTGAATAATAATAAGAAGATTTGATGAAATGATTTTCCCAACAATAGGGTTTTTCCCTGGCATATGCAAAATTATTGTGTCCTCTTGTCTTGGCTTGTCTTCAGGTTATTTTTTTGTGTTCTATCAACATTTACTATCAATATTAATGTGATTTCTAAACAAGAAATTGAATTGGTATAGTAAGAGAGATTGAAGTACATTGCTCTAAGCATAAAATACATGAAAATTACACAATTGTAGTCATGTGAAAAATAAAATATTGACTCATCCTAGATTTAGTTGAATAACAAGTCACTATTCTTTTAAGGCTAAGTAACTGCCTTACAAATATTTCAAATGGTAAGCATGAAGAAAGGTAATATTTTTCTATAAAAAAACTAAAATAAATGTAAATCGCAATATATATATATATATATATATATATATATATATATATATATATATATGAATTGAGAAATACCTAAAAATATATTTAAAAAATATTTAAATAAAAATAAATACTAGCTAGGAACTCGACATTTATTAACATATTATTTATACTCTCTTCCATAAAAATGGAAATTCCCAATATGTGAATATAAACAACACTCATAGTCCTAAAGGTGTAAATAAGAAATACATTAATAATTACAGTAGCTTTCACATTGATAGTGTGAAATTTATGTGTTCTCAACCTTAATTCCTCTGAAGACATTAAAATAATGATAACCCTAATATTATCAAAATATGAATATATATATATATATATATATATATATATATATATATATATATATATATATATATATATATATATATATATATATAATATGAGAATAAAATCCTTAGGAATGTACATTTGCATAGAAAGGCTCACTAAGTTATGAGCAGGCTACACGAACTACCAATAACAGCCCGATATACTCAATCAAAATTTAATAGTTGACAATATTCCATCAGGGAAATTAAGGACCAAATTATTGTACCATATAAAAATCCTAGGACAATTTGATATTGATGCGAAATAGTGAGAAGATAGAGCCTAGCTCAATGTCTCTTATATATGAACAACATGAAATCCAACTAGGAATGCATGTTCAAGAAAATGTTTATATAAGTATGTAACAGGAATGAGTAAAGCAATTCATGATTGAGGGTTTATTGTAGAAGACAAAAAAAAAAAGAGGGTTTCATTCTTATGTGCAGATTTTTTCATTCTACTTGGGAAAAGAAAGAAGAGAAGATGTTTGTTTCCACATACACCCCAAATTTTGTGACAATACACAAGAAATATAAAGAACAAAAACAAAACAACCTCATATTTAGTATCTTACCAACATTGTGAAGTAAAAATCCTTATAAAACTAGAAACAAGTTGTGACTAGTACATAGGGTTGAGTAAGGAGGAAATACTTAGCAAAAGAAGAATTTATAAAAACTATGGATATAAATCTATTAGAGAAACCTAAAGCGAAGTAAGAAGCCTCGATGTTTTGAGAGAAACCCCTCATCAGAGTCCTTGAATCACCTTAAAATTAAATAATTGGCATAAAAATTAGAGGGGAGATATCCCAATAAAGAGAAAATGAAAACAGAGGAAAATGTTTAAGAAAAATATAGAATGTATTGGAAAAAAAGTAAGAAATTTAATTGATTGTGTTCTGAAATTTGTTACCTTCAAACATGTCGAAGATACAATAGACAACACCATCAAATGCTATGATTATTATGCCATGGTCACAAGCTAAAACACATTAAAAAATTTTAGGCTGGAGAGCATTAGGGTTTAAAAGATAATCAAGAAAATGGTGAAGTGATTTCTCGAGAAGCTTGATGAAAAATGAGAGTGGGTGGATGGGGTTGGGGTAGGGTTTATACCCTAATCCCCCTGTCTAAAAACTTGATTGAACCATAATATATTTAATTATATTCACTCCAGTTACTATTGTTAAACTAAGGAATCCAATGAAAATTATACCATTTGCATGAGATTCATATTGATATGGAGGCCAACTCGGTTCTAACTGTAATGCATGGGAACATAATTTTTGTGTGTGTGTAATATGTGATGCACGAAACTCCATATCAAAGTACATGCAACATTGAAAAACTATGAAGCATGGCATATAAAATATCTATAATAGACATATACATGTTAACATACCCTGCCATGAGCATGCCTTTGTTATATATCAATTGGCGTGTGTTATATATTTTATACACAAAAAGATGTGTACATACCACAACACATATACTATTATTGTGGATGTAATTCAATGCGACTCCAAGTCATAATCCAACCAATCCGGTGGTAGTAGATTTTTTTCCGCTTCTTGGGAGTCTCCCTTATTTTGTAATGATTGTATGAGACAAACTTATTAGCCCCTGGTTATGGTAGTGCATGTAGGATAACATTGTTTGGATGTTCAACTAACAATAAATTTCTTTGACCAACCATCACATTCCTGTTTTAACAAATGTTTAAACATAAATATTGAATCAAAAAAAATTGTAGCTAATGTTTCTGTTTCGGCCTCTTATTCCGGGAAAAAGAGTATGATTTTCACAAATCTTGTTAAAACTTAGAATAATATACTTCAAATATGAAAAAAATTTATTTTATTTCTAGTCCAAAGCTAGCATTACTTCAAAGTCATTTAAACTTTTAATGGAAACCAAAAAAGAACTTATCCACTAAATTTTAATACATCTATACATATCCAAAATTTGAAACTACCATGATTCTAGTGATAGGTGACCTTCTATTTCTCCTGGTCACCTGTCACCTTTTCTTTTCTCCTTCCTCCTCTTTATTCAACCAACCTCCTTCCCCATTTCCCCTCTTCATTCCATCCTCCTTACTCATACCACTGCCTGCAGTTGTTTCCCTTGTTTTTTAATTAGCTAGAGGAATTAATAGACTCTCTTTTGAAGCTTTTACTATTATTTGATTTATACAAGCAACACAGTGGATGATCAAATCGAATGCCACCCTGACCATGAGCATCATTTATGGGAGGAGGAAGGCCCTATAATAATATCCATGAAATATTTCCCTGGAACACCGAGTACCATTGGAGGCCATTGGAGGCCTTGCTATTTGTAGTGGCCAATTTGTGTTTGTTGTAGATTATGTTGTCATCATGGTCACTAGTGATGAATTTATAAACTTTGGATCTTTCTAGTAATTTCTTTGTGTGGATTCTATTATGAAATTAGCTCTATACTTAAGTAAATTACGTTATTTGAGTAGTAGATAGACCATCATCTTGTGGGAATTGACCCTAGTTCTACAATCCAATTATATGATATGCAGAATCTAACCAAAGGATAGGTTGGTTCATATTTATCTGAATTTTAAATATAATGGAGAAATGTAAACATCTGAGTCATTATCTAAGGCTAAATTATTGCAGTGGACTTTGCCGAAAAAATAAAATATATTGAGCTTTTAGAAACAACCGACTTTGAAAAAATACAAAGAATATATTGAGCTTAATCCATCATAGCTAATTATATTTATTTTACTAAATTGAAATAAATTATACCTTTCAAGAGGACTGACTCTTTATGAGAATCAACAATAAAGATTGCAAAATAAATAGTTAGAGCAAGAAGCAATCCATTTATTTAATTCATTCTAAATATTTTTTGAAACTTCGAAAGTTTTCAAGTATCTATCGACTCAAATTCTATTTTAAGAAAAAAAAAATCGAAAATTGAACAATTTGATCGAAAATTGAACAATTTTATCGAAAATTGCAAATGGAAAAATATTCGGTGTAATGGAGAAACTAAAATTTTTTCCATAACACAAAATGATTGAAATTGATTAGGTGGATTGTTGACAATACACCTGATAATAAACTCAAATAGAGAACATATCTGATTGCAAAAAACATAAAACAACAGCAAAACAACCAAACTTCCCCATAGCTATGCCATGACATAAAAAACAGAAAATGTCCATATACAAATAATTGCAATCAGTCCCATAAATATCAGACCGAACATCTGAAAAAGATTATCTACCAACCCTGTGGGGTGAAAAACATCTATGAGAGGATACACAAAAGAACCAAATGCACTGAAGAAGCCAATGAAGGGGAATATGCAGGTATAAAATAACACTTCTTTGGAAATAACATTATAAATATTGGTGTAGACAATCATGAATCCAATGGCCATTGGTAGGTTAATCCAAGTCTTCAAAAATGGTATAATCTCTCAATGACTACCCTGAGCTGTCACAACTAGTACATCTTGTGTATCTCTGAGAGTGGTGTGGTTAAATAATATGCAAAAGAACATAAATCATATAGATATCACCTTCTTCATTGTTCTAACATTTGCACCTAAGAATACCTATGAAGTTGCTATAGGCATAGAGGTAAGGTGTCTTGCCCCACTCCAAGCGGCTGTTGCAGCAACAAATTCCCCTCTTATAGAAAAACTCTATAAGAACTTCAAATTACTCTACCTTGGAATTCTCATACTTGTCAAGAACTGTGAAGTTTCCATAGGTGCCTTCCTTAAATCCCTAACACAAAACCCCCCACTAAAACCCAAACCAGTTGGATGATGCAACAGAGATTCTTTGGACTTCTCTCTTGCACAACAAAATACAGTTTTTGAATAATTTCTAACTAAAGGAAGCATGAGAGAGTTTTACCCAACCCTAGATGTTTCAACAGTTTTCTATGTCGCAGGATATCCATTTCCATCTCATTGTTATTTCATGTAATTATATGAAGCAAATAATATGGTTAGTTGAATCATCTTTTACTCTGGAGTAGAGATCACTTGTTGCAAATGATCATGTCCACTGACAACTGTGTTATATATATGTCTTCATAATTGGATATTTAATCGCATATCCAACATATGGTGTTTCTTGGATCTTTTTTAAATATATGGATTTTTAAAGAACTTTCAAAAAATGTATTTATATATATATATATATATATATATATTTTTAAATATATTTGTAATGTGTTGATTAATTATTTAAATAAACCTTGTAATATTAACTGATTTCCACTAAAAAAAATCAAGCAGGTTGTAGCTCCACTCGAAGAAGGAAAATATAACTCATTAGCTCTGTAACTGGTACCCCTTCCTCAACTTGAGCTAATGTCTGCTACTCGATAGCTGGAAAGGGAGAACATGAACTAAAAATATAGATTCATTACCTCAACACTAGCCATGATCTCCTAGCTAGCTTTACTGTCAAAATAGTTAGATAGGTCATTATATCAATCTAAATACTTTATAGCTTTGTTTTCCATTTTCTCAGTATGGGATCACTTCTTTTTCCTCAATATTTCATTACCAACAAGGACTCTCGGTTCCATGCTACCCTTGTCTGAAAAGATGCTCGAAAAATAAGAACCAAGGATTATCATAGATCATTTACATTTATAAAAGCACCAAGTCTTCTTCAAAGAGGTTGACATGCATATATATATAAACACAATGGTGCAAATAAATACCATATGTTTCATGTGATTTTTCTATATAAATATACAGATACAATAAGTTGTCACGTAAAAAGAAAACACCGTATGGTCATTATCATTGTTTTCTTTCTGGAGCTATATAAATTAGTTTTCCATTCCTTTAAACTCACTTTCATTTTCTCTAATCTCTTTAATTTGTTAGTCTAGTTTATGAATTGCTCCAAATACATGTATAAGGCTAAAAGTGACCAAAATTTTGAAACTATATCTAAACCAGTAAACAATGACATTCAAAATATCCATATTTTCACTAGAAACTAACAAAAACTAGTTAGCAATAATCTAGATTTGTGCCAACATGTGTCTATGTTAAATCCGGATAAGTTTGGCACAATAAGCTATGCCAATAAATTTATTAAGAATTCCATTCACAACCCTACTTAAATTTCTCCAAAAGGTTTCCCTTGGATCTAAAAATGTAAAAGAAAATATGACTCAAAATGAAAATTTCAACTTATTGTAAATTTAGAAAAATATTAGAAATTTATAGTAATTAAAGGTTAATATATACCTCCTTTAAAAAGAAGTAATAAAATATATATATATATATATATATATATATATATATATATATATATATATATATATATATATGTGAATTGAAGAAAAGGAAAGCATGCGTATGCCTATACATGTTTTAATCATACCTGCATTTTATAGATTGGCGGGTTGGACAAATTTTAAAATTTAGATGGATTTTCTCTTTCCGAAAGAGGGAGGGAAATATATCCGTTGAAAGGAAAGTTTTCAATATATCATTTGAAAAGAATGTTATATGTATCCGTTGAAGGGAGCGTATCCATTGAGTTGAAAGGAGCGTTATATATGTATATATCATCTTATCAAGAAGTGCGGAAATTTCAAAGTTACTTCTTGCTTGTCTTTCTATGGTTGGACGTCTGAATCTATGTGTCCTATACTGTCTGAGTCCATGAGTCATGCCAGTGCCGAGCTAGTCTATTCCTATGTATGTGATAAGAGACAAGGCTCTCTCATTAATGGCCTATTTCAATTTCAGGTACATGTGGTTTTCGCTAGTCCGTTTATTTTTCCTTGTTGCTTGTCTTTCTGTGGTTGGACGTCTGAATCTATGTGTCCTCTGGTGTCTGAGTCCATGACTCATGCCAGAGCCCATGAGTCATTCCAATGCCGAACTAGTCTATTCCTATGTATGTGATAAGAGACAAGGCTCTCTCTTTTAATTTCAGGTACATGTTATATTAGTTTATAATTTGCTCTCTGGTTTTCGCTAGTCTGTTTCTTTTTCCTTGTTATTTCAGATCCTACTCATATCAGTTTTATTATTTGATTCTTTTATGTTGTAATGACGGAAACCCAAGCTTAGTTTCTTTATCAATCCGTCAAATCGTTAGTCCATTTCTTTCAACTCACCCATCCATCCATTGGGTTGATTTAGATTATTAGAAAATCAACTAGGAATGGATTAGTATTAGAATAATCAATTAAGAAGCATTTCGTCCCTCCATAGCTCATTAGAATAATCTCATTGGAGCGAAGTTCTAAACATCTCAGAACTAGACATGCACCAGCGAAATCTTGTGCAAGGCATTTTTTCCGTTTCTGTCATAATTATTTCAAAGAGATCACTTCGATTCTTTTATTTGTTGAATAGTAATCTCCATGGGATTCTATTTTTTTTTCAGAAGGAAAAAAACAGCTGTTTTATATTGAAAATATTCAAAACAGTACATGTTACATAGCGATACAGTGCATGGAATCACTGTATCAGAGGAATAATAGAGCAAAGATGAAGCAATCTAATACATCGGAATAGCCCCATAAACTCCGGCAAAGAGTATTGGACGTAAGCCAAATGATGATCATGAATCACAAATTATACCACGACAAAAAAACAAGGATCCAGAGGAAACCTGTAACCAGAATCGAACCCAGAAAAATAAAGGTCACCAACCACCAGAAAAGGAAGAGAGATGTACAGACATGAGATTGACAGCAAAACTGGCTTGTAACAGCTGCGTTTGCAAAAATACCTCGCTAGCAATAAAAATAATCCAAAAACTGGCACGCAGGACCAGTGACGAGGGAGAAACCTGACCCCCAGAACAGACCGCAGAACCAGCCCCAGCAGCCAACCATCCCGGGGAGAGAGAGTACCAGAAACTTATTGATTGAAATCCGGAGACACATAAACTTGTCCCAGAGGCGTCTTAAGTTAGAGGGGTCGCCAATCCCTCCGAAAATGAGAGACAGAACAGAAATCATGTCTCGCCTCCAACCGAGCGAATTGCTCTAGGGGCCCAGTCCGTCTCCGATTGCATGATAGGAATCTCCTGTAAGCTCAATATTTCCCCTCTAAAGAGCTCTTTCGACTTCTTCCTCCCTCTGAAGTGCCTGGATCCTGATTTAGAAGTTTTGTGGATAGTAATGTTAGCAGCAGACCTCGGAGATATAGTAGGGGACTTGACAGAGGTCTCTCCGCCAAAGACAGTCAAGGCCGCAAGATCCAGGTCAGGGTTCTTCAAAAGACAATCCAGGTCAATCCCAACTGTATTTTTGGGGGACTCGAATGTCTGGTCAGGATCGAAAGAATGTTCATTGTATGGGGATGCCCATTCCAGGGCAGGCATCGAAGGAGAAGCAATGAGAGGGTTGTTTGCAGATTGATCATTGAAATTGGGAGGTTCCATAATGGAGCTAAGATGAGAATTTTCATTGGGATGGTCGCCAGCCAAGCGGTGCTGTGAAGGCAAATCCTTTGGGGAAAGGAGGCCGATGTCAGACCGAGGGCGAGTTCGACATTTTGCAGATTGATCACGTGCAGGGGTATCGGTCAGATGGGAAGAAATAGGAGGAGGGGGAGTGTTCAACACCTGGGCATCAGCTATAGATGAGATCGGGCTCTCGTTAGTGCCAAAAAGAGGGTCCTAGATGCCGTTGTATATTCACGGGTATTGTTATCCTTTGTTCTACGTGGAAGGGAGGACGACTTACCCAGGGAAGTCAACACTGTGGAGGGAGACAGGTAGTGTCCAGCCCCCCTTGTGAGGTTGTAATTGCGCCTCCTTCTCGTCTTCGAGAACCTATTAGGGCAATCCCTCTGTAGGTGGCCTGTGTTATAGCAGCATAGGCAGCGAAAAGGTATACCCCAGTAATCGACACGCTGTTTGTGTCGCCTCTTTTCCCACACCAGCTCCACGTTCCCTGCTAGCTCACGCATAGTGGGAACCTCGATCAAAATCCAGGCAATGCGTTTATCCGGAATGCCAACACTCCTTGGGTCAACATACCTAGTCGAACCAATTGTATTCTCGATAGTAGAGAGAGCCTTCTCCGTCAAGTATTCTAACGGGAGACCAGGCAATTTGGCCCATAAAAATTTTCCACGGGGCGCATCCACAAGAGGATCGAAGCCCAGGTACCATGGCATAATCTGGAGGTAGCTACGACCATGTACCCATACCCTGTCCATGACCTTGCCACAATCTCGTTCATGCGTGAAGTGTACAGTGAACCAATTTCCCATCAGCATGCTGATCTTCGGCATGTATCCAACTTTTTTGACCCAACACCTCTGAGCCCACTCAAACATATCGATTTCCTTTGAATCGGCATAGATCCATCTACCAACCAGCGCACGTTTTTGGAGGCCACAAACTCTATCAATTATGTCCTCATTATCCAAAAACACTTCCTTTGTGTCTGGTGCAGGTCTGAAAACATTTCGGACTTTGTCTCTCAGTCTCCGAGAAATTCTTCGGTGATATGGGTGGGCTGGTCCTTTGACGGGGATGTCGGTGGATCCATCAGCACCCGCCTTCCCCTTCCCCGATCCATCCAGATCAGGCAGATTATCATGTGGATGCCGAAGAGAAGTACTAGCAGACTGTATATTCCTGCCACAAGTTTGTTCAGCCAGCAGAGTAGTAGTAATAAAAGCCCCCTGCGCGGACAGGTCAGATGACAGGTTGTCCTCCCGCCAACCCATGATGATCGCCAAAATTCAAAAAAAGGGGGAAAAATGGAAAACTCTGAATGCAGGACGACAAACGGCAACTTGCAGTAGATCATAAATGGAAGCAATCAGTACAAATCGTAATGCCCAGAAAGCTTACTTCCAGAGACCCAATGCAAGTATAGAAAATCCCGAGGATATCGTCCAGAAGTCATATTCTTTCATTTTTAAATCTTGATATAGGGGAGAGGCTTCTATTGTTGTGCAAGGACCAATAGTAGTTATACTACTGGTCCCACACATCCACCAAACATAAATTAAAAACTCACTAAAATATGCACATAAATATTTGATAATATGCACATAAATATTTGGAAATAAGTTATATAAGTTACATAAATATGTCCAAAATGGGCCCAGTTTTTTACTAGACCAACAACTTCCATACACCAAATCTAACATCACAAGTTGACAAGACCCACTGTCTCAAGTACCTCCAGTTCTGAATTACCATTTAAGGAAAAATGCACTACAAAACATTACAATGCTACCCATCCAAAAGTACAGTTATCCCATCAAACAGTCCCCCACTGATTTTGCATTGGGGGACTACATCTCATTGCTGAATAACAGCTGGACAAAAACTGGGTAACCCCTGCACAAAGATTGAGTACCACCTGTACAAAAATAGGTGAAATGTCTGTCAGCACTATCTACATGTTTGTTTAACCATTCAGCCTATTGAAGACATTAAATGACACCATTCAATTCAGGAAATAGTTCACCCAACCTTTCATTTCAAGAATTAAACACAACAGTCCTGGAATTACAGGAATTAAATTCTGAAAAACATTTCAATTCAGAAATTAAATTCAGGAAAGCACAAGGATCAACCATGAAGGCTTTTCAGCCATTGGATCATGTACAAATCAATCCACACCACACAATTAAATTTGGGAGATGGCAATCCATGCCAATCTTCCCTACCAATGAAATTCTAAATCATAAAACTATATAACCTCAACTGTTACTGCATTTGAGGCATTCGTTTTGCTCTTAAACTACTGCTGACATACATTCAGAGTTTTTAGAGTTTTCAGACAGTGTTCCATTCAGTTTTCAGAAAGTGAGTTTTCAGACAGTGAGTTTCCATTTTGCAGACATACAATCATTTTCAGACAGTGTTCCAGACATACAAACAGAGGACAGAGTGTGCTCAGTGTTACATTCCAGACAGAGTGTGTGCACAGTGTTACATTCACTCTCTTCATCAGTTGCTGGAAACAACATACATGTATTTCTTCAATAATGTTATTCAAGATATTAAGCAGATATAATGTTGGATAAATATAGTAGTTATCAGATCAGATATAGAGAGTATAGTGTCACACATATCACATAACTACAAGCTTGGTACTCATTAAGCTACATACTCATCTAAATAATGGTAAGAAAACCATGCTTTGGAATAGAGTCATTACATTAAACCAATCACGTGTTATATGTGTAATATATATAAGGTATGTGATAGGAAGCTTATGGTGATAAAGCCTATTCTATAAACATAGGTAATCACTTACATAAGGATAAACAAGAGCTGTAATACTTATAGTAATAACATGAGCTTTACACTTATACTGTAATCTCTCTAAGCTGGAATAGAGTCATTACATTAAACCAGTCACGTGTTATATGTGTAATCTATATAAGGTATGTGATAGTAAGCTTATGGTGATAAAGCCTATTCTATAAACATAGGTAATCACTTACAGAAGGGAAACGGGCGCTTCAGCTGGATACCTTATGGTTCAACAACCTAGGCTACAAGCTTTCGAGCTGGCTTTGCTCCTGGAGGTAATGCTAGAACATCGCTTACGAATACTGGAACATAATGGGATGTCTAAACTTAGCTGCTTGGAATGCATGCAGATGCCGGAGCATCATAAATTATTGTAACACCAGGGTATGTAGGAACATCACTAGTTGGATAAAGAGCTTATGTCGGAGCACTTCTAGTAACTATTGCAAATACCGAAACATCACTTATTGAATTGAAACACTAGCTAATGCACCTGACTTCTAGGAACATAATAGGATGTCGGAACATGCACTTGTGGGAACAATATTCAATGCTGGAACAACAAGGTAACAATATCTGGGAACACTAGAAAATCCCGGAACTACACTGATAGGAACTATTACGTATATGGAAACATAAGCACTTGTCGGAACATCATATCTTGTGACATAGATCAATATTGGAACATCGTGAATTAATTCACAACAAACAACTGAAAGATTTCATGTTATTAGCAGAAATTTTGGAATTCATACATAATTATAGTTTACTCTATACAGTTGTGCTGTAATACTTATCAAATTTCTTAACGATGTTGGAAATTGTAGGTTGTAGCCATGCCAAGAGTTTTTGTTGTAGATCGGATAAGGAACAGGAGGCGAGGGAGAAGGGGGGCCCAACTGCGGAGCAGTTCATTAGATGATGATGTCAATGCTCCCATTGCTCCTAGTAATGTAGTTGAAAAGGACCCTGTGGTTGCAGATCATCCCAGCCCACCATCAGCGACAGAACCACCTTCGACCACAATACAAGGTGCAATTTCAACAAAGAAAATCAGTGCAATCAGAGGCTGGACGAAGGAAGACATGCTTGCTGCAATTGATGACATCGAGTTTAAGGGATATTCAATCCATGCATCAGCGAAAAAACATGGTATTGTTGCCTCAAACATACATTATTGGATAAATGGGTTGACTAATACAAAGCGCAGAGGGCCTGTTACAGTCATGACCGAAGAGGAGGAAGATGAGGTGGTGGAGTGGTGTAAGGAGATGGCCCTATTGGGACATGGGTTAGAGCTTATCCAACTTAAATCCACTGTAGCTCAAATATGTCAAGGGAGGCCAAACCCCTTTAAAGATGGTTTTCCTGGTAAGTCATGGTGGAGTGGGTTTAAAAAGAGGCATCCAGACCTTGTGTTACGTACAACAGAGGGCCTTGACAGAGATCGGGCTTTAAATCTACGCCCTGCAATTGTTTCCAAGTTCTATAACACTCTCTCTGCTGCATATGACCATCACTCATATGCCCCAGACCACATATGGAACTGCGATGAGACAGGCTTACAGGCAGGAAGAAATTGCGGTATGCGGGTAATTGCAAAGAGAGGGAGTAGAAATGTGCCTAAGATATTGCCTAAGAGCAGGGAGTGGATCACAATTCTTGCCTGTGTCAATGCAATTGGCTCATCTATACTAGGATTTTATCTATTTAAAGGTAAAACTCAACTAAAAAATTACATACAGAATTGTGAACCGGGGGCATGCATGGATGACAAAGGAACTGTTCCTAAATTGGCTTTGCCACTTTGCTGCTTCTGTACCGGGTGGTGTCTCGCCTGAAAACAGGCACTTGATGATTTTAGATGGCCATGGAAGCCACATGGCTGTGCAGACAATCGAGGAGGCTAATAAGTTGGGCATTGACCTGTTAACATTGCCGGCTCATACTACTCACAGATTGCAGCCCCTTGATGTGAGCGTGTTTGGGCCTTTCAAGAACTATTTCAGGGTCGAGCGAGCTTCATGGATGGCAAAGAACCCAGGGGTGGAAGTAAAGAGGTTTGAGCTAGCTGAGCTTGCTAGAAAAGCATTTAAAAGGGCTCTCACACCTTCTAATATCAAGGCTGGATTTAGGAGGACTGGTATATGGCCACTCAATTATGATGCTCTTATGCATGATACCACATGTAGCCAAGTATTTGAAGTGGAAGGTCAAGAAGCAGAGAATTTAGAAGAGCATGTTGGTGCCCAAGAAGATGTAGCTGCTGCTGAAGGTATAATGTCCCTTTCTGAAGGGTTGTTCTGTGGTGGTGATGATGCTAAGCATGTCAGTGAGACACAGTTCAGTGATGAACCAACTAACAATATCAATGAGGCTGTGACACCCACTGATGCAGCTGACAATGAGAAATTGACCATGCCAGCCCAAGTAAGTGCACCATCATGGTTGGCAGAGGCCGTGATGAATATCACTGGAAATAATGTAACATCCACCAATGAGGATGAAAGCATGGACATGCCTTCACAACCATCAGGGTTGAACACCGAACTTGTTCATTATTTTGTGGACAATGGATGACTAGAAGAGGAGCCTATTCAGCACGAAGTACCTGAAGAAGACAACAATGGGGGCCATTCAGTTGTCCCAGAAGATGAAATCCAGCAGGCAGGTCTGGAAAAGCAGAGATTACTTGGTGCATTCCTAAAGCTACCAGTAGAGAGAGTGAATGCCTCATCAAGGAACTCAGCCTCAGATTATCTTCGTTTAGGGAGGAGTTCACAATTGCTCACATCTGAAGACTATATGAATTTAATGTTCGAGTCTGAACATAAAAAGAATGAAATTCAGGAAACTAAAAGGAGAAAGAAGGAGTTAGCCAATGAAAAGAGGGTTGCAAGGATTGCAACAGCAGAAGCTCGAGCAAAGGAAAGGTTGGAAAGACAAAAAGCAAGGGAAGAGAAGGAACATCAAAATAAATTGGCAAGGCAACAGAGAGAGGCAAGAAAGGTTCAACAAGAGTTGGAAAAAGGACAAGGGGTGACAAGCAGAGAAGAACATGGTTCAAGACAGTTTGAGGCAAATAGGTTGATGTCTAACACGCTGGACCACATTGCATAGCAGACACCATCATTCCAAGACCTGATTAACATCCAAGTCCCTAGCTATCAGGCAGGGGTTAGGCCCACCTCTTATACCCCTACCAGTGCAGGTTTGAATCCTAATTGTGTTTATATGACACCTGCAGTCAGTGCTAGGGTTATTAACACAAGTGGACACTTGGGCTACTCAGTCCCACCATGGCTACATGGAGAAAATTGGAGTCAACCATATGCCAACATTCAGGCACATCCTAATCATCCAATGTTGGGCAGTCCACCATACTTGGGCAACGCAGGAAATGGAAGCCATCAAGCATAGAGGTGCCATGACTTAATTTTTGTAACTGCAAGACACTGTGATTTTGGTAAGGATCAAATAGGTTTGCTAATGATAGCATCCATGGATGTTTGGGAAGCTACAAACATTTTCAAGTTAGTATGTATGAAACAGTGTCTAAATCCCCCAAGTTTGTTAATCTGTTGAAGTTATAGCCTTATAGCCTATATCAGATTTTGTATGAAGTTATATATCAAAAAGTTTATAATTCCTACATATCAAACAGTTTCTAAATCATACAAGTTTGTTAATCTGTTGTTAATCTGTTGTATGAAACAGTCTCCTATATGTGTTGTAACTATTGATAAAACATAGCATTATCTGTAATAAGCATGAAGCTCAGTTAAAGTATAAGCTATATCTATACGATACTTTGAAGCTGATTACCTCATAGTAAACATTATGACTCCTTGTAACATGTATGCCTTTTAAGTTATAAGCATTGTATAACCAGATCAGGTCCCATTGTTACTGCTTACATTGCAGTATAAGCTGACCTGTACAACCCTTGTAACATTTGTAATCAGTGTATATGGATCTTACACAATGACGTAATGTAAACATCAGTGTAATCACTTGTATAAAGTAGAGCACATATAAGGTATGGTAATGATAGTGTATAGCTCTTTCCAGAATCTTCATAATAATCGACACTATTACACCCTTGTAAGGATAACTAGATACTATGTCAATGTTCTCTCTTTAGAAGAGAACAATCCCATAAGAAAAATTCAATTTCCAAGACCTAAAAACTTGGCTAGATAACCATACATTTGCTTCAAAACATCTATGAGCTTAGGCTCATTTTTCAAATCTCCTGGTTTCCAAGAATGTTTGCAAATTCTATCAGATGTGTGATAGCAAGGATAAAAACATGACACAAATAAAACCAAAATATAATCAACATAGCATTGTCTAGTTCATATTTAGGGCCTTTAGTCCATTCCATGTATCATGTACATATTAAAAAGTTTATGATCTTATTTTATACTTGTGCAGCACTTAGACGGCAAATGTTCAGCATTTGCCTTCTCATGTTGTTTTCCATTCCTAAAAATCAGCATCCATAACACTTTTTCACAAATAACAAACTTGAGCATTCATTTCCATATGATCCAAAAAATCCTGAACTTTTTAATAGTTATCGTGTGATTCCTTTTCACCTAATCTTCCATGCTTATTTTCAGGAATAGTGCATTTTTTTTTTTAAATATCAAAATTCCTCGCTCATGGACAAACAAACAAGTCTGGGAAGTTCTGAGAGGTTTACTTCCTATATGCAAAAAGAAGCACAACATAAAATAGTCAGTGCTTACATTGTAACCATTTTAAACCGTTCTCAAATCTCTTTGTATACTCTGTCTAAGTATAGCAATACTAAGGGGTGGCAGGTGCAGGGCAGTTTCATCATCAATCCCGAAGAAATCATAAAACAAGCTATGCATGGGGAATAGGAATGGAGCAGAGATGTTGGCTCTTTATCAAGGACTGACAACAGCAAAGGCTAAAGGTTTACAAAAGACCTCCAGTATAAACAGGAGGGGGGCACTATCTCTTGTACCCCTCCCATGACTTTACTTGTTTGCTTTTTAACATGTTTTCAATCAATCTTGTCAAGTGTTATGTTGCATGCACAAAGGCAGGGAAGGAGTTAAAGCATCATCATACCTTGGATCTGCATTCATTCACAAAGGCAATGGCAAGTTTGATTACAGTTTGGCTCTTTGGATTCCATGTTTTTTAAGACTGCCCCTGGCAGATGAGGTTGCAGTCTGTGTGTAGAAAGAAGTCAGTCTTCCTTCACCCTCATCTGGGTAAGTGGGTCTGTAGCTTCTGCTTTCTTTATGATGTTTCAGCTGCCTAAAGTGGGAAGTCTAGGGAGAAGTCTCTCTGCTGGGATTAGAGTGGGACAGCCAGTGTTCAGATCTTCATTTGACATGAAGACTTCTGTTGGGACTAGCATAGAATTTGGGATGAAAGGGCATCAATTTCAACCTTGTTAATATGTGTGGTGTAAGCTAGCATAGGATAGAAGGGAAGGGGTACGTGACAGAGCTGCAAGTGAAGCTAATCAACACTTCCACTAATTAGTCGCACCAGCAAAAGATATAGTACATGGATTCTGGACAAGTGAGCATTGAGCCCAAAAGGCATCAGTTCTTGCTGCTCAATTGTCTGAAGTTCAAGAGAGAGAGAGATTGAGTTTATTCATGAAAAGTCTTCATCAAAAGTAAGAAGATATGGAGGCTAAAATGGACACTTTGTATACTTTAGTGGCCAAAATTGCACAATCCCTTTCCGTCCTATGGAGCCATCACAATCGTTACCCAATTTCCAAAATTTTCTGTTGGCTCTTTTCATCCTTTCTCATCTCAGCTGAAAGAGGAAAATACTGTGGCTCATTACCTCAGTCTTCCCACTCAGAACTTCATATTAGGCATGGTCAATTCAGCATTTTCATTCACAAAGTTCAGGCAACCATTTTTGCTGGGAGCAAAATACCAGGTTTGTGTCAAGGAAGAAACTCAAAGCGAGCTTGTTCTTATGTAATTCTCAGTGTTATAATGTTTTGTGAGGCAACTTTGTTATTAGAACAACATATTAAGCAACATACGAGACGCATTAATAGTCGTAGGCACAGAACAACAAGTATAGTTTCATTTTAAGCAGTCTTTTTGGAGTTTTGGAATATTTTGTTCTGATGGCATTGGCCGAAACTTTGTTGTTATGTACACTACCATACAGTTTGGCCACAGTTTCTTTTAATATAAAAGCCACCCATTTCTGAATCTTCTTTTAAATTATAGCGATATTTACCCTAACTGTATAGGAGAATGTATACAGTTGTGAGTTTGAGTTTCTGGTGAATGGGCCAGATTCTCCTGCATATGTGGAGACATAGAATGTCTAATACAAATAACATAAACATGAAATTCAATAATATATTTAGAGCATTGTCAAGATTAACATCATGAGACTGACTCTCACAAACAGAGGGACAGCTATGGAAACAGACCAAATCCAACCCGAGCTCCCAAGCTTTTCAATGGCAAACAATCTAATTTACCCGTCGCACATCAGAGGTGATTTCAAATCATTAACCAAATGACTATCTCTATCTCTATGGTTAAAACAACTATTCTATGCATTCCAATTATCAACCGACCAGCTTCACATTCTATATATCTATATAAGTAAAAAGACAAAACGAAAACTAAAAGACAAAACAAACCTGCTAGCAACTTCACAGAATCCAAGATACTGAGTTTTATCTCTACCCATATCTCTTTTTCCTTACATCCCGCAGCCAAATATATTCCAGGGAAAAAATACAAACAGAAAGGGAAAAAATGAAACAGAGAAGAAAATTGAACAAAAAGCACCCATTACAATCCAAACAAATGGACAAAGCAATAAAGAAAATGCACTGTAACAAACGCTGTGCATGGCCATGCAGTCAAACAAACAGATATGGACTGGAAAGTAACCAAATCAATGAAATTCAGTGAAACCAAGAAAGGAGAGGAGCAGGATGGCTGTGCAAAAATGTAGAGCAGGTTCGCTGCACAAAAATTTATCTGCAATTCAGAATAAAGAAGAAGATGAAAGCAGGTTTGCTGCCTAAAACTCTCTTATAACTCTCCCTCTCAAACCGTCACAAATCTTTAACTGATAAAAAGCTCTTATCTGATAAAAAAAGCTTAACTGATAAAAAGGTCTTAGGGAAGGACAGCCGGCATTCCATCCGCTCCACTTCCAAATTTGAATTTGCAACGTGACAGGAAGCCGCTGGTAAATTGAATTGAATTGTAAACTTTAAATAAAAACATTTAATTTTTGTACATAGTTCTAAAATGATATCATTTCGAATTCATAAATATTATGGTCACAAATGAAAAATTAAGACGCAGTAAAAAAGAGTTTGATCCGTCATAGAATGTCTAATACAAATAACATAAACATGAAATTCAATAATATATTTAGAGCATTGTCAACATTAACATCATAATCTGAAATCCAATCAAACACTGTAAAACCCAAAACCCATCAAACTGTGTAAAACCACTCAAAACAGAACATCTCCTCCAGGCTTCCAGTGCACAGAGGTATTTAGATTGCAAAATTGAAGGAAACTGAGTCCCACACCCAAAACCCTACATTCCAATCAAATACTGTAAAACCCAAAACCCTACATTCCAATCAAACACTGTAAAACCACTCAAAAGACAACATCTCCTCAAGGTGAAATGTGTTTACAAACACAGAGATATTACTGGTAGGACAGAGTCCTACCTTCAAACTGCTATCCCTCCAGGCTTCCTCTTTCAGTCCACAGAATCCTGCACTGACCTGCATTCCTTCTCCACTGACCTGCATTCCTTCTCCACTGACCTGCAAAAAAACAAAAACACAGTCAAGCACCAAAATTAAACAAAAATGCAAAAACTTCCAACAAAAAACCCCCTTACGGACCTGAAAGCAAGAGCTGAAAAACGCACAACTACAGAGCCGAATAAACCAACTAACGCACAACTACAGAGCCGAATAAACCAACTACAGGCCGAAGGTAAACCAACTCCCTCGCCAAGCATAAACACCAAACAGCCGACCCATAACCACACAGCGCCTAAGAAAAACAACCAAACCGCCGAGGCTAAACCACCAGCAGAACTCATAAGAACAGGCAACGGTTTTCCACCACCCACGATTGCACAGCACATCCAGCCGAACCAGGACCAGGGGAGCTCCCCCCAGGCGAGCAGCGGCGCCATCGCCAAGGAGGGAGCGCGCGGACAGTGGTGGCGTAATGGTCGGGCATTGGAGCCAACCATCGCAACAATCGGAGAGCCGAACGCACAGCAAGCAGACCCGGAGCGAAAATGCACACATTGCTGTCCAAGCTCCACAAAAACACGGGAGGAGACCGGCTGGACCAGTTTCAAGACCGGCTGACCGGCTGCACGTGACCGGCACGTGACCGGCATGCTTCCCGGCAGGTATCGTACATGCCACCGCGGATGTTGACGTGGCCGGTGCTGAGTCATTGCCGACGTGTTCAAGAACTGGCGACTCTCCCCTAGATATGGAGGATCTGCAAAACCGAGACCATCCAAAGTCAGGAGTACATTGGGAGACAAACCCCGAGGAAATTTTCCGAGATGAAACCTTTTCCGGAAGAAGCCGGAAATAAAGAAACGGCTAATCGGAAAATCAGATAGCTTTCAGGAATGGCAGCGACAACAACAGAAACAACCAGGGAAAGCCCGTCATCGGCTGCGTAGACGGAACCCAACACTCTTATAAGGTTGCGGCCATGGGATTCTATTATAACTACATTCCCTCTAAAATATTTTCTCATTTAAAAAAACACGAATCCATTCATTTCTGTTTTATTATTTCATTTTCTTCTGCTCTTCTCTGATCTCACAGGTGTGATAGTTTCTTTTTAACTCATTTCATCCAATGTATCTCAATTCTTATATTGGATGACATTTCTTTCATTTCGCTCAAAATTATTCGAGGGATATGTTCCATTCTTTTATGGTGTATGAATGTAATGGATGAGAATAGGAACCTCCCTGGGCTTCAATTACAAATACATTTCCTTTTATTTAAGTGATCCTACTGATTTCAGTTTTATTATTTCATTTTCCTTCTGCTCGCTTGATTCCTTTATGTTGTAACTTGTAATGACGAGAACCTAGGCTTCCTATCTATAGTCTGTTAATAGAATAATCAACTACGAATTCTATAGACAATTGTCTCTCTACCCATCCATGTTCTCTCTATTCGAAAAATAAATCTATACACAGAGTATCTCTACTAATGACACTCGAACACTACAATAAATTCAATCACAGTTCATCTTCATATACGTGACTTCCCTGAACAGGTTTCAGAAAATTGAGTTTTGCCACAGTTTCAGGTTTCATGAAAGTTTATTTTTTTCTTTTTAATGTTATCGTGTTATCCTAAATAATTTTAATCATTCTAAAAATTAGAAAATAACTTTTCTTTAATTTCCTAAAATAATTTTAGTTTTCTTGCATGCCATTTCTCGATGAGCTGGAGCGAATACAAAAGAAGCATTTATTCATTTACCAATTAACTTTTCATTAATTAATTAGCACAACAAATTTTCCATTCGCGGACCAAACACAAAATAGGCATTTATTCATGTATAGTACAACTATATAAATGTATAGAGTTGACTGAGTTCAAAGCCTTTCCCTAAAATTTGTGCATTTAAACAATGCTACACATTTTCATAAAAAATTGTCTGCGACTTGAACCAAAAAAAAAAAAAAAAAAATGCAACAACCTTGGCCTTCAGGTACAAAAGTGTTGTCGACAGCAATCGAAGTCATCATTTCCCCCATTCGATAGATTGGATGGATGAATGACATGGACCCCTGAAACTGAGATATGATTAGGGTGTGAGACTTACAATAATTATAAGTTTTCAATAAATTTTGTTATAAAAAATAATGTTAATTTTTTTTAATAAATTAGAAAAATAACTTTTTGAAATTCTCATGAAAAATGATAATTATTTATTTAAAATAATAAAAATAAATTATAACGATAATAAAAAAGCTTCTTTGTAAAAAAAAAATGAACAAAATTCTGTTGTGCATTGAAACTTGTTAAAATTACGTTGCAAATAATTAATACTAAAACGGAACAACATTGACTCAATTTTATATAGAATACTTTGTAAGAGGGCACCAGACAATAACTTTCTCTGCAGATACAAACAACAATTGGCCTTGTCCCACATCCCCAAGCAACTCAATTGCCCATTCTTATTACGAAAATTGCAATGTGTTGAAGTTTCGTTTCTACTTCCGTGTAGTTTCATTACGTATTTTTGTAGTTTAGTTTTATTCAAATCAGTTTCTTATTTTGTAGTTTTCTGATAGTTTTATTCAAATCAGTTTATTTTTTTATTTTACGAATGGGATGCTTCGTAATTTAGTTTTATTTAAATTATCTTATGATGCTAGTTCTTTTTCAATTTAATTGAATACAGAGTAATTCCATTTTTATAGGAATGTTATGATTTGTAATTTAGTTTTATTTAAAATAGTTTTTTATTTATTTTTTTCTTAATTTAATTTAATTGAATATTGCTTAATTTTAATTTTATATAAATGTTGTAGTTTGGTAGGAATATTCTTGGTCACATGTCTCACTCAAAACCAGTTTCTTGATTCTATTTATAGTAAAGTTCAAATGAATTTTGGTTTTGAAATTGAATATTAATACATTTAATTTTTTTTAATTTTTTTTAGTTATATTTAATTTTTTATTAATAATATTTAGTTTAATTAATGATATAATATTATATTTTATTAATAGTATAATATATTAAGGTATATTTGTTTAATTAAAATAATATGATATATAATGAAAATTGTTTAAATTTATATAGTATAAAGTGAGAATGTCTTTATATAAAAATTTCCATTACAAAATTAAATTGAAATGTAAATTCTTTTTTAAGATTGATTTTGAATATGTTATATATATATATATATATATATATATATATATTTTGTTGTGTTATTGTAGGTTAGGTTAAGTTACAGTGGACTAGGATATTCTAATGTGGACTAGGCTATACAATGAGATAGTAGACTCGCTTAAGCATGGATGGAATACACTAAGTTAGGTTATGTTGGTCTAGGCTAGACTAGAGGAAGTTAGGCAACAGTAAGCTATGCCAGGCTAGAGTATGATAGACTAGTCAAGAATAGGCAAGGCTAGGAAAAAGAAGGCTAGAGTAGGTTAGGCTAAAATAGGCTAGGCTAGGCTAAGCTAGGCTAGAGTATGATAGGCTAGGTTAGAGTAGGAAAGGCTAGGATACAATAGATTAGGCTAGAGAAAGGTAGGCTAGGTTAGGATATAGTAGGCTAGGCTAGGCCATAAAAGGCTATGCTAGGTTAGGATAGATTTGGCTAGGCTAGGATAGAGTAGGCTAGGCTAGGCTAGGCTAGGCTAGAGCAGTCTAGGCTACATTAGGCTAGAGTAAAGTGAGCTCGACTAGGCTACACTAGTGTAGGCTGGCATATAGTAATCTAGGCTAGAGTAGGTTAGGCTGGGCTAAACTAAGCTAGGCTAGATTAGGCCACGCTAGGCAAAACCAAGCTAAGTTATGCTAGGTAGAGTAGGCTAGTATAAGAAAAAGTAAGCTATGCTAGGCAAGGCTAAGATAACCTAGAGTAGAATGGGTTAGGCTATGATATGCTACAGTAGGCTAGAGTAGGTTATGGTAGGGTAGGCTAGGATATAGTAAGTTAGGAAAGGCTAGAGTAGGATAGGGTAGGCTAAGGTATGCTAGAGTAGACTACGCTAGAGTACTCTAGGCTAAGATAGGCTAGAGCACGCTAGGCTATGCTAGGCTAGTATAAGCAAGGCTAGAGTAGGCTAGGCAAGTCTAGGCTATGCTAGAGTAAGATAGGCTAGGCTAAGTAAGCTTGGCTAGGCTAGGTTAGGCTAGGGTAAGATAGAGTACATTATGCTAGGATAGAGTAAGCTAGGATAGGCTAAGCTAGGGTAGGCTAGAGTAGGCTATGCTAAGCTAGGTAAGGAAAGAGTATGTTACATTGGGATAGAGAGGGTTAGGCAAGAGAATGCTAGACTAGGCTAGGCTAGGATATAGTAGGATAGGCTATCTTGGAGAAGTCTATTCTAGGCACAGGTAGGCTAGGCTAGGCTATAATATGTTATGCTAAGTTATACTAAGATAAGCTACAACAAGGTAGGTGAGAGGAGGCTAAGCTAGGATAGAGTAGGATACAGTAGAGTAGGCTAGGCTAGAGTATATTACGCTAAAGTAGGCTAGGTTAGGCTAGGCTACACTAGAGTACGTTAGGCTAGGCTGGAAAAATATAGGGCACGTTGCAACAAACTAAGCAAAGCTAGGCTAGAGTAAACTAAGTTAGGGAAGAGTAGGTTATAGTAGGCTAGGCTAGAAAAGGATACAATAGGCTAGGTTAGGTTAGGCAAGAATATACTAGAGTAGTCTAAGCTAAGAGATGATAGAGTAGGCTAGACTAGGCTAGGCTAGGGTAGACTACAATAGGTTAGCATGTAATAGGCTACTCTAGGGAAGAGTAGGTCAGGCGAGGGTAGAGTAACATATAATAGACTATGCTAGAATATGATAGGCTAGTGTATACTAGTCCATAGTAGGCTAGCCTAGGTCAGCCTAAGATAGACTAGGGTATGCTAGGCTAGTGTAGATTACCATAGGAGACGTTAGAGTATAATAGTCTAGGCAAGAGTAGGCTAGAGTTAGCTAGGCTAGAAGAGGATAAAGTACGCTAGGCTAGGCTAGTCTAGGTTAGGTAAGAGTAGGCTAGAGTATGATAGGGTAGGGCATGGTAGGGTAGGATATTAAAGACTTGGATATAATAGGGTAGTCTAGGAAAGCGTAGGCTAGGATAGGCTAGAGTAAGTTATAGTAGGCTATGCTAGAATATGATAGGCTACTGTAGACTAGGCTACGCCAAGCTATACTAGAGTAGGCTAGGCTTGGTTAGGCTAGGTTAGACCATGAAATGCTATGATAGGGTAGGCTAGAGTAGGCCACCCTAGAGTAGGCTAGGCTAAGATAGGGTAGAGCAAGCTAGGATATGCAAGAGTAGGCTAATCTAGGCTACGATAAGCTAGGATAGTGTAGACGAGGCAAGGCTAGGCTAGGATATGCTAGGAAAGAGCAGACTAGGCTAGGCTAGAGCAAGCTAGGCTAGGCTAAAGTACGCTCAAATAAGCTAGGCTAGGATAGACTTAGCTAGAGTAGGATATGCTAGGTTCGAGTAGGCTAGGATAGGTTAAGATAGGCTATGTTGGAGTAGTATAAGCTAATATAGGCTAGAGTAGAGTATGCTAGGAAAGAGTAATCTACGCTAGGATAGAGTAGGTTATGCTATAGAATTCTAGACTAGGCTAGGCTATGCTATCATTGATCAAGTGGTTAAAATTATGATCAAACATAAAATTTGTCAGAATGGTGTTGAACATGAATGAACACGTAGATCTTGTCTTTCTAAACCTAGCACAACTCATTTCATGGAAAACCGACATGGTATGCTCCCAGAAATGCGATATGATTGTTTTCCAAAACATACATTTTTTTTCAAAAAATGGAAGGTGGCATGGGAAAATTTTGGGCCAATGGCAGGTTGCCACGTGGCCTCTTCTGGTGGTCGGAATGTATTTTTTTTTAGGATATCAGGCTCCACCACTATTTTACAGAAATCAAACCTACGGATAAGTATGCTTTCCCTAAGTGTGGTGGTGCACTTAGAACAACAGAAAGAAATATATCTGACCTTTTCCTTAAAATGAATAGATAAAGGGAAGAAAAACTACATGGAAATCATGAAAAAACTTGGTCAAAGGTCGATGCAAGTATAAGGCAAGACAAGCTAAAGATCGCCATGTCGATAGTGTTTGAGGTGAGAAAGTTTTCAAATTATTCAAGTTTCCTTTGATTGACGACTGAGGTGGGAAGAAGTTTGTTTCCTCAAGGACGGTTTGTTGTTCTGCCAATTTTGGGAAATTGCAGCATGATGGTATTTACTACAATAAGACAGGTCTCCAAAATCAAGGAAAAAGATTAGTTTTTATGAAAAGATCAAATTATTGAATTTAGAAAAATTCCAGTGGACTGAGACTGGAAGGGTGAGAGGGTCATACAATCATCCTCATGTTTATTAATGAAATAGATTTTTGGGTCTAAAAGCTTCGGTGGGGAGGCGTGATCAAGTGCTCAAAATTATGCTAAAAATAAAAGTTTTTGAAATGGTGTGGAACTTGAACGTCTGTGTAGATCTCGTCATTGCAAATCCGGTGCAACTCATTTTGTGGAAAAATGACACCGTATGCTCCAAGAAACACGATGTGTTTGTTTTCTGAAACAAGAATTTTTTTCAAAAATCGAAGTTGACAGGGAAAAAGTTTGGGCTAGTGGTAGGCTGCCACATGGCCTCTTTTGGTTTCTCGAAATGTAAATTTTTATAGCTTTTTAGGCTTCGCCACTTGTCCATTTTTCATTGGTTGTTGGATGGTGTAATTTGGTTGATTGAAATGATGGCGAACCACATGCTCGCACGTGCTACAATTGGAGGCTGCCACATGGCAATACGAGAGGCCACCAAATTTTTGGTAACGACAGAGCAGACCGGGCAGGGGTTGAACACCTGACCTCTATCCAACAAATTATGCCAGAAGCCACTACACCAACTTCATTTCTTAATAATCTATAGTCGAAAACATTATTTAAGGTTTATTAATGTGGAGTATGGGGTAAGGGGCCACGACTTAGCCCTGCCTCCCAAAATATATTGACACGACCATACCACTGGGGACCATGGGCACAGAGTCTAACTGCCCACACAAAACATCTGACCCTCGTGTGACATCACAGACTTAACCACCAACGGTTAGTATAACTACCCAGAAAAAAAATTTATATTACAAAAAAAAATTATTAACCATTATGTTTGTGGTTCGAAAATTGAATTATAGGTGCCATTATGCATTTAAACACTTTGAAAATTTCGCTCGAAATCCCACGAAATTGATGCTTTGTTAGCTAAAATTGGGGTTAATTTGTAGGATGGGTCCATATTTTGGGGAATTTGTGGAGTGGTTAGTGCCAAAACTTGAGGAATTCATAACATTTTTCAGTTTTTGGCTAGATTAGATGCATAAAGAGGCTATACATGCATTTTTGGGAATTCTCAAGCTGATGGAACAAGTTTCAAAGTTGGTTGAGCATTGTAAACACATGTAATAAAAATTTTGAACATAATAGAAGAGGGCCAAGTCACATGAAGTGGACCAAGGAGATGTAGCCTAGGTGGGGTGAACTCCTTCATCATGTGTTTTTGTGTGACTGTTTATGGTGATGTTCATGTATGTTAGATGTTGATCTTTAGTTTTTTATTTATGTTAATTTTCTCATGAAATTGACATAAAAACTCATAAAAACTCATATTATACTTACAATTAACCTCTAAATTCTCAAGAAATTTCTTTATATTATGAATTGGATATTAGCAGAGAAAAAATAATACTCCCATTAAGTTCAACCGTAGAGAAGGCTACTCTAGGAAAAGGTAGTCTAGGCAAGGCCAGAGTATGCTAGGCAAGGTTAGACTAGCATAAGCTACGATAAGTAGGCAAGAGTAGAGTAGGTTAGGCTAGGGTAGGATCCAGTAGAGAAAGCCCAGATAGGGTAGACTATGTTATAGTAGGCTAGGCGAGGGTAGGGTAGGTTAAAGTAGGTTAGGCTAGGCTAGACTAGAGTAGACTAATCTAGGCTAGGATAGAGTACACTAGGTTATGGATGAGTAGGGTAGAGTAGGCTAGGCTAGAAGAGGATAGAGGATGCTAGGATAGGATAGGATAGGTTAGGAAAGTGTATGATAGAATAGACGAGGCTAGGAGAGGATAGAGTAGGCTAGGCTAGGGTAGGCTAGGGTAAGTTAGGCTAGGGTACAATACAATAGGCTAGGATAGAATAGGCTAGTTCAAGCAAGAGTTGGCTAGGCTATGCTAGTGCAAGGTATAATAGGCCAGGATAGAGGATATGATAGGTTAGGCTAGGTTAGGCTAGGTTAGGCTAGGTTAGACTATGATATTCTAGGCTAGTGTAGGTTATCATAGGCTAGGTTAGAATTGGCTAAGGTAGGCTAGAGTAGGCTAGCACACAATAGGCTAAAATAAAGTAGTCTAGTGCATATTGTGCTAAGATAGGTTGGTTTAGAATAGAGTAGGCGAGGCTAGACTAGAGTAGGCTAGAGTAGGTTAGGCTAGGCTAGGGTAAGCCGGAGTAAGCTAGGATAGGCTAGCCTAGGTTAGGCTATTGTATGTTATGCTAGACTGGTTAAAGCTAGGCTAGCCTAGAGTAGGCTAGAGTAGGCTAGGCTTGAGTAGGATGGACTAGGCTATGTTAGGTTAAGTTAGGATGGGCTAAGATGGATAAGGCTAGGCTAGGAGTCAAAAATGCATTTTCTTGGGGAACATATATACCAAAATGGTATATCATCTTTAAAGTGAGGTAAGAAAGAAGTTTAATCTCTCTATAGATGTGATTTTTCTTGAATATCCTAAGACTTAAAACATTTTTGAGTGACAACTTGACTATTTGGATATATTCAATCATGCCAAATTATATCATAAATTTGATAATCATATTCCACATATTGAAGGGGATATTGATATCTTGGATAAATCTATGAAATATCCTTCTAATGCACCATCTCGCCCTCATGAATTTTTGGCCAATTATTTATATCATGAAGATCCACTGAGTGAACTGATTAAGAGGGTTAAAAGGCTAAAAATTTATGCATACCCATTTAAATAAGTTGATAAAATTGGACCACCTCAAAAACATTCCCCAAAATGGCACAAAAGACGTGAAAGTGTTCACCCCAATGAGGTTTGAAAGGGAGGAACCATAGGTTCCACCAAACAAGATGGACGGGATATAGATGGTTCTAAATCAATTGATGTGGATTCCATGGATGATTCATATGATTGTGAAATGAATTTTTTTACTATCTTTTAACCAAATTATTTTAAATAAGGCACTTCAAATTATACCCATTTCATTACCCCCAATTTTGTAATGTAATCGAGAGCATATATTACTATGGTTCCATCATCGATGTTATTCTTTCAAGCACTTTTATATGATGTATTTTTTGTTTCTATTAATAAAAGTACTAGACCTAAAGGAAGGGTAAAACCAAGAAATTGTGATGCCTTGTGGAGGGGGAAAACTTGAATAAAGAGGAAAAACATACCTTAAATTGATGCTTCCATTAATGTGATGGTTGGGAAGATGAAGTTTCAAGGTGTGCGTATAAAAAAAAATGAAAATTCATTGAGGAGATTTTTATTTTTCCTTTTTCATCTAAGAATTGGTCTATTATTCTTCTCATACACTCATTCCCGCCCCCATCTCTTAGAAATTTGAATTGACATGAGAATTGCTTATATATTTTGTAGCAATAATTGAATTTATTATAGTGCTTTTTCAATAGAATGGATGGCTCTAAGGGATGGGAGTTATCTTCTTTGTGTGTGGTATAGAGAGCACTAAAGAAGGGAGTGGAGAGAGATTGCAAATATTAGAGAAGGGATCCTTTGTGATGTGTATACATCCATTTTCATTTTTGAATTTCTATGATATGGAGGAGGAATGGAAATGCTAAACTTGGATATTATTTCCTATGAGTGGAGGAGAGTAGCATTCACTATTTTGTTAAATTTGGTTTGAAAATTGTGTGTTAAATCCCTGCTTTTAGTTTCTTCCTAAAGTTATCAAGTTGTCTTGAGGGTAACCATATATGAGAAAGACAATAAAATAAATAATCAAATGGTTTGGTGCAGGGTGGCTCACCCTTCATTAGTTCTATATTGTAAAGGATTTATCTCAACATAAGTATCTCTTATGCATGCTTATTTAATTTATCTTTTAAACATGTTGATATGTACATGAATTAACCATTCGGTAATTTTTTCATGGTTGTAGATGTGATACTATTTGGTTGTAGCTTTTAATATGTATTAATTTTTCTACCAACACTAGATGAGAAAGATAGACTTCCTAAATTATTATTTAAGCAAGTTACGTTTGAATTCCTAATATAAATTTTATTTTGGGAGTTTCCAAAAGCTAAAACTAGGATCATAATGAGGGGAAATAATGTAGATTATTTGGACCAATTTTTAAATATGGGGTCATGAAATTTTAGAAAAAATGATTAGAGGAAGTAGGGGATTCTTAAATGCACCTTTAAATAGGCCAGGTTGGAATTTGTGCTATAAATTTTCTTGTAGGGGCTTTTAAAATTTCAAACTTAGACAATACTGAGGGGAAATCCTACTAATCATTTGGTCCAACTTTTATATAGTGAGTCATGATTTTAGTAGATATGATGAGAAGAAGTTTTTTTTCTTCCATGCTCTTAAAATCACGCATCAAATAAGCCACGTTGGAATTTTCGCAATAAAATTTCTTTTGGGAGGTTTCATAAGTTGAAAATTGGACCATAGTGAGGGGAAATCATGCTAATCATTTGTTCCTATGTTAATATTTTCAATCATAATATTTTACGATATATAGCTAGAGGAATTAAATCTTCTTGGATGATCCTTAAATCATGCATCAATCTTGTCATGTTGTACTTTGTACTAAAACTTCTCATCTAGAAGGTCTTAGAAGATGAAATTTGGACAATAGCAAGGGGAAGTATCATTAATAATCTCAATTTTCAATCTTAATATAGAATTAAGATTCATAATTAAGGTAGTATTTCCTCATGCCTCCATATTTATGATGGATTAACCCATTGAGGAGGTTGGTGTTAGTATAGCTGAAAATGGGGAATGACTGGTTGAGGAGGAAAAGGCAAAGGAGAATGCATGGGCCATAGTGAATGGTTATGTGGATGCCATAATTGAAAAGGTGCATTAATATTTTTATTGAAAGAAGAAGGATAGTGTATAATTTTGTGTTATGTCCTGTTGCATTTGTTTCTCAAAGTCAGTTCTTGGTTGGGGGCTCCCTCAAGTGTTACAGGGATTTTTCAAACACTTTTCATTGACACTGGAAAACAACCCTTAAAGGACAACGATGAAACCTATGATTTTTATAGGTGGTTTCTAATTGTTGTCTAGACTCTGCTCATAAATAAATCCCTCTCTTACAAAGGCCTCGATCAAAGTGCCAAAGTCGAGCTTTGACATAATCACATAACTTTAGAGAGTTTGGCAGAGGAATAGAAGATAATATATGATAATTAATCATTCATACTCAACACTTAATCAAACAGATATAGTAGATTCCTATAGAAAACTTCTGCATCCAAACATATATACATTTAAGAGATGACAGAAGGTGACCATTAAAGATGCACATGAGCTATTTCAATTAGATTTTTCAATAAGTTTATCTCTATAATGATGATAGCTTCATGGTGGGCTGTAAAGGAGGTTGATAATCAACTTAGGCTTGTCGTAGCTCCTATGCTACCTTCAAAATATGAAGAAATAGGTTATGAAATAAATAGACAAACATATAGATGAAACAAATTATTTCATGAACTAGAGCAAGAAACCTTCAATTAAAAATCCTGTAATAAAAGAGTTTAAAAAATTGCAGGTTTTTTTGGCATCAAAATCCAACCCTTGCTTATTAAAATGAAGAAATATATAGAAAATATTAATCCTAATCTGTTATAAACTTTCAGGAATAAAAATATAACAATATATTTAAAAAAATAAAATCAATTCCAAATTAAATGCAATAAATCTAGAATTGATTCATCGATGTCAATTGACTGCCTTTATTTCTGGAACTGATTGCTCAAATCTTGCCTTTAAATCTAAGGACATTCTTTTATACTATTGATCTTCTGCCTTTGAATTTGGAGTTGTTGATGTTGCATCCACAAAACCTGATAATTGTCCTTTGAAAGAGCAAGCTTTGTCACATATCTCATAAACTATCACACAATACATTTTCCTCTTTAGGTATAATTCAATTTATGTATTTTTTTTTATCGAAGGATAAACTACGATTTATCCAATTTCCCACATAATTGTTTCATGTATTCCTTATTTAATCCATTTTCAATTATTCTAAGAGGTTAGTTACCATGATCATTTCTTTACTCTTCACTTTCTAGTATTTGAGTTTCTTGTTTTACAAGAGTTCTCTTTAAACAATTTCTATAATGTACTTAGACTTACCATGGACCTTCATAAATACCTCTTGCAAACATCAAAATATGCTCTTCTTCATAACCAAATTCACAATTTTGTTTTTTCAGTCACCTATAAACATTCGTAATTGTTCATGGCTTCCTATCGATCTATCTCTAAGGTTGTATCATTGCCTTGCTAGTGTGAGTTGATGTCTTTATGTGATAAATCCATATTGCTTCTTATGATGAGATAATTAATAACGTTGTATTGCATACTTAAACACACGATCCTCTTTCAATGTTTATATGTGCAAGACAAAATTTTATGTATTCACATCTACAAATCACATGGATTGTATCATAATTTTCGACCAAAAAACCATCAATAAAATTACCCCATATCTATATAGGAATGTCATGCACATCTTACTCGTTCCTAAAATGAAAAAATGAAAACACTACTTCCATTTCCTATTTGGGAAATCCGATCCGAGGAGAAGCTTTATTTCCTTTCTTTATTCACTGTTGAATTTGAGAAAAGTCAAGAGTGGTAATCTTCACATTCCTTAGAAATGCTGACACAAAAATTGCTTTATTTATTTCATAAACTCCTATCTTTGTATTTTTGTTTTGTATTTTGTTTATAATAATCTAATCAAATCTCTTCCGCTGCTCTTAAATGCCATTGCTGAAAAGGAAAATTCATGAAATAATGTTCTCAATTAACTCCATATTTGTTTTGTGCTTTTTGTTGGCATTATATAATTGGAATGATAGAGAAAAATTTCCCAACCCTTCATGAAATTATAGTTCTTTTCTCTCCACCCATCATAATTTTATAGATTATAGAATCATGTTGTATACTTTGTAGCATAACTAGCAAACTCATATAGCCAATCAATTCCTTTGTTGAAACCTTATGTTTGATTTGGTGCTTTTCTTATTTGTAAAATTATTGTTTCTCGAATTGAAACTTACCATTAATAAATCCTTTTATAGATTGACCTACTGAAGGCATGGGATCAGCTAATTGTTTACAGGCATTTGCAAGAAAACTGTCCATGGAAAAAAGTGAACATTTACCCTTCAAATATCCTAGAAATTATCACGACCGATTTTATTGATGATGTTTTGCAGAAAACCCACATTTCTTATTTTTCTATTTCGAATTTATTTGCCTAGGATTTGAGCCCAAAATTTACTGTTCAAAAATGCTCACAAAATTTTGACCCATTGTTGATCATCTCGATGAAACCTTCTAGTACACTTGGACTCATGATACCAGTAACTCTACCACATTTAGATTTGGATGGTATTTGAGCAAAGCATAATCCATCACCAGGACCTCATCTTGAAACTTTTGTAAGATTCCTTTCTCCTGGCGAAACAAACACCATGAAGTATGCATTGATTAAATTTAACCATTAAAAACCATGAGAACTCATTCAAAATATTTTACATAGTGGATTTGGATTAGAAGAATAAGTTCCTTACCATACATACAATGGTTATGGTTGTAATTAGAAATGGGTTTTCAGAAGGGTAAAATTTGAAGAAGATTTGATATCATGAGTCTTATTTTAACAATGTAGGGAGCGAGATCCATTCCAGGTTTCCATTTGAATGACGAGATGAGCATATGTTGTCCCTCATTATATGTTGTCTGATGAAGGACCTATATTTTTCAAATATTGGTACGATATTGGTAAAACCTTCTCTTGTATTTCGTTCTCAAATTCTGACCACCTTATATCAACAATGATCAGTCCATAGATTGTTGTTTTGTGCAAAAATAAAGTGAAAAGTAATATTGAATCCTCCCCATTTCTTCATATTGGCAGCCAACGTATTAGCGTTTTCCCTCTGATGAATCTTTATTTCTTCGCCAGGATTGTATAACTCGTTTCTTCTCAAATAGCTTCTCTAAAAATTTTGAAGGGTTGATGATCCTTGACAATAAAAAAATTATTCTCGCAAAAAACACAAAAGTATTTACTAGTGGGGTGGTGGTCTAGGCAGAACCTAGTTTTGATAAGAGGCCCCTGTAATTGTTCTCAAGCTGCCACATAGGAAGAAATTTTTTTTATTTTAAAATAGCCATTGTGAACCCCCTCCCTTCTGTTAAGGCTCAGACAACCTGGGGTCCTGCAATTAAACTATGATGGTTTATCTTATGCCTTCGATTGAATTTTTTGTGTATTTTATTCCAAAATGATGAACTTGTCTTGGTTCAATTTTTTTGGTAATCACATCTGTTAGCATAGTCCTATGCTAAGTCATGATTCTATTTAATTTTTTTTTAGGATAAATATTTAAAAAAAAAAAAAATTTGAACGGTATCAAAATTTTCGATACTCTCGATTTTAGCCCTTTTCAGACAATATGTTTTAATTTTGTTTTTTCCTGTTTTTATTTCACCCGATGCTACTAGAAATTATGGTAACTTCCCCTGTTTAAAAATAAAATAAAAAACACATCATTTTTTTGTTAAGCCACGTGTTCTCGTTACTGACTGCATTTTAAAATCCTTTTATCATGACTTAGGTCACATTATAGGAAAGGTTTATGGTAAGTAATGTTGATTTGAGGCGTGGTTATATGTGTAGCAGCTAGGTGTCAATCTGCAACTAAGCACAACCAACTGTTGTTTTTCATGTCTGTCACTTGAGTCATTTCATACACATGTCAAGGTACATATTATGGGTTAAGGCAAATCATGGATCTGCAATTTTAATACGTCGACTATTTGGATTCATCACACATGGATGTTGCCGAAAATTTAGGCCTGTAATAAAGACACAATTGAGGTGACTACTAGCTCCAGCTCTGCTCATCTCCAACCATGTGTAACACATGAACTAAAACTCCACAGCCAATTAAAATGCATCATGACTACCACAATATGTATGCTACGATCTAAGATATTTACCATAATGAAAAACCTTATGCATGGGAAGGTGAACCAACTTATATGTTTTAAACCAACGAAAATAAAGGAATATCATTTGTTTTGAGTTTAACTATTGGTGAACGAGATATTCCAGTGAGAAGCTGGAGAAAGGGGACTTAGAATTGATCCATATTTATGTAGGAACACAATAGAATACACATATAACCATAAATACAAAGATGAATCGGAAATAATACTTCATTTCATTAATATCAAAGAACTGAAATATGCTTACAAACATAATGGAAACAAACTAGCTAGGGCACTGATAGTTTATCTTTGATAAGAGATGTGGTGGCTACAGGCCTTTAAATTGTGTTACAATGAGGCTCAAGGGCCTATTTAGTATTGAGAAACAATGGAAAACCCTAAACATCCAAAAACATAACCCTAGGAGATGAAGCGCAAAAACTATGGGCCCTGTTTCTATAAATTGGTATATAAACTTCCCGATGATGTAACTTTGGCATATAATATTCGTTTGACATGCACCATACCTCGTTAGAAATATCTATCATAGGACTACAAATTTTGATATGAGAAACATTGATCTTTGGACCGATGTTGCTCCAAGGTTTTTCAAAAATGTTCTTCAGGGCCTCGAAATGGCTCCAGAAGTTCAGGACCCGAAAAATTGTTTAAAATAATAAGTTGTGCTATAATTAAGGAAACTAAAAAACTGAAAGAAATAATGGTGGGGCCACAAGTGGAATAGGTGGGTGTACACCAATATCCACTTGGATCATTCCTCCCTCCTTAGGAGGAAATGGTACCCACTGTGCTGAGTTCCTCCATGAAATGAGGAAATTTTTGTTGAACTTGGTCCCTAGTGAACCACTTGGCTTTGTGTAGGAGTTGGCTAGATTTGACAACCCGATATAGTTGGATCTTCTATTGGAATTTTTTCTTGATTTTCATGTCCATGATACAATCCATGGTAGCATGTTCCATGTAGTCTTTGTTTAACTATGTTGGTGTAAGTTGTTCTGCAATATCGGAGGTTTCCAATAGAGGTGGGAAGTATGGCCGAAGACGGTCCACATTGAATATTGGGTGCAGAGCAAGGAATGGTGGAATACTGAGCTCAAAGGCATTGGTATCTACAACCTTGGTGATGGTGCACAACCCATATCAGAGTGAGCAAAGTTTCCAGTGGGGTCTAGTGAGGCGCTCCTTTTGTAAATGTAGCCACACTTTGTCACCCACCTAGAAGTTGTGTGGTACCCGATGTTGATCATGTCATTTATTGTACTTAGCATTGGCTCTGTCCAATATGTCATGAACCTGTTGGTGGATGTGCTGAATGTGCTCAGTGAATTTGTTCACTTTATCAGCTTCAGATTGGACATGAGCCGAATCTACCTGAATAGCCGCAAATGGCATGGCTATATCAATGGGACATAATGGCTGGTATCCGAAGCCCACCTGAAAAGGGCTATGGTCAGTTGAGTTGTGGAGAGTTCGATTATAAGTTTGTTTTACATAGGGAAGGCTCTCGTCCCATGTGCATGGATTCTTTGAATTGTACATGCGTAGAATGTGTACAATCATCTTATTGACGACGTCTATCTGGCCATCAGTTTGGGGATGGAAAGATCTGGAATTGGTGACCTTTGTGTCCAGAATTTACCAGAGGCTAGACAAAAATGTGCTGAGGAACCTGATGTCTCAATATGAGATGATAGACTATGGGATCCCAAAGTGTACCCAAACTCATTCAAAGAAGAGTTTAGTAGTGGCTTCTTCTATGATATTATTCTTACAGGCTACCATAGTGCCCATCTTCGAGAATCTGTTGGCGACCAAGAAAACACGGTAATTTCCATGCTTACTAGAAATAAGGTCAGACATGTAATCCATGGAGATTTAATCCCAAGGTCGAATAGCGATAGGTAGCGGAGTATAGGGGCCTTGATTTTTTATGGTAAGTTTGGAAATGACACAAGCAGTGCAGGATCTGATATACTTCCCAACATCCTGTCGAAGGTTCATCCAATAGAAATAATTTTGCAGTACTTCCATTCTTTTCTCGACCCCAAAATTCTCAACGACTCAACTGTAGTGTGCATCCAAAATCATCTTGGCACTCTCGCTTGAAGGAACATAGATATGCCCCAGGTAACATAACACTGCGTCCTGGAGGTGAAAATTTGGAACTTGCATACCATCCAAGAGTGTCTTGTCTGTATGACTAAATTCTTGGTTTCTCTTATAGAGAAGCAACCAATCAGAAGTATCATGCCCACAAGGGTTGAGAATGGTGGTTAGCACCACGATCCGTGGTCGACTAAGGGAGTCTGCAACATTATTGGTGCTTCCCTTCTTGTACTTGATGTTCAAATGAAATTGTTGCAGATCTGTGAACCACTTCTGGTGGAAATCGTTCTGCAACTTCCCTTGTGTCTGTATGAACTGTAGGGGTCGATGGTTTGTGTGGATGACTGTTTCCTTAACAAAATGTAATGCTCCCATTATTGGCAAGCCTGCAAAATGGAATACATTTCTTTATCATAAGTGGGATACTTGCGGACTGTGTCGGATAGTGTCTCACTGTGATATGCCATTGGAAGCCCCTGTTGAGTAACAACTTCCCCAATAACATAGTCAGAGGCATTTGTCTTGATCTCAAATGATTGTTGTAAGTCTGGTAATGTGAGCACTGGGGCAGAGAAAAGGCGGTGTTTCAATTCTACGAACGCCTTCTATTGATATTTTGACCAAAAGAATTTTTCTTTCACTTCTCCCTTGGTAACTTGACTTAAGGGCCAAGTGATATGAGAGAATCCCATCACAAACCTGCGGTAGAAATTAGCAAGACCCAAAAAGCTACGAAGCTATATTAGATTGGTTGGGGCTGGCTAATCCAAAATGACTTGGATCTTGGTTGGATCCACATGCACCCCCTATTCATCAAAAATGTATCCCATATACTAAACCTCGGTAATGCCAGAAGTTCACTTCTCCAAATTACCACAAAACTTGTGTTGCCGCAATGTTTGGAGGACCTGTTGGATGTGGTGGAGGTGCTCTTCCCAAGTCTGAATGAAGATAAGGATGTCATCCAAGTACATTACTAAAATTGAGTTGGTGAATCGCTACAAGACTTCATCCATCAACCACATGAAGGTTGCGGGAGCATTCGCCTACTAGAAAGGCATGATGAACCATTCAAAAAGGCCCTCCTTGGCATAGAAGGTAGTCTTCCACACATCAAAGGGTTAGATTGGTACCTGGTGATACCTAGACTTCAAGCAATCTTTCTGAAATAATTCACCCCTTTGAGTTGGTCCAGAAGGTCATCAATCTGTGGGATCGGGTACCTATTCTAGAAAATTATCTTGTTGAATGCCTGATAATCAATACAAAGAATCCAAGTACCATCCTTCTTTTGCACCAACATGATTGGGCTCGCACAGGGCAATGAACTCATCCGGATGTGACCTTTATGCAACAACTCCTGAATCTGCATCTTGATTTCATCGTTCTCCAGAACAGACTGCCGATAGATTGGTCCAATGAGAAACAGCACACTTGGGGCCAAACCGATGGGGTGCTTGACCTAAAAATGCAAATGCACCCCTATGGGTGAGGTGAAGATGTCCCCATACTCCTCCACGACCTTGTCCATTTGTTATTGTTGTGTAGAGGAGCCCTGTTTGGAGGTCGTGGCCACAATATTCTTCCTTCCCTGGGGGCGGCCGATCATGAAAAAAAATTCTCAATTTTGGAAATGAGATTTACTGCATTTTTTTGTAGAAACCAAAGAGATAGCAGTAGGTGATGGTACCTCTGGTATCTTGCACAAATTATTTCCCATAGTAAAAATAACAACATGAGGTCAGGACTCATACACAACATGTCGCTTCCACAAGTATGGTTGGCCTAATAATACATCACAAACATCAAGAGGAGAAATTTCACATAATACCTCATCCGTGAAGGGCTTGATGCTGTAAGGGAGGTGACACTGCTGGCTGATGCAGAGATCTCGTCCTTAGTGAAGCCACCCGATAGTGTACAACTTTGGGTGTGTTGTGGTAAGCAAGCCCAACCTCTTCATGACCTCTGATGAAATAAGATTCTTTTGCCTCACACTATTGATAATGAACTATAGTGGGGAACCCTTTACCCACACATAGAGTGCAAGAGACGCTCCTCCTCCTCTCGATCTTACGGTTCCTCATTCTCGATCTTCGCAGTAGCAACGGTGGCATTGGGCTTTGCATCAATAATCTGCTTTCATTTTTCATTCCCCTTGTCAGGTTCTGATTCATATTCAGAGCATACATCTAATTCAAAAGCCCTCATATCGGCAACCAGTGACTGCTTGTCCCGACACTCACTTGTGTTGTGAGTGGAGCTCTTATGGAACTCACATCACTTTCCTGTGTCATTCTTTGGCTTCGTGGTGTTTTTCTTTGCTTATGGATTTGGCATGATGTCTTGGGATTCCATGCCTTGGCTTTGTCCTTTGTTTTGCGGTTTGGGGGTACCTTTCCCTTGCTCTTGATTCGCAGATCCAAAGTCTTGTTTCTTCTGTTTGAATTTCTGCTCAATCTTGGTAGCATACTGGTATGCCGTACCAAGCTAGGAGATGTTGAGGAACTCCATTTCCTCCTGAATGTATCGGTGTAGAAAACTTCGGTACTTCTCCACCAAATGTTTCTCTAAATCTTTTATACCCAAATTTGTGCGCAAGATATGGAATAGATACGTCCTCTCATGGAAATCTTAATCCCTTTACTGTTGCAACATAGATGAATGACTTACTTAACATAGTTGAATCCAAAAAAAATTGTTTCTAATATAATGCACTGTAGAAAACCCTTCAATACTTAAATACAAAGTTTGCTACTACACCAAACAAACGGGAACTGCAGAAAGAAAGTATAGATCTATAATTGAAGTTGTAAAATCTACGCTCCATGATTAAGATCTGTCAATGTTTCTTTAGGGTGATGGTAAAAGGACTTTTGTATATGTTCAAAATAGGCACCTACATCAAGTCTTGTATTATAAAACTCTAGAAGAAGTATTTACAAGTGAGAGAAGAAATTTTCAACATTTAAGAATCTTTGGTTGTCTATTTTTTGTTCATGTAACCAAAGATATAAGTACAAATTTGGAACCATTTAGGAAGAAAGGTACCTTTGTTGGATACAATGAGAATTCAAAGGAATTTAGGGTCTATTTTCTATGGAAATGATATATTAAGACCTAAAATGATTTTATATTTGATGCGGATGTTGTATTTTTGAAATCCAAGGGCTCACAATTGGATTCTGATGAAGAAGTTCAAAATTCTCCAAAGAATGTGGAACCAAAACCTGAGGAACCTATATATATAAATGAAGCTCCACATGAATAATATATTGATCACAAAAATATTGAAACTACAAAATTTCATGTTGTCGAGACAAGAAAGAGACCTGCCTAGCTAGAGAAACAATTGAAGGAAGTTACAGGTAGTCCTATTGCTCGTGGGACTTTTACGGAAGGCAAGAACCATAAAAAGTACTATGGTTATACAACCATGATGTGCAATATCATTGAATCTGAGCCATCCTCCTAAGAAGTAGCTATTTAAGAACAAGTATGGAAATAATCGATTATTGAATAATATCATTCCATATTGAAAAATGATGTTTGGGATATTTTTACAAGACCTGAGGGTAAGTTCGTTATGTCTTCAAAATGGATTTACAAGATAAAACATGTTGTTTATGGAAGTATTGAAATTTACAAGGCTATATTTGTGCCTCTTGGATTCTCCCATAAAGAGTGTAGAAATTTGAATAATTTGCTGAGTTATTCACCAAGATTATCCTGGTTATACACTATTTAAGCTTCATGCATAATACATAACCTCTTCTACAATTGATCATCAATATGCAGAAATAGAAAGCAGTCACATGCGCTCATTAAAACATAATCAAGCACACATATCAACACAGGATGTAATGGGGAAAGCAGTAGCTAAAAACCCCCAGCTATCTGTATATTATAATGATGGAGAACATGTAACAATACATAGCACAATACTCCTCACAAGTACTCAGTACTATCTCCAAAAGCTACACACAAACTATATGAGATTTGAACAAGTCAGGGGTTCAAATCTCCTCCACAAGTCTGCCTGCCTCTACTGCGCAATCCAAGTGAGTAATGAGTGAGATCCAAGTTCGAATCCCACTAGCTCCAACTGCCCAATCCTCATTGGCAATCTCCATCAAAGTGTGTGCAAATCTCATGCACAATCAATGGTCACAACTGATAGTCAATCACACCCTTTCACCCACCTCTAACATTGGTCTCCACTAAATTGTCCATGCATTGCAGTTAAATGATGTGTTCTTTAGTTTATTTATGAGTTAATAATTAGTGAATTAATTAATAATTAATTCACACCACTCATCGCTAGTGTATTTTTCAGTTAGACTAAATACAACTAGTTCAACTAAGTTAAACAGAACACAACTCCACCAACTGTCTCATCAACTCCACCAAACTCTGCCACTTGAGTTCTAACTGAAGTCAACCATACAATAGCTCAACTAACCCTTAGGAAAAGCGTATTTCCTTCTGTCAGCTGCATGTGCCACATCCAAGCATCAAACTGAAGTGCTCCAAGAGGATAAGATAATGTTTATAGTCTAAATATTATTAAGGGTTAATAATATTTTACTGTTCTATTTTTAGCCCGGCAGTCTAAAAATAGAAACCACCCAATGTCTAAAAATAGAGGTCCATCTATTTTTACCAACTCGACCAATCATCCACAAATAGCATCCTGCAACTCATAGACCATGATCCATATGTCTAAAAATAGACATAGTCTAAAAATAGACTTTGCGCCAAAATTAACCTGCGGGCCCACTTAGTGAAGGCGACTTCATTTCACTAAGCTCCATCATCTTGTTGCATTTTCAACAAAGAGGGAGAGGATTATGAAGATTTCATATATTGCAGGTTGGAAGTTATATCAAATGGATGTCAAAACAACCTTTCTAGATGGGGTCATCGAATAAGAGGTCTACATTGAAAAACCTCATAGTTTTGAGGTACATAATAGAGAGACACATATTTGAAAATTTAAGAAGGAATTGTATGGATTGAACTAAGCCACTCCTACTTGGTGATTGAGTTTTTCTTGACGAAGAGTGATTTTGATCGAAATATATATTTCAAATTGTTTGATGGTGGTTGTTGGGTCAATTTACTATTGTAAACTAATGCAAATATTTATTATCAATCCAGGTTAGTTGAACTTAGAAGCATCCCCAAAGTATATGGGTTTTAGTTGTGATCAATTCAGAAGATGGATTATTGATTATTAGGGAAATGCATATTACAAATATAAATCTAACTTAATTAATTTCTAAATACTAAACAATACATCAAGATACATGAAGTAATAATTGAAGAGGCTCTTCACTAAAAGAGGTCTTGGTTGCCCTTCATCATTGATTTCATTTATCATCAATACTATTGTGAAAACACGAATTTAACTAAACAATAGATTAAGATGCATGAAATAATAATTGAAGAGGCTCTTCACTAAAATAGGTCTCTGTTGTCCTTCATCATTGATTTCATTTATCATCAATACTATTGTGAAAACATGAATTTAAATAAACAATAGATTAAGATGCATGAAGTAATAATTGAAGAGGCTCTTCACTAAAAGAGGTCATGGTTGTCCTTCATCATTGATTTCATTTATCGTTAATGCTATTGTGAAAATAGGAATTCAGAAAAGCAGGAAAATATGAATCCTAGTTTTGAACTCTTAATCAAATAGAATAAGTATTTAACTTAAATACTGGTTTGTCTCTTTGTATGCTGAATAGAAACAATATTAATATCCATCAGCAATCAAAGCATGTAAAGACATGTAAAGATGAATTCTGACTGAAAATATTGATTGGATAGAAAGAGTGCTTAACTTAAACAATTGTTTGTCCTTTCATATGCAGATCATTAGATTCATCAATACTTAAATAAAAAAATCAAACATAAGAAAACTCATTCAGAAATTGCAGCTACGAAACAAACTAAGAAGTGCACTTAGCTCGATGTTGGGGCCCTCCACCCTTGCCTCGCACATGGAAGGTAAAATCGGCTACTTAAGACTTCAAGAAATCAAACAACATGTAACAACATCAAATATGATAGAACAAATCTTCAATTATGTCTCCAAGTCTCAAAAATAATAATAAGAAGTCATACAAGTTCCATTGTCAAAACCTTGAAAGCTTGAGGCTTAAATAGATAAAATATCTAAAAAAGTAATATAAAATAACTCAAGTAGTCATAACTATCATTATCCTATCACATCAAGTTGAATTCATCTATTCAGATCCATCATAATCTAGAAAATCCCACAAAATAATAGTTTTGACCTAGTTTCTAGGGATCCTCCGTAAAGACTGGTCATGTTTGACCGCCTTTGATTGGGCCTATTAAAGCTCAATATGACTGTGCCAACAGGTGTACTCCTAGTCTTAGTTCCCTAGATTTCTAGAAACATATCAAGCTCGAGCCCAAGTGTCCTACACATATTCAAACCATAATTCTATTACGAGATTTTTTGCTGCTGTGCAAAAATGCACTTAAATTCCATTTTTTACAAAAACATGTAATAATTGAAAAACATAAATTAATTACATGTATATGCATCTTCGGTTCAATTTAAGGTGGCTATGATGGTAAATATATGGATAATATGGCAAAATAAGGTGTATTTCCTAAACAAAAAGAGATAAAAAATGAGGGCCAACATCTGCCCCAAACTGATGATCAGTCATGTCCTCATGCTTGATGTTTCCTCTTTGACCTTCGGAGCCCTAGTGATGATCCCATTACTGATCCTGAAACCTCATGTTGTGTTTTGTACAAAAGAGAATCCATGTCTTTGTCGTTCTCTTCCTTATAGATGGAGGTTTTCACCTTTTTCTTCTCATACTTAGCTTTCCAAGAGTTTTTCTCCTGAAGCCACCTAAATGCCTGTGTATAGAAAAGGTTGTTTTTGTTTTCTAACTTCTCCATTTTCTCACTAATATTCTCATTCTCCTTAACCAATTTCTCATTGTTTATTTTATAGGTTTCATTTTCCTCCTTCAAGTGCCTCTCCATAATTTTTCTTATCTTTAAGCTATCAGTCAACTCTCTAACTCTGGAATCGTTTTGATCTCCCCCCTTTGAATCTTTTGAAATTGAAGCAGCTTCCACTTCATTGTTTTCAAAGTAGGAATCTTTATCTATAGGATCCTCATACATTTATTGTTGCAGTCTTTCAATGATTTAATTTTCCTTCTTTGTTATAGGAGAAGTTTCCATGATTTGTATTTCTTGTTCTGGTGAATGTTTCTTCTTGTCTCCTGGAAATAGTAAAAAATGATGTTTCTTTTTCTAACACAACTACCTCCTGCTGTTTCTTTGACCTTGTTTTTGGATAAAGAGATGTATGCACAATGTTCCTTATTTCTTTTATGGGTTTAAGTTTGTTTTCAACAACTTCTTCTACAAACTCATTTTCAACCTAGAAATCTTCCCAAACCATCCCTTTGAATTTCAACTGGTAATCTACAAGAATTTTGATGAGTCCCTGATGAATAAATTGAGTCTCTTTGGGTTTAGTGTCTGATTTTATGCTTTCAATAATTTTCATCAAGTTTTTGTAGAAGAAATAGGGCATATTTATTCTTATATATCCCTTGATGTGTTGTAGCAGCCAGACAGGATAGAGGTGTACTACAATGAATCTATTGTTACAAGTGAAGAATTGCTTAATTATTAATGCCAATTCTGCCCATGGTTCATTAAAACATTCTCTTGGGATCCCTTTTGATCTATCAAAGGAACCCTTCCTGTTATTATCTATGAAAAATGTCCATCCCTTATCTCTAAAATGTAAGCCTTTGTGATATAATTCACCTGAAGATAGAAAATCTAATGCTTTAGAGATATACTCAGGAGTCAAAGGGATATGTATGTTTCCCACCGTGGTTTCATTCTGTCTAAAGTTATTAACAAATTCTTTTGTGACATTCTCATTATGACCTTTGAAATTTTGAAAAAAACCTATTAACCCTGACTGATAAAGTTTTTCCATGGTCTCCCTACTCCAGTTTTCTATTTGGAAGTGTTTAGGTTCTACTCTGGAGACCATTTAGTTTGAAAACCATTTTATGTAGCCATATACCGTCATTAACTTCATTTTGAAAAAACAAAAATTTAAACAATAGATGTAACCATGGTAGTAAACTTACCTTTTTTTCTTGTCTGCCTTTGTCAATCAATCAATCCTTTAATTTTTCTCTTTTGAAGAATCTGAGCTTACTGTAAATAAAAAAAAAAAAAAAAATTGATAGAAAGGTTTCAAAAAAACATAAGTTTTTGTTTCTAATATTATACCCTCTATTTTAATTCTCTATTCTCCTTAAAAACATTCTATGGCTCTATTTTGAAAAAGAAATTACACTGTGTAAAGAAAATTGAAAAATGTTTTATACAATGGTGCCTTTTTACTCATCAATTTCATAAAAATTCTTTCCAAACCTTTGCATTCAAACTCACTGTGTATACAACAGAAAAAAATCAACTATCTCATTACAAATTCATGATAGATTCACTACTTATCTTCATCATTCCTCATACTCTGTCTTCTATCATAAAAAAAATGTCTAACTATCTTCCATTTTCTTCATAAACTTTGTTCTAAATCTTTAGACTGAGTGTGTTAAAAATGAATCTATTACACAGTTTAGTTAATAACAACCTCGCTTATGCAATTCGAATTGAAATTCCCACTCTATATTTTCCATTTGAAATGAAACATTGTATATCAGGGCGTGTCAAGCTTACCTCTCGTATGCAACATCTCTTGTGATTCCCTCTGATCTTCGTGGTCTTCTTTCAGTTGGACTGAAGTTTTAATCCACAACAAATCCATTAAAACATTCATTTTTGAACTTATTCAACAAAATATTTCGTTGATTGACTGATGGCAGAGTGGTTTTTGTAAGGTGTCAACACGTTTTTGAATGGTGTTTAATACAAAACTCATCGCATGACATACTTGCAATTCAAATGAAATCGCTCCATTTTATAACTCAGATTTTGTTGACACAATCCCGAAATATTTTAAACAATAAAATCTTCATTAATTTCTTACCTTCACTTCCATATAGTTCCGCTTCGTAATGGCTAAGATAAGCAATAGATTTTCCAAATTCATGGCCTTGAAAACTTCAGTTCGCTCCTTATCACTTCGTTTCTCCTTTTCACTATATTCTCTGCCTCTTCTTATGCATTTTATCTCTTTTTCCTCTCGTCTTTATCACAGCTTCTTCTCTGAATTTTTGTTTTCACAGGTTTGTGGATATGAGGATGTGCTTTGATTGCATATTCCATTCTCTCACTAAGCCTCTCTCATGGAAATGATGGTGAAAATGTTTGGAAATGATCATTTTTGAGGTTTTTTAATGGTGGAAATGGTCTTGATAGTGGTGAAGATGGTTTCATTTTTTTACACAGTGCTATTTAAACACATTTGAAAACATTTACCGTTCATCAACACTTTTGACCGATCGATGCATGTCTTTTCTTCTTTGACTATCACGTTGGTGTACATTCTTCCTTCTATGCAGCTTCTTCACGTTTTGTATTAATGGCTATGTGCACTCCAATTATCTGTATTACCTCCATGCATCATCATGCTATATTTCTCCATAACTCGCATTTTATGTATGTGTCTGTGCACCATTATCATATGTTCTCTCCCCACTACAAGCATTCGTTATCATCATGACTTATTCTTATATCTTCCTTGATGTTTTGTAGCAACCTGACATGATAGAGGTGTACTACACTGAATCTATTGTCACAAGTGAAGAATTTCTGAATTATTAATACCAATTCTGCCCATGGTTCATTAAACCATTCCCTTGGGATCCCTTTTGATCTATCAAAGGAACCCTTCCTATTTTTTATCTATGAAAAATATCCATCCCTTATCTCTAAAATGTAAGCCTTTGTGATATAATTCACCTGAATATAACAAATCCAATGCTTCAGAGATAGACTTAGGAGTCAAAGAGATATGTATGTTTCCCACTATGGTTTCATTATGTCTGAAGTTATTAACAAATTCCTTTGTGAACTTCTCATTATGACCTTTGAAATTTTTAAGAAAACCTATTAACCCTCACTAGTAAAGTTTTTCCACAATCCCCCTACTCCAATGTTCTATTTGGAAGTCTTTAGGTTCTGCTCTTGAGGCCATTTGGTCTGAAAACTGTTTTATGTAGCCATCTACTGTCATTAAATTCATTTTAAAAAAACAAAAATATAAGCACTAGATGTAACCATGGTAGTAAACTTACCTTTTTTTCTTGTCTGCCTTTGTCAATCAATCAATCCTCTATTTTTTCTCTTTTGGAGAATCTTAGCTTACTGTAAATAAAAAAAAATATTGATAGAAAGGTTTCAAAAAAACATAATTTTATGTTTCTAATATTACACCCTCTATTTTAATTCTCTGTTCTCCTTAAAAACATTCTCGGGCTCTGTTTTGAAAAAGAAATTGGACCGTGTCAAGAAAATTGAAAAATGTTTTATACAACGATGCTTTTTTACTCATCAATTTCATAAAAATTCTTTCCAAAACTTTGCATTCAAACTCACTGTGTATACAACAGAAAAAAATTCAATTATCTCATCACAAATTCATGATAGATTCACTACTTATCTTCATCATTCCTCATACTCTGTCTTCTATCATAAAAAACATGTCTAACTATCTTCCATTTTCTTCATAAACTCTGTTCTAAACCTTTAGATTGAGTGTGTTAAAAAAAATCTATTACACAGTTTAGTTAATAACAACCTCACTTATGCAATTCGAATTGAAATTATCACTCTATATTTTCCATTTGAAATGAAACATTGTATATGAGGGTGTGTCAGGTTTACCTCTCGTATGCAACAACTCTTAAGATTCCCTCTGATCTTCGTGGTCTTCTTTCAATTGGAATGAAGTTTTAATCCACAAAAAAATCCATTAAAATATTCATTTGTTAACTTATTCAACAAAATATTTCGTTGATTGACTGATGGCAGAGTGGTTTTGTAAGGTGTCAACACGTTTTTGAATGGTGTTTAATACAAAACTCATCGCATGACAGACTTGCAATTCAAATGAAATTGCTCCCTTTTATAACTCAGAGTTTGTTGACACAATCCCGAAATATTTTAAACAATAAAATATTCATTAATTTCTTACCTTCACTTCCAGAGAGTTCCGCTTCCTGATGGCTAAGCTAAGCAATATATTTTCTAGATTCGTGGCCTTGAAAACTTCAATTCGCTCGTTATCACTTTGTTTCTCCTTTTCACTATATTCTCTGCCTCTTATTATGCATTTTTATCTCTTTTTCCTCTCGTCTTTCTCAAAGTTTCTTCTCTGCGTTTTTGTTTTCACAGGTTTGTGGATACGAGGATGTGCTTTGACTGCATATTCCATTCTCTCACTAAGCCTCTCTCATGGCAATGATGGTGAAAACGCTTGGCAACGATCATTTCTGATGTTTGTTAATGGCGGAAATGGTCTTGAGAGTGGCGAAGATGGTTTCATTTGTTTTACACAGTGCTATGTAAACACATTTGAAAACATCTAACCATTCATCAACTCTTTTGACCGACTCATGCACATCTTTTCTTCTTTGACTGTCATGCTAGTGTAAATTCGTCCTTCTATGCAACTTCTTCTTGTTTTGTGTTAATGGCTATGTGCACTCACCTTATCCACATTACTTCCATGCATCATCATGCTATCTTTCTCCATAACTTGCATTTTCTCTATGTATCTGTGTGCCATTATCATATGTTGTCTCTCCACTACATGCATTCATTCTCATCATGACTTGCTGTATGTCATCATACTCATGTACTTCGCATCGTTCCTTAGGTTTTCATTCATTCGTTTGTATTGCATTTTCTCCATTACCTTGGTTCATTTCTTCATATGAATGTGCTCATTTTATTTTGATTTAAAATATTTACGCTATATCATATACCTTTGCACAATACCATATATCTTTTGTAATTGTGCTCTATATATTTTGAACTTTGGTTTTTAGCTTTAGATATTTAATTTTAAAAATTCACTAATAAAATAGTCAACTTTTTAAACTTAACTGTTTATGATAATGATGCTAACCTTTGTTTATGGTTTTGTAGGTCTTCCAAGAGTCTTCCATAGGTTCAATGTTTGACCTTTTTTTCATAATTCTCTTTGTTAGGAAATAGATGGGGTATGATATGAATAGCTATATGGAATGTTTTGAATAGTGGTATGGATATAGATGTGGATAGAATAGGGTTAATTAGAATAGTGGTATGAAGAGGGATATAGATGATAGAGTATAGATGAAAGTGTAGGGAATGTAAATGAAATATAGGTAATTTCGGTGGTGTAAATAAAATGTAGGTAAAGATGCATAACTAGTATCAAATTAGTTTGTCCAATTCTAGAATATTTCGATAAAAATTGAAAATTTAAGACATAATCTTTTACTCACTATACAGATGTACTTTCTTTTTTACGTTTGATGATGATCGACATTGTGTTTTTTTTTTACGATGGCTCTTGTAGAATTTGTAGAGAGTTTGTTTCTTCTTGCATCTGATTTGATTTAGAATAATTATTGTTCAGGTCCCTTTTGAAGGTTAAACTTTGAAATTTACATGTCCCATCTACTATGATCTTCTCAGGTCCCCTCTGACTTGTTAAATTTTTAGGTCCCTTCTTGCATAGTTTCACAATGATGTTCCATATTTTAAAATTTCAACAATAATTCAGGTCCCTTCTGTAAATGTCAAATGATATAATAGGTCCCTTTATGACTATAGTTCATATTTTGTCTTCAGTTCAGCCGTTGAAAACTATTTTCATATTTTTTTTTTATTTCACACCTTCCTCCAAGCTAATGTTCTAACTCGTCCTCAAGTCTGCAATGTCTTGTAGGGTATATCTGCAAAAATTTAGGACTTTGTTTGTTGATTCCACTTGTCCATTTGCTTGAGGATGATACAGAGTTAATTTTCAATGTTTGACCTTGAATCTCTTCGTAATATCACAAACATGTTTTGACGTGAATTGTGAACCTTGGTTAGTTACTATCTATCTTAGAACTCAATATGTCACAAATATATCTTCAAACAGAAAAAAAAAAACAACAGTTTCTTTTGTTTCCCATGCTACTGCCTTGGCCTCCACCCATTTAGTCACATAATATGTACATACGAGGATGCATTTCTTTCCATTGGATGGAGGGTTGATTGGTTCCCTGAAATATAAAGCCCATCATTGAAATGGTTCAATAAGTACTTGTGGCTTTAATGGAATTTCATCTGATGCCACTAGTCTACCAATTATTTGGCAACTGTCACATCTTTTGAAATAATTTCTAGAGTCCTTGAAGATGGATGGCTAGTAGTAGCCATGTTTCAGCACTTTGTATGATGTAATTTTATCTGTCAAATGACCACCACATGGTTCATCGTGACAAGATTTCAAAATTTCAATTATTTCATCATCTCTTACACATTCTATAATCATTAAATCAGCACCAGCATAAAATAAATCTTCATTGACACAGCTATACCTGGCACTTTCTCTAATTATTCTTCATTTTTGTTTGATTGTGTAGTGAGATGGTAGGATATCAAATGATAAATAATTAGATATATCTGCAAACCAAGGAGTTTTGACATTTATAGTGAATAGATGTTCATCTAGGAAATTGTCTGATACTAGATTTGGATCACTAGCTGAATTTAATCTTGACAAAAAGTCAGAAACTTGGTTATCTTTTCCTGGTCAATCTTGTACAATAATATTTAATTCTTGCATTAATAATAGCCACTAAGTTATTCTGCCATTTGTAATTGATTTATTCATTAAATATTTTATAGCAGAATGATCTGTGTGAATATAAACTTCATAACCTCTTATATAATGTCGAAATTTATTTACTACATGTACGATAGCTAACATTTATTTTTCCGTAATAGTGTAATTCAATTCTGCTCATGCTATGTTTTTACGGATGAAATATAGGACATAATTGAATTGATTCTATTTTTTTCAAAGTGATGCTCCAATAGTTGTATCAGATGCATCAGCTGAAATGTGAAATGGAAAAGGCCAATTAGGTCCTCAAAGAATGGGTGAAATTGACAAATTTTGTTTTAATTTTTCAAATGCATGTTGACAGTTATCATTCCATTGGAATTTTACATCTTCAGCAAGTAACTTGAATAATGGAAAAGATATTTTACTGAAATTTTCAATAAGTATTCTATAGTAGCCTACATAATCCAAGAAAATTCAAACTTCTTTTTATGTTTTAGGCGGTGTTAAATTCACGATGACTTGAATTTTTTTTGGATCCACTTTAATCTCTAAAGAAGAGATATGGTGTCCCAATACTATCCCCTCAGATAACATCATAAAACATTTTTCATTACTAAGTGATAGGTTTGTCTCAATGCATCTTTTTAACACTTTTTCAAGATTCTGTAAATAATCATCATATGTTGTACCATACACAGTGAAATCATCCATGTAAATTTCCACACACTCATGAATCAAATCAGAAAAAATAACAAGAACTGCTCTTTGAAAAGTAGCAGGTGAATTACACAAACCGAAGGGTAATATGTTGTATGCACATGTTCCCCCAGGGCATGTAAATGTTGTTTTATCTTGATCTTCTAATGCTATTTTTATCTGATCATATCCTCTAAATCCATCCAGAAATGAGAAAAATTTCTTTCCAGCTAATGAATCTAACACTTGATCAATAAATGGTAAAGGAAAATGGTCTTTTAACGTGGCTTTTTTGAGTTCTCTATAATCCACATGAATTCTCCATTTCCCATTTTTCTTAGGTACCACAACTAAGGGTGAAACCCATTGACTATCAGAAATAGGATAGATAAATCTAACTTGTAACAATTTTTGTAATTCATCTTTCAATATTTCTTTCATCATGGGGTTCATACATCTTTGTGGTTTCCTTACAAGTTTTATTTCATTATCAGTGTAAATGTGATGGATGCATGTTTTTGGATGAATTCCTGGCCTGTCTTTATAATCCCAGGAAAAAGATTTTGAATAATTTTGCAATATTTATTAGCTTTTCCTGTTGTGATGATTGTAAGTTGTTACTAATATTCAAATGTCTTTTCGGACTGATTTCAATGATTTTTCTATTTGAATTGGTAATTTAATTTACAGGAAAAATGCTTTTAAATGTATTTTGCAATGATTTTATTGTGCAATTTTCCTAAAAACATTCATTTAAAAGATAACTAGCAGCTTCATATTTAGTTATCCTAAGCTTCTCTAAAAGATTTGGTTCTGAGATGAATAGATCTAACAAGTCCTCATTTTCGTCCTCTCTAAAATTGTAAACTTGATTAAGGCTAAGAACAGGTTGAAGTTTTTTTTGTTCTTTTTCATCAAGTAATTATAATATAGAAGGAGATTGACCAAGAGGATATAATTTCATATGCTTTCTTTCATCTCCATGTGCAATAATCATACTTCCTGGCCTTCATCCAATGTAAGCATCCGTAGTGGCTAACCATGGTTAGCCTAAAATTAAGGGATGCCCTCCCATGTTTGTTTTTGGCTACAAAATCAAGAAGTCTACAAGATAATCCCATGAATCAAGTGAGACAATGATATCCTCTAGTATACCTCCTAGAACAAATTTAGATCTATCTTCAAGTTTTAAAACTGTAGCAGTAGGTCTAATATTGTTCAGATTCAAATGTTTCACAGTATCTGTTGTCATAACATTCATAGCTACTCCCAAGTCTATTAAAGCGTTTGGCACTGAAAAATTCTTAATCGAAATAGTAACCATAGGAATTCCTGGATCAACATATTCTTTAATGGCTATGTTTGTAGACATGATATTTGAAAGACTTCCAATTACCTAGATTGTTGGTGGATCCTTTTTTCTTTGGCCAGATTTCTTAATGCATAACTTCTTTATTGTTTTTACATATATCAGAATGTCTTTAACTGCCTGCAATAAAGGAATTTTAACATATGTGTTTTTCAATTCATCTAGAATAATAAATTCAGGGAGAGATATTGGAATATTCCGTTGTATTGATCTCTCTGGATATGGTGGAGTCTGTGTCATGATGGTTTTACCCTTCTCAATTTGTTTTTCTAGTTGAGATTGTTCACTTTGATCTCCTTTTTCTATTTCTTCTTCAATTATTGGAGGATAATATTTTTGTAACACCTTCCCAGACCTTAGGTGGACATCTTGTACTGGAAGAATTGAATAAGTAGGATAATATGTTGCCTCTTCCACATGATATGATGGTCTATCCACCTTGTTGCTTGGATTAGCTACTCGTTGAGCTGGTAATTGTGTTGTTCTAGGAGGTGGTTGGTTAGTTGGTAGGTGAAGTTGCTGTAGTAGACTTAGCATTTGTGGGTTTTGAGTTGGATATGGCATGGGTTGTTGTTTCTCGAATTTTTGATATTGAGGAAACGATTGCAGAGGGTATGGTTGTTGATATTGATACTGTTGGGTATACATTTGTTGTGGTGGTTTTTTTCCATAACCATATCCCCTCCAACCTTGTGAAGGTTTGTTTTGATAATGTTGTGGTGGCCAAGCGTACCATGGCATTGGTGTATTCCATGTGTTTTGACGATATTGAAAATTTTGGATATTTTTTTAAGGGAACTATTGAGGCATTCTTGCCTACCAAGGTCTCCTTGGTGCCATATAATAGAAACAATATAATCCTTGTACTTATTCCCCTTGCAATTATTTTATCTTTGGACATTTTTCTGTTGCATGTTTTTCTATGCATAGTCCACATACTTGTATAACTTGCAAAGGACATTCCCTGAGTGGATGTCTTTTTCTACACTTTGGACAGAAAATTGCTAAGATTTCACCTTGCTCTTCTTTATTTTTATTAGCTTTCAAAACATCTACTTGTGTACCTAGAGTGCTCAAGAGATCTGTTTTAAACTTTTCTAGAAGGCTTCCTATCTTTGCTATTTTTACAACACTTGCTGCAGATTTGGAAGCTTATGATGAAATATCTCTTTTCCCACTCTTAGCTCTTCCCCTAGAGTATTTTTTACATAATTCAAAAATTTCTTTAAATGGTAAATTAGAAATATCTCCTTTTCCCATTACATTAAGAATCTCTAAATACTCATCTCTAATACCATTTAGAAAAATAGTGCAGATGATATCAGAACTAAGAGAATGATGTTTGGATTTTTTGTAAATTGTAAAGGAATCTTTCCAAATATTCCTGCAAACTTTTATCTTCCTCTTGCGACATTCTAAAAATGTCTTCTTTCGAGTCTCTAGCCCTGCAATAAGCTTGATACTTTTTAAGAAATATTTTCTTCATATCTTCCCAAGATGCTATCATGTGTTCTCCTTCGTGCCATATAATAGAAACAATCTACTCCTTGTACATATTCCCCTTGCAATTCTTTTATCTTTGGACATTTTTCTGTTGCATGATTTTCTATGCATAGTCGACATACTTGTATACCTTGCAAAGGACATTCCCTGAGTGGATGTTTTTTTCTACACTTTGGACAGAAAATTGTTAAGATTTCACCTTGCTCTTCTTTCTTTTTCTTAGCTTTCAAAACATCTGCTTGTATACTTAGAGGGCTCAAGAGATTTGTCTTAAATTTTTCTAGCAAGCTTCCTATCTCTGCTCTTGTTACTGCACTTGCTGCAGATTTGGAAGCTTTTGATGAAATATCTCTTTTCCCACTCTTAGCTCTTCCCCTAGAGAATTTTTGACATAATTTAGAAATTTATTTAAATGGTAAATTAGAAATATCTCCTCTTCCCATTACATTAAGAATGTCTAAATACTCATCTCTAATACCCTTTAAAAAAATAGTGCGGATGGTATCAGAACAAAAAGAATGATGTTTGGATTTTTGAAAATTGTAAAGGAATATTTAAAAATACTCCTGCAAACTTTTATCTTCCTGTTGGGACATTCTGAAAATGTTTTCTTTCGAGTCTCTAGCCCTGCAGTAAGCTTGACACTTTTTAAGAAATATTTTCTTCATATCTTCCCAAGATGATATCGTGTGTTCTCTTAATCCCATGAACCATTTCAAGTCTGTAGCTTTTAAAGTAGCAAGAAAAAGTCCAAGTTTATGTGTATCATCAATATATCAGTATGTTCTACACAAGATGTCAAGCTGAAACATGAATGCATCAAGATCTTCTATTGACATTCCATAGAAATTAGGAAATACAGAAGGTGGAATATTTTTCATTTTTATTTCTTCTCCTAGTATTTCTCTTGCATCTAAAATAGGGAAGCCAAAAGTAGTCTCCTGGTCATTATTAATTTCTTTCTCATTTTCTTGTTTTCTTCGATTTTGGTTCTCTTCTTGCTTCTTCCTCTATTCTTTGAAGTGCTTCTGCTCTTATATCTTCTTCTACATTTCTTTCCGCTTCAATTATTCTTTCTTCTCTTTGTCTTCACCATTCCCTTTGTTGTATTTCATATTCTAATCTTTGTTTAGGAGTCATAATTAATCTGGTTGATCCTTCTCCTTCTTCAGCCATTTTGTGTTCAAATACTTGTAGTGTTTCAATAGGTTGACTTTGTATTTCTTCCACTACTTTGATTTCCTCAAGGAAATGTTGCTCTAGTTGTTCAATAGTTTGTTTTCTTGTGTCTTTGTTTCCAAACATAAGGAGGTTATTTAGGTGATTTTTTTTCTTTACCTCCAAGGCCAACAAGATTTGTATTTCAACTAAAGTTAATCTTTGTCCTGATCTCTATTTTTCCTCTAACTCCTCTATAGCAGGTTTTCTAGCAACTGGTGTTGTTAATCTTGTGGATGAATGAACTATTGTGGGGGTTTTGTTTCAAAAATATACCTTTTTATCAATATCTCTAGGCATAGAAAAACATTTATTGAAATAAAAACTAATTTTTTTTTTTTTGTCTTTTAAATTTTTTTCTTCCTATTTTGATCGTTTTTGAAATATGCTTGCCCATTAACGGTGCCAAAATTTTGGGTCAATTTACTATTGTAAACTAACGCAAGTATTCATTATCAATACAGGTTAGTGGAACTTAGAAGCATCCCTAAAGTATATGGGTTTCAATTGTGATCACTTCATAACATGGATTATTGATGATTAGGGAAATGCATATTACAAATATAAATCTAACTTAATTAATTTCTAAATTCTAAACAATAGATCAAGATACATTAAGTAAGAATTGAAGAGTCTCTTCACTCAAAGAGGTCTTGGTTTCCCTTCATCATTGATTTCATTTATCATCAATACTATTATGAAAACATGAATTTAACTAAACAATAGATTAAGATGCATGAAGTAATAATTGAAGAGGCTCTTCACTAAAAGAGGTATTGGTTGTCCTTCATCATTGATTTCATTTATCATCAATACTATTGTGAAAAAAATAATTTAACTAAACAATATATTAAGACGCATGAAGTAATAACTGAAGAGGTTCTTCACTAAAAGAGGTCATGGTTGTCCTTCATCATTGATTTCATTTATCATTAGTGTTATTGTGAAAATAGGAATTCAGAAAAGCAGGAAAAGATGAATCTTAGTTTTGAACTCTTACTCAGATAGAAGAAGTATTTAACTTAAATATTGGTTTGTCTCTTTGTATGCAAAATAGAAACAAGATTAAGTTCCATCATCAATCAAAACATGTAAAGGCATGTAAAGATGAATTCTAACTGAATATCTTAATTCGATAGAAAGAGTGTTTAACTTAAACACTTGTTTTTCCTTTCATATGATTTTTAAGAATGATCATTAGATTCATGAATACTTAAAAATAAATAAATCAAAAACAAGAAAACTAATTCAGAAATTGTAGCTACGAAATAAACTAAGAAGTGCACTTAGCTCGGTGTGGGGGCCCTCCACCCCTGCCTCGCACACTAAAGGTAAAATCAGCTACTTAAGACTTAAATCAATCAACCAGCATGTAACAACATCAAAATATTATAGAACATATCTTCAATTATGTCTCCAAGTGTCATAAGTCATAATAATAAGTCATACAAGTTCCATCGTCAAAGCCTTCAAAGTTTGAGGCTTTAATAGATAAAATATCTAACAAACTCATCTAAAATAACTCAAGTAGTCATAAATATCCTTACCCTATCATATCAAGTCAAATTCATCTATTCAGATCCATCATAATCTAGAAAATCCCACAAAATAAGAGTTTTGACTTAGTTTCTAGGGATCCTCCATAAATACTAGTCCTGTTTAACTGTCTTTGACTAGGCCTATTAAAGTTCAATAGGATTGTGCCAATATGTGTACTCTTATTATTAGTTCTCAAGCTTTCTAGAAACATATCCAGCTCGAGCCCAAGTGTCCTGCACATATGCAAACCATAATTCTATTACGGGAATTTCTGCTGCTGTCCAAAAATGCACTTAAATTCCAATTTTTACAAAAACATCTAATAACTGAAAAACATAAATTAAATACCTATATATGCCTACATTGAACAACCTCAAGGTTTTGAGGTCCATAAGAAAGAGACACATATTTGAAAATTTAAGGACTTGTATGGAATGAACTAGGCCACTCCTTCTTGGTACTCCTATATTGGTGGTTATCTATTGTGTTTTTTCTTGACGAAGAGTGATGTTGATCCAAATATATATTTCAAATTGTTTGATGGTGAGCCCCCAATACTATGTATTGCACACTGATTGGTTTGTTAAACTATATTTTGAACACGAGGTTGAATATTTGTTGTAGTTAACAAATTGAGTCAATTTTTGGTGGAGCCTCGTTGTGTACACCATATTTGTAGCAAAACAGGTATTAAAGTATTTCGAGGTACCATAAGTGAGCTTCAAGAAGCCCTATTATGACACCTATTAACAAGAGGTGAATTGCATTCAGTTTTATATCATATCCACACGTATGAACATGTCTACAAGAATTATTTTGACTATTATTTGTTTAGTTATCTTGTTGAAGAATATTTGGTTATAATTTTTCTTGTACAACTATTTATTAACTAAAGTAAAGAAAGACCAATTTATATCAATATAAGTAGTTATCATTTACTAAAAAATATTCTAGTCATTGCATCATTAGAATTTCAAAAAAAGAAAAGAATATATAAAAGCCCCACATTGTAATTGGATGAGAATTATTGATATAGTAAAAAAAAATTATGTTATTAATACAATCAAATATATTTCCACAGGTAAATACCATGGATATATAGAAATTGTAATTGAAGGGACAAACGTATAAAAGACGGAGAGAACAATGCAAGAAAGAGTGTTGGCATTGTAAAGTGTGAATATATGAAATAATTGCAAAGAAGAGAGAAGAATTGAAATGTTGATGTTCTTAAACATGGGGTGATTTCTCTTATACTGATAATTAGTATTTGTGGTGTATTTTTACTTCATTATAATAATTTTTTTTTTACTTGTTTAATATTAGTGTTTGATTCATTAAACAAAACCCGTAACAATTATTCTTCTTATGAGCTCTTTTACTGAAGAATTCAATGAACTTCTACCTATCAGAAGTGATTATACCTCTGATTTGCCGGATTAAGATTTTCCCTAGTCTAGTCTCCTTTCATGTATGAACAATAATAACCAATAAGAAACCCAAAAATTAGTTCGATCTTTCTTCCTTCTTGACTTCCTCTTCTTCGCTTGATTTAATGCTTCTTTTTAACCTTCTTATTGAACACTCCCAGATGTGTGAAGCGTGTCTCCTAATTGAATGAGGTTGAGATCGCTATATAGGATTCTAGTCACTTCAAATTAGGTCAACTTGTTATGATTGGAACGGTGATTTGTCATGTCATCCCGACATGTCATGATTGGAACGGTGATTTGTTCCGTTCATTTTGACTTGGTCTTGAAGTGTCTATTTTTTAGACAAATATTTTGTTTTACAATATGTAACATGCCGTACAATATGTAAATATATAACATGCCTTACAATATGTAACATTCCACACATGGGTCTTTCATATATGACTTAATGACATGTAGACTCGATGAAAATCGCTAGGTGGTAGCCTGATGACGTTTCGAGGTAATATATGACATATTTGGAGGTAGTAGCTCATTGACAGATATTTAGGGTAGTAGTTGGCTTTTGGATGTTCTTTCTATATAGTTTCATTTGATGATGAATAATGATGTACATTACAGTACCATAATAAAGGAAAACAACTCATTCAAAATCAATGACTTAAAAAAATGATTTACCAAAAAACAACTCATTCAAAATCAACTACTTAAAAAAAGGGAAAGAGTACAGTACCATAAAAAAACAGATTCACGGCCGAAGTCGTGTTCGGCAAATGGGACACGAGAGATCTCTGCGCAACCATTTTGAAATGCAGTCTGAATGAAACAGGTGGGAGCATGGTAAACGAAGCACAGTCCGATTATTGTCATTTCCAGCTTGATTGTCATGGTCCTCAACATAATTCAGCGCTTCTCTGCAAATACAACACAATGATTTCTCTGCTTCTTCTTCATCCGCCATTTCATGTAATTCAATCTTTTGACACACTTTCTCCACTATATCTCCCACTATTACTTCTTCCAAGTCATCATTGTGTGCCCCAAGTAATGGAAAATGTGGCGCTCGCCTTCGCCTTCGCCTTCCAGCTTCAACGTGCGGCGGAATCCATGGCTGAATGACATGAAGTGGCTGAATCCATGGCTGAATGTCATCAAATCCAGGTGCACCAACTCGCAGCGGAATCCATGGCTGATTGTCATGAACTCCATCGTTGTCTGCCCCAACTAATGAAATCTGCTGCCCTCGCCTTCCACCTTCCACCGACATCTGTTCATCGTTTCCTACTCGTCCTTCCATATTCCCTCTCTCGGCGAGACACAAATTACTGTTAATGGCTCGTGACCAACCTGATTCTTCCTCCACGTTGCTTAACTCTGTGCCGGCAGCGGCAACACAACTTACTCGCACTTCCAATATGAGCTCTTTTGCACAGGCCATACAATTATATATATATATATATATATATAATTGGAACCCATAGATATTTCGTGACAACGGTCATATTCGGTGACGTCGGCCAGTGTGCATCCAAAGCACCCTCATTGCCCACAAACGTAACGGCCCAAGCAGAACTGGCCCTCATCCTCACACATCTCTTAATGGTTTGGCCATTTTCTTTATTGGTGATCTTAAAGCTTCACTACAAGTAATACCACTAAAATTGAATCTGTTAAACGGTTTGACCATTTTCTTTATGAACTAAAACTTTTATTAATATTTGGGGGGTGTTAAAAGGGGCATTTAGAGTTAATAAGTTAGCTTTATAACTACTCTAACGAGGGGTGATTTTCTAAACTATGGCGTGGAGGAATCTATTGAACATATAATGGGCAGGATTGAAAACAATTTCCATTTAATTTATGAAATAAATCATTTAACTATAATTAAAACATAATTTATAAAACAAAAATTAAATTATTTGTATTTCATTTAATATATATATCTATATATATATGAATTTGTGGAGGTATTATTTTTTTTAATATTTAAGTTCTAGTTTCGTATTTAAACAGTTAATTTTTATTTAAAAAAGTCATAGTCTAAAAAAACTCACATAATAATCCAGAAATTTCGGTAAGATTAAAAAAAAAATTCCAAAGATTTTTGAAAATCTAGGTTATAGTGGTTAAACTTCAGTATTTTGGGTGCCCTAAGGGTTTTTCATGGTGCCAAATCCATTTCTACCACCAAAAATGCAATTTAAACTCTCCAACTACCTACTCCTTTGATTAAAAAAAAAACTATGGAATTTCTCCAAAAAACAATAAATAAATTAATGAAATTTAACGTTTAAGATATTCTAGTCAATATAGTTGAATAAATTAATTAAATAAATAAATAAAAATTAAAACTAAAAAAATATATGTATATCTTAAAAATAGAAAAATCATAACAAACTAGACGAATAAAAAAATAAAAGCTAGAATTATTATAAGATTTAGTCAAATAAGTTTAAATTTTAATAACTAAGTTAGTTAAACAATAAATTTAGTCACAAGTTATAATAAATATATATATATATATATATATATATATATATATATATATATATATATATATATAAACTAATTCTAAAAAGGGGTTAACGAACAAGAAAAAAAGAACCTATAAAAAAACAAAATAAATAAAAATAAAAGGATAGGAGAAAGGAATCCAACTAAGAGACTAAGGCTCAAATCCAACAACTACTTATCTTCCAACCATTATCCGTATTCAACCTCTTAGAACTTTTGTCAATCTCAACAACTTCTCTAAACTTTAGGTGATGAAAATGGTCTACTATTGGGGGAGAAAACATGTCTTATGCTATCGAGGAGAATCATAATTATCCAAATCATGTTCTTGGTGACAAGGTTCAAACTTTAATTGTTCTCTCTTTCTTTTATTTTCTTATTCTTATTCCAGAGCTCAATCTTACTATAAGTCAGCTCATCACCATGGTTAAGAGGAAAACAAGAAAATCTTTGGCCCATAATACAGAAAAAGGGAAATAGAAGATGTTACAACCTGAAGATCAGAACAGGAAAAGAGGGAGGAAGAAAAAACAAGAGGTTTTGATGAACCTATCAACAACCTACTCGCTTGGAAATTCATCACAGGTCAGACAGGAAATTCATGGATAGGAAAGAGAAATTCAGAACAATGAGGAAGACAATGAAGCAGAAGCAGAAATTATGGACTTTGTTACAGATCCTGGCAATATTCGAGGTCGCTTATCACTATTTAATCAGACAATTCACACTTATTGGATTTTCAAATGCCTATTAGCTAAGTCTATATGGAGTTTTTCATCCTAACAGAGAGAAACCATAACAAAAAATGGTGGATTTGTTATAGGACATTGACATTCAGCTGCAACACATCAAAGTCACACAGTACCATGCCACTGATCGTATCAGTCGACTTGATGATCGTGTTGGAGGACTTGAGAAGAAAATCGAACAGCTGCAACAAGCGGATATGCCAGGATCCACAGCAAAGGACCCAACCCCGATTGATTCTTCAGATGGATAGGAGCTTTTATTTGTATATAATATGTTTTTTTTTTTTTGCAAAGGCATATAGTGTCTAACAGCTACATAGAAAATAGATTAAATAGTCAACTAGCTCATGCAACAAATAGTAGAATGAAACTTTTTCAGCTTTGGATGGCTTATAATGCTTTAAGGTGGGCAACAGACCCGGTTTCCTCTGGGCAGGTTGAGGCCACAAACTTAATATTTTTTGTAACCAACTTTCAAAAGATAAATAGAAAATAGCAAGGCACTACTAAATTGACAAAAAAGAAAAGAAAATGGTCAACCCTAGCAATGACTTGGGATTCCTCTAAACAAATATCGTGCTTTGTCTTCCTAGCATGCTCAGCTAGAGCAAAGTTATGATTCCTACAATGGCTAATATCAGCAGTGTGTTCTTGAATCCTCTTATTTATGGAGCGATCAGTTTCTCCAATATAAGGAACCCCACAAGAACAAGGGGTCATATAGACTCCTTCCATGCTTTTGGGGTCTAGCAGATCCTTAACCGATTTTAGGGAATTAAGAATGGTATTTAAAGGCCTAAAAGTGGAAGAAACCTTATGTTTCCTTAAAAGCCTCGCAATTTTTTCATTAGTGTCTTGAAAAAAAGGTCCAAACAGTTCATCAAAATACTTTTTTGGTTTATGACCTTTATTATCACTAATTTTTTTATAAAATAATAATAATAATTTGAAATCCTATTATAATATTAATATTTTAATTTATATAATATTTTAAAATAAATTATTAAAATTTTTATAATGTATATATAATAATTGTTTTTTTATAACTTATAAATTATGTTATTAATTTTTTTTCCAATTTATATAATATTGTAAAAAAAAATTCATAAATGTGTCAAATCTACTTTATAAGATGATATAATTTATATAATATTAAAAATTATAATTTAATAGTTTTAGTTTTTTGATAATCTAAAAATTATAGTTAATGAATATTATGATTCTTTAATCTATAAGTAAATATAATCGTCTTCTAAGATGATACTTTACCTCTTTAAGAGCCATTTCATGCTCTCCACAACATATTCATCTTATCAACATTTATGCTCCTTTTTAAGGTCATTTCGAATTCTAGCAACACTAGAAACTTTGTGATATTTTGAAAATTGTATCTTTTATCATTGTGGGCAACTTGAATCTCACCACTTCTAGTGAGGAGCATTGGGGGCAGCAATGAATATTGGATTTCATGATCTCTTTCATCAAAATTATTTTCAAGGAGAACTCACTAGTGGATATTCAACCCTCACCCCTCAGTCCAACATGGAAGAATGGTCATTCTGGTCCTAGCCTCATAGGCAAACGACTATGCAGATTCCTAGTTCCATAAAAATCTCCTCGAACAACTTGGGTATACGTGCTCATGGATTTTTTCTGATACATTATCAAACCATGCTCCAATCTTCCTACAATGGCAGGATGATCATATATGGAAAGGAATTCCTTTTAAATTTACCCACTCATGGTTATCTCAATAGGACTTATGTCAACCCGTTCTGAATTCTTACTCTATCGATCATACTCGTGAGGATGACTTTTGGAATGGTACTCTTTTCCATGGTCACCCTATGGTTGCAATGTATATAGATATATCCTTTTATCTATGAGTAGGGATATGCGTATTAGCCGGTTCTATAAGGTCTGGAAATGGTGAATCCCTACAAAGATAACAAAATTTGGTTGGATCGTATGGAAGAATAGGATCATTACTTGGGAAAATTTATGGAAGAAGGGCTTTGTTGGGCCAAGGAGATGCCTTATGTGTAAACATGAATAAAAAATCATGACGAATCTACTATTTCAATGTCGTTGTGCTAACATCATTTGGGCGTAGGTTTTCTCGACCTTGAATGTAATCACAAGATGGGACTTTCCATCTATGGAATATTTTTGCGTCTCATGGATTACACACTATCTGGCTTATAAGGCTTCTCTACTCTACATCATATGGGGAATATGGACTGGAAGAAATCACTTGATATTTGAGAATCACCTCCTTATCATGGACTACATAATTGAATCCATTTATGCCATGTTTTGTGAATATGATGCATTGCCTAATCAGAATTTTCCTTGCAGATCCGTTCCATATGCCCATATCTTCTCTTTTCTGTAGGTTTTATTGGTGAGGATGCACAAGGAGACTCGTGTGGATGTGAGGTTGTTATCTTGATGACACTGTCCTACAAATTTCACTTTAATTGGAATGGTATTCGGGGTGAAATACATGGGCTGAAATTCTCGCGGTCCGAGGCCCTCTATACTATGTAAAGAAGCTTGGTATAGAATCGTTGGAAATTTTTTGTGACTCCTACGTGGTCATCGAATGGCTTAATAGATGGTCCTCCTTCAATCCACCTTTACTCTTCAATTGGATGCATAATATTGATGATTTATTTCTATGTTTCTCCACACCATTTATGTCCATGTGTACAGGGAGTTCAACTTTGAGGTTAATGCTCTTTCGAAATATGATATAACTAATCTTCTAGGGAGAATTTTCTTCTCTGTCGTGTGTTAGGGAACTTGAAGAAGCACCGGTTCTTTCCTTTTGGTTTGATTTTTTTCAACTATCATACTATGCCTATATTGTGGGTTCAGGGTAATTTTTTTGTTCCCTTCCTCGATATTTTCTTTTGCACAGTTTCTTTTTTCCAAAATACTATTAGCTTTTTCTTTTCATAACCCTCACTAACTTCAGATGGATTGTTCATATGATATTTTTGTAATGTCTCCTTTGCATATTTTTTTATTTCCATTTGCAATGTCATCAATGGTTAGCTTTTTCATTCAGACATGTACATGTACTCGTTTTTTTTAATAAGAAATCATGATTTTTTTCTTTCACTTAAAAAAAGTAAATATAATCGTCAATTTGTATTGTTTTCTTATGTTGTTATGTTGGTATATAATCCTTGAAAACTTTGGGTGACTCCTAGGTGGTCATTGAATGGATTAATAGACGGCCCTCCTTCAATCCACCTTTACTCTTCAATTAGATGCATAAGATTGACAATTGATTTATATGTTTCACCACACCATTCGTGTTTATGTGTAGAGGGAGTTCAACTTTGAGGCTGATGCTATTTCGAAATAGGATATAACTGATTTTTTAGGGATAATTTTCTTGTATGTAATGTGTTAGGGAAATCGACGAAGCACTAGTTCCTTCTTGTTGGTTTGATTTGTGTTCAACTATCATACAATGGCTATATTGTGGGTTTGGGGTGATTTTTTGTTCCCTTCGTTGATGTTGTCTTTTGTACAATTTATTTTTTCAATACTACTAATAGCTTTTGCTTTTTTAAACCCTCGCTAGCTTCAGATGGATTGTTCATATGATATTTTTGTAATGTCTCTTTTAAATATTTTTTTATTTCCATTTGCAGTGTCATCAATGGTTAAATTTTTCATGATGGAGTATATATTTACATATACTCGTTTTTTTAATAATAAATCATGTATTTTTTCTTTCACTGAAAAAAGTAAATATAATCGTCAATTTGTATTATTGATGGAAATTGAAAACAAAATTATATATATTAAATTTATTAAAATTAATATTAAACTTTTAAATATTGTAAAATATAGATATTAAATTTAAAATTAGTTAAGATATATATTAAGTGAAAAGCATAGAGATGTTGTACAATTTTATTTATTTTTGAAATATCATGGGTAGATATTATGACAAGATAAAGATAAAGAAAAAATGTTTTATTTCTAAGTATATTTTTTATATTTGAAAATTTCAATTTATTTAACTTTAATTATAAATGTCAATATTTAAATTGGGTATTTTTTTACATATTTTATTTTGAATTTTTTTTTTTTGTTATTTTATATATAGTAAGAGAATGTCTCTAAGAATTTATTTAATTTAAAATTAAATAAATATCTTAATTTTTAAAATTATATAATTTTGATAATTAAATAAAAAATATATTCTAAAATTAAATTTCTTTTTTTATATATATTTCATATTCAATTTTAATAAATAAATGGTTGAGAGAGAAAACGTTGGACTATATTTGTTCTTACAAAAGATCGATGGATCTGATGTGAATATTCACAGCTGTTACACTAAATTTTAATATATTCATTTATCCTACATTTACATCCCACATTGCGGATGAACTCACAGAAAGAAAGCTAACTCAAAGTTGATAGATAGGTCGTCTCTAACAACCTTGGTTAAAAATCCATGTAAAAAAAAAATAGGACCGTGGACATGGGATACACATTCCATGCTAACATGTGGGAAGACCATCCTAGTGTGTGTCACATTGGTTTCTTATGGCTAAAGGAAATAGGAAAAAGAAATGGCAGGCTTTGGAAAGAAAAAGAGGCATTGTTGGAATTTTATTCATGAAAATAAAGGAAAATAGGAGAAAAGGAAGGTGAAATGTCACAGGTTGCATGTGAGGAGGAAAATGAAGGAACATAATGAAAACTGAAGAAAATAGAGGCGTCATTGATAAAAATAATTATGAGGATCAATTGGTAACCTTTTGTCAACTTTATCTTGGGTTTGTCTCTATTCTCTCTCTCTCTGTCTCTCTCTCATACTCTTCGACATTTAGAGTTTTCTTGGAGCACTCTCAAAGGACTGTGGCATACGTGGGATTTAGAGCAAGTAGGAAAAGGAAAAGAAATAAAGTGCAAGAGGTCTTCAGGATCAGTAGCTATAATGTGTTTTTATTTATAGGTATTGAGTTGCATGTATGATTTCGTCCCTAGTTTTGACATGCATAGCATATGCATGTGGTTATTTTATTATGATCTATAATTAACATAGAGGAAGTCCTATATTAACACTGGTTTTCCCTAGCCTTTGCATTTCTTGGATAGCCATGGTGTCGTGAGTTTTACTTTTTTTTTTTGGTTGGTTTTCATGTGCCTCTGGCTACGAGTTGAGTTACTAGTTCCTAGAAGCCTTTGTTGGACAAATGCTCTGGAAGCCCTGTAATATCTTGGGTTGAGTTATTAGTCCCAGAAGCCTTGGTTAGAAAAAATCTTTGAAAGCCCTTGGTGGGTTGAGTTACTGGTCCTAAAAGCCTTCAATAGACAAACACTCTAGAATCTTGATGACAATTGTGGGTTGAGCTACTAGTCGTCAAAGGGCTGGTTGGAACAAACTCTCTTGAGCCCTAGATAGCTTGGGTAGAGACCAATATAGTGATGTTTAGTGATGTCTGTCTGTGAGGTGGAATCTCTGGTTGAGGGTTGAGTTGGATTTTCAATTGGAAGCCCTGGTTTTTTTTTTGATTTGGTTTTTTTATGATATCCCACATCCAGCCTTGGAATATGGCATGGGGGTAGCTAGCTGAAAGAAAGATTTGGTTCAACCTAGTCTTTGGTCGGGTGGTTTGTGGAAGTCCCATATCTGGTCAGCCTATGAAATAATCGATAATAGCTCTTTCCCCTTGGTATTTTATGGGTAAATATAATTGTTTATATGTGGTTTATATCGCTGTTATATCCTTGATTTTTTTTGGTTATATGTTGGTTATGATTGAGATTTATCACGGTGATAATGTATGGCTCTCATCATGTTTTTGTTAAACACTGAATGTACAATGAATGTATGGCTTAATAGATGATAATGCAGTTATTGTGATGAGGCATAAATTCTTATTAGTTATTCTCTGATAAGTGTTAAATACCTATGCTTATATCTATTGTTTAAACTTGTAGAATAAATATTTGTGATGTGTTTGATGAAATGTCTATCATGGCTAGTAGCAATCTAGTCAAGTCCTTGTTCAAATATTTACATTTGTATGATTGTTCTGGTGTTATTTTTAAATTCTGAAAGTTTCATGGAGTTACGGGTAGTAGAATTAGTCTTGAACTGAAAAAAGTGGGACATAATCCAGAGTCACTGGCAGAGAACTACTTGGAAAAGTAAACAGTCGCATGCATTTCTTATTGTGGGAGCGACTAGACAGTCCTAATCACATGCACGTCTTGTTGTGGGTGTGACTGGAGGTCCTAGTCCCATGTATGCCTTGTTTTAGGAGTGACTAGAGGGTACCTGTTCAATGCATTCCCATGTCAAGGGAGTGACTGAGGCTTTAATGCATGATATTATGAGTTTGTCTCAGGGGTTGGTTACCTCGATGGGTTGGATGGCTCCTAGGGGTTCTGTTGTAGGTGTATAAGCCCAAGTTGTCTGTGTTGCATTGGTTCCGCTTTTTTAACTACACCTAGGGAGTTCAACCAAATCATAGTAACTATTCGTCACATGTTTACCACGGTTGGTCGGTTACCTAGGTAGATGTGGGACTTGGAGGGTGATACAGAGTGGTATCAGAGCATGGATCAACATTTTGATTGGAAGGGAAGAATGTGTTTTTCATGCATATATGTCAGTTGCATATGTGTTGTTTATGTTGTGGACTATGTGCTTGTTGTGTATGCATGGTGGTGGTCATTATTTTCATGTTCTTTCCATCTGGAAGTTGATGATGTTGTTGTTTGGATATGTTTCTCATGAATGCATGTGAGTTGTATATGCATTTGCTATGCATGTCAGTGTCTATAGGTTGTTGTGCATGCATTGTTATGGTTATGGTTATGCATGCATAATAGGTTCAATATGCATTCATTAGGGAAATTTTGAGGTCTAAAATGGGCCTCCAAACGAAATTATAAAATAATAGTGGAAATAATAAAATAATATTTGATTACATCATCAAATTTCAAGGGGGGGAATAGAAAACTATTTTTTTTCAAATTTCATTTTGAACTTATCTCCCTAAGGTTTTACTCAAATTTTGAGTGAGAATACTCGTTTGATGAAAAATTTAATTCCTCATCCAAGGAGTATGCATGTTGCATAATTTTGATAGACTTTTCTACGCGAAAAATGAGAAATGCATAACAAATGTGATTGCAATCATGTTTTTTGATGTATTTCTCATTTTTTTTGTAGCAAGGTCCATCAAAAGTAAGCAACATGGTTACTCCTTAAATGAGGAATTAAATTTTTCATCCAACGAGTACTCCCACTCGAAATTTGAGTAAACCCTTAGGGAGATAAGTTTAAAATACAAGTTGAAAAAGTAGTTTTATTATTTTCGTATTTTTTAATCTTTTTACATTTTAACTCCAAAAATTGTGAAGCATTCCACATGGTTGACATTATCATCTTGAATCCTATTGGTTCTTATAAATTTTATTTTGGTTGTACATTTTTCTTAGGAGGCTCATTTTAGACCTCGAAATTCCCCTAACGGTGAGGTTATTATATGTAGTTATGTCATTATGATGTTGCTGATAAGATATGATGATGATATGTTGGCTAAGATAGAGCAGGAGATGAAGACAATTAAAGCGAGGTTGCAACACTAGACTTAGGGTAAGATTTTATCTTCGTACATGTATCATATGGCATGTAGGTATGTTAGTTAATGGATTTTTATAAGAATTAGGGTCACTTATATCCTTGTCATTATATCATTTTTATGGTTACATGTATGCTAAATGGTAGTTAATTAGTGTGATAATATGTACATGCGTCGATTAGTCATGAATGATAGTAATTGTTATTATATGTGTTATGGTCATATGCATGAGGGTTATGGCCATTATACTTAGGATCTCGATGTTATATGTATCATGCTAATTTGGATTTTCCTATGCATATGGTTAGGGTTATTACATTCATGTATGAGTGGATATATTTGTGATATGTGCTGTACTAATCTAGACTGACTATGCATATGTGATTATTATGAATGAATGAAATTTTTTTATGAGTTGATGATGTGAAGATGTTAGCTAGTTACTATTATGGAGATCATGACCTTATTTATTTTTGAGTTGATATGTTGAGAAGTTATATTGTGCTAATCTAGATTGATTATGCAGACAAGATGACCTTCGTTGATATACATTATGGTATGAGCTTGGTTATGTCTTATACTTGGTGCTTGAATGTTTGATTATGTCGTCTATTTGGTGTTTGAGTATTTGGTGTCTATTATGTCAGCTAGTTGATTTATCTAACATGGTACGTTTATAGTTTATTTGAATGTTTAATTAATTTCATGATATGAGTATGTGTCTATAAGAATTCTTGAATAAATGAACTTGCTTTAAGATGGTTGTACTAACAGATATGTGTTGATACAACTAATATGTACTTGAGTGTAAGTAGGTGATAGTTGTAGAAGTATATATTATGACTAATGAATGTGAGTTTATTATCGATTATGACATGGTTATTAGACTTGGAAAATGTTACTTTTACATTAATAGATATTTTGTCTTGATTTTTGGAGCATGTGGCTAACATGTGTGTTCAATTACATAGCAGTGTGCTTCGCACAACAAGGTCAAATGACTGGTATATTTTTATATTTAATTATGCATTGACATTTATGTGTTTGTGGCCGTATGATACATGGAATTGAATGACAAAAGAGACTACCATGAAATCACAAAGAAGAATCGGGTTGAGCATTCCCTTGGAGGCACTCGGAACACATTGGGATTGAGTCATGGTGTCTATTGCTAGTGTTGTACTTTTGGTATTTTATGTTTTGTTTGTGCTTGATTTGCTATTTTGTTTATGTCAAGTGCAAGGCTATGCCACTTCGTTTTTGGTTTCATAATGTTATTGGTTTTCATGGTTTTATTCTTGTTTTTTATTTCTCTTTCCTTTTATGTTTTGGGGGTTTGGGAATTGGTTGGGAAAGATGAAAGTTAGTGGAGCTGACAAAGAGCTAAATGAACTCCACCAGGTAACGAAAGACTTGGATGAAGCTCGGTGCATGCGTAAGGGAATTTGAAGGTAAGAATGTGACAATCAATTGCATTGGTTTGGTCCATAATTTTAAATGGATGGTAGCAGAATAGTCATCGAAAAGGTGATCAGGTAAGGTAAAGTGAATGGATTTGAGGCGTCAAATGCCTTAGCTATATTGGGAATTGTTTTTCTTGATGGTGTGCATGCATAAAGGGATTTATCTTAACCTTGAGCTTATGTTATTTGGTAATTATTTTGTGACCATGATTATTTTGATTTTTATATATGTATACATGTATTGATGTATGTTTGTCTAAGAGGGTCATCATGGGTCAAGATTATTTAATGTTAATGTTTATATGTATATATGTTTGTATGTATGCCATTGTCTCGTAGAATCATGATTGTTTTATGCTAATGTATATATATATATATGTGTGTGTGTGTGTGTGTGTGTGTGTGTGTGTGTGTGTGTGTGTCTATTTCATTGTTTGACGTGTTTGTCAAGGATAATTATTTTGGAGGAATGATTGCTTATGTCAGTGAATAACATGAAGAGGTTTATGGCTATGAGGAGTCAAGTGGCATAGTAGCCTTGAAATATCTATAAGGTCACTGTCATGTGAATATGAGTTAATGTTATGTGATTGTACTATGTCTATGTTTATACTATGGAAGGCAATACTAAAAGATACATCAGTGTAATGAAAGGAACGTGATTTGTGACATGTTGGGATAAGCATGGATTTTAACCCCGACTGTTGGCCCGCGCTTCCTCGTAACTAAAATTTTTATTAATATTGGTCTGTAAAATGGACAATTATCATTAATAGGTTAGCATTATAACTAATCTAATGAGGCATTCTTTTTATAACTACTCTAATGAGGGGAAATTAGCGGTTTATTGGAGATATAATGGAGTAGGATTGAAAAACATTGAAAATTATTTTTATTTAATTTATGAATTAAATCATTTAACTATAATTAAAATATAATTTAAGAAATAAATTTTTTTTATTTTTTTATTTCATTTAAATATATATTTTTAGTTATTTAATAATCTTTTATTTATTTGAATTGAGTGGAGGTTTTATTTTTTTTAAATGAAATAAAATTTAAATTGTTTATATTTCATTTAAATATATATTTTTAGTTATTTGATAATCTTTTATTTATTTGAATCGAGTGGAGTTTTTTTTTTATATTTAAGTCTTAATATCTTAAACAATTAAATCTTATCTAAAGATGGTTGAAATTATTTTATATCATTAAAACTTTTATAAAATAATAACAATAATTTGAAATTTAATTATATTATTAATTTTTTAATTATTTATCAATTTATATAATATTATTAAATAAATTATAAAAATATGTGAAATATATTTTATAAGATGATAAAATAAGTAGTATATTAAAAAATATAAATTAATAGTGTTAATTATTTTAATAATATGGTAATGTATATTTTCATTTGTCAATGTATAAGTAAATATAATTGTCCTAAAAAATAATAATCTAGTTTTCCAAGAAGTATTCGGGGGCTCTCCATAGTATATTGGTCTTATCAAAATATATGCTCCTTTCTAAAGTCGTTTCAAATTCTGGAAACACTTGGACCTTTGCAGTATTTTGAAAATTGGATATCTTATCATTGCAAGTGACCGGAATCTCGCCACTTTTGGTGAGGAGTGTTGGAAGCATCGATGCAAATTTGATTCCATGAGCTCTTTCTTCAGAAACATTTTCAAGGATAAGTCCCTTGTGGATATTCAGCCCTCACGCCTCACTCTGACATGGAAGAATGGTCGTTTTGGTCCTAGCTTCATAGGAGAACTACAAGACATATTTATAGTCTTGGAAAATCTCCTTGGACAACTTTGGTATATGTCCTCGTGGATTTCTTGTGAGATGCTGTCATACCATGATCCATTATTCCTACAATTGTAGGGGGATCTTATATGGAAAGTAATTCCCTTTAAATCTAACCCCTCTTGGTTAACCAAACCAGAATTTTGTCAACTCATTCATAATTTTTAGTTTATGGATCATACTCGTTAGGGGGAATCATGGAATAGAGGTAGTCATGCATAAGCTCTATTTTCTCAGGAAAAGATTCTAGAGATGCGAAAAGGAGAAAAAAATACAACACTTAGAAATGAGCTAGGAAGATCGAAGAAGACATGTCTAGACTCTTTAATCCAATGAATGATGATACTTTATCTCCATCGATTGAATAGAGACTTTTGGAGCTTGAACAGTAAAAGAGGAATATTCTGAGTTTATAGGAACAAGCAAGGAGACTTAAAAGAAACGAAATATGGATAAAATTTAGAGATAAAAATTCAAAAATCTTCCATAAATTTGCATCCAATCACCATAATATCAACACGATATCGGAAATTACTGACACAAATGGTAACACTATCAATCACACTACTGATATTCAAATGGAAGCCATGCCATATTTTGGATCCCTCTTACAGTGTGTGAACAAGTTGACATCGAAAATTAGATGGAATTCATAAATTCATACCCTATTATGTTTTAAGAGGAGGATAATGTTTTAATTAATAAACTCATGCCAATGGAGATGATATCAAAGGTCCTTCATTATTTGGCTAAATATAAGTGTCCTAGCTCGAATGGATCGACTGTCAAGTTGTTCATATTCTTTTGGTATATTATGGGTCAAGATATTTTATAGATGGTAGAGGAAGCATGATTCTCTAGATAGGTATTGGGAGCTATGAACGCTACTTTCATAACACTCATTCTAAATTCTTCTTACGTGATTACTTTCAAGGAATATCTCCCTATCTCATTATGGAATATAACCTATAATTAATCTCAAAATTATTATAACTAGGATAAATGATCAATTATTTTCTCATGTATTTGGGATACAGTTTGGATTTCTCCAAGATCACTAAATTCAAGATGTGGTCGACATTGCACAAGAATGCATTCATTTGATAAAAGTTCATAAAAGGGAATATATTTTATTAAAACTAAACCTGCATAAGGCATATGATAGTGTTGATTGGAATTTTCTCTGCATGATATTGTTCAAGATTGGACTGTTTATTTGTACAGTTGACTTGATCATGGTCCAGGTCACCTCAGTCAATTACGTGATCTTGATAAATTATGTTCCTTATAGTTTTTTTCCAGTTCCATAGGGGCCTATGAAATGGGTGTTCCTTATCCTCATTACTTTTCTTACATTTTATTGATGGCATTGACAATAATATTAAAGAGGCTAAATAAATTGGTAGTTTCATCAACTTATAGATCACCATAAATGTTTAAGTCACTCACCTTATGTTCGCTAATGACGTGTTATTGTTTGGATAGGCACGCTTGACTTAATGGAAGAATCTATTACACATCATCTCAAATTTTGGAGCATCATCAGTTTTATTCAGGAATAACCAAAAATCTCTTCTTGTCTATGCCTCCTCCTCCACTGCTTCTTTGATTAAGCTTGGTTTCTCTTATCTCAGCTTCAAGTTGAAACCTAATAAATATGGAACTATGGATTCGAAATGTATCATCAACAAAATGAAAAATAGGATGTTTCTATGAGCTCATAAATGGTTATCATCGGTCGAAAAATGGTCCTTGCATAATCCATGCTCCATAACATCTCGATATACTTGATGCATTTATACACCTTGCCTCATTGCATTATAAAAAACATCAAAAATATCATAGTTGACTTAATTTGGTCTGGGGTGAGAGTTAAAATTTTCACTTGGCCAATCTCGGCGATATCTATTCAGTTAAGGAATTTGGTGCATGGGAGATCAAAGATTTTAAGAGCTTTGGGTGGGATCTCCCCATAAAGATCTTCTAGCATGCTATGACAGGTACAAGTATTTGGAAATAAATTATTAGATAGAAATATATGAGTGTAAAGGATCTTCTGGATTTCTGTTGATCGACCCAACAATATTTCAAAAATTCCTTCGATATTTGGAACAATTTCATGAAGCTAAAGAAGTGGTTACTTGGTAACATATATTGGAATATTGGTATTGGAAGTCATGTTCTGGTTGGAATAGACCCCATTCGTGGCTTTGGGGGTTAACATCTTCTTCTGGTAGATACCATCAAATTCCTCCATGATAAATGAATAATTTTTATCCCATATTTTTGAATCCTATGAAACAATTCATATTTTCTCTACCTAGAAGAATGTGGTTTCTCTAGACAGTTGAGGCAGATGACAGAAAATTGGAAGGATTACACTAACATAATTCAAATTTTTGGCACTTCTCTTAGCGACAAAGTTGATACCCTCTCATCGAATGGTATTGTTTTTCATGGTTACCTTATGCTTGCAAATGTATATAGATATATTATTTTATCTATTTGCGGGAATATGCATATTAGTTGGTTCTATAAAATCTATAAATGGTGCATTTCTACAAAGATAAAAAAATTGACTGCCTTATATGGAGGATTAAGAGCCTCGTCCGAGGAAATTTAAGGAACATGGACTTTGTTGGTCTAGGGGGATTCCCTATGTCTAAATCAGAGTCATAAAGCAAGATGAATCTCCTCTTTTAATGTCCTTGCTCCAACACTATTCGGGTGTGGGTTTTGTCGACCTTGAAGATACTGACAAGATGGTATTCTCCATCTATCCAATCTTTTTGCATCTGGTGGATGACACGCTATCTATCTTATCAAACTACTCCATTATCCATCATTTGGGGAATGTGGACTAGCAGAAATCACTTGATTTTTAAGGGTCACCCCCTTAGGATGGACTACATAATCAAATCCATTTTTTCCATCTTTTGTGAATATGATGGTTCTCCAGCTCAAAATTTTCCTTACAGATCCGTTCGAGATGCCCCTATCTTCTCTTTTCCGTAGGTTTTTTGGTTGGGCCTGCACAAGGAGACCGCTGTGGATGCACGATGGTTATATTGATGATGTCATCCTACAAATTTCACTTTCATTGGAACGGAGGTCGGGGTTCAAATACGTGGGTTGAAATTATCGTTGTTTACAACCCTTTATACTATTCAAAAAACATTGGTATATAATCCTTGAACATTTGTTATGACTCCTAGGTGATCATCGAATGGTTTAATAGAAAGTCCTCCTTCAATCCACCTTTAGTCTTCAATTGGATGCATAGGATTGACCAATTGATTTCTATGTTTTGCCACACCATCTATGTCCATTTGCATAGGGATTTCAACTCTGAGGCTAATGTTCTTTTGATTCCAGGGTATAAATTATCTCCGAAGGAGAATTTTCTTCTATGTCATCCATCAAGTCACTCAATGAAGCATTGTCTTCCGTGATGGTTTTATTTGTGTTCGACTCTCATACTTTGGAAATATTGTGGGTCTAGTGTGATTTTGTGTTCCCTTCGTCGATATACATAAAGCTCATATTGTTGCTAAAGTATTTTTGCAAGTTAAATGCATTGACTATATTGATACCTTCTCCCTTGTTTCCAAAATGAATTATGTCCACCTTCTTCTTTCCCTTACTTCCTCCTTTAAATGGGAAATCCATCAGATGGATGCTAAATCCACCTTCTTACATTGGGACATGCATGAAGAAATCTACATGGAAAAACCCCCTAGCTCTATCCAAAAATAATCTAGCCTTGTTTGTCACCTTAAGAAGTATCTATGTGTTCTCAAACAAGCTCCTCAGGCTTGGTATGCCAAAATGGATTGCTTTATCTTAGATAATAGATTTTCTAGATGTCATTCCGAAAACATTGTCTACACCAAGATAGTGGGTAAGTATTTAGCCATCCTTGTTCTTTATGTTGATGATCTTATACTTTCTCATAGTGATCCCAACCATATAAACCATGTGAAGTTTTAGGACAGTTAGGATAGACTTAGGACACTTTATTATTTCCTTGGTATTCAAGTATTTCAATCCAAAGAAGGAATTACCCTTTCTCAGTCCAAGTATGCTTGTGATATTCTACATCAATTTCACATGGAAGACTGTAATTCAACCCCTTCTCCCTTTCATTTTGGAGTCAATATTTCAATCACTTTTATATCCCCTAAGGTTGATGCTACCTTATACCATCAACTTGTTGGTAAAATTTTGTATCTAACCCATACCCATCATTACCTTTCCTTTTTCATTGGTCTTGTTGCTCAGTTCATGCACAAACCTCATGAAAGTCACTAGAAAAAAGCGAAAAGAATACTTCAATATGTTTGAGGTATAGTTCAGTTCGAGATTCATTACACTACAGGAGCATCTCCATTGTTGGTTGGTTTCACTGATTCTGATTGGGCTTGTTACCCTCATCATCGAAAGTATACTAAAGGTTATGTATTCACTCTTGGTTCAAGACCTATTACATGGTCTTGTAAGAAACAAAGTTCCATCTCTCTTTCTTCGGTAGAAGCAAAGTATCATGGTGTTGTTGAAGCCATCAAGGAAGCCTTGTGGCTTCTTCAGATCTTGTCTGAATTTGGCCTTCATCAGCAACATCCAACTACACTTTGGTGTGATATTTAGAGTGCCATTCAGGTATGCAAAGATACAGTTTATCATCAATGCAGCAAACAAATTGAGTTACACATACACTTCATCAAAAAAATCATTCATAATCTTGTTCTTGAAGTGCACTATAGTTCAACCAATGATCAAGTTTCTGATATCTCTCACATAGGAAAGGTTTATCAAACTTCGATATATTCTTGTATTTCAGGAAAATTATCATTAAGGGGGGATAGGCCCTTTTTTCTCCTATTGTGTTACCTTTGTAAATCCTTCAATCCTATCCCAAGTTGTTCTTAAGTGGGGGTGGGGGGGTGTTAGGATATTCTGATACATAAGAAATAGTTAAGCATAACTTGGTCTAGCATAAATTTTGGTAAAGTGTGTTTATTTACTATGTAATTTTGTAAATTATAATCTGAATGTAACGATATGTAGTGATTTGAGGGTTCATTCTCTCCTTGGTATTACCGACACTTGATTTGTGGCTTAACACCCAATTGGTCTAGGATCTCTATTTAAAGAGAATGGAGGGTCATTTGTCCAGAGATCATTTATGAGATAATATTATGTAAATTTTCTTTCTTTACATTAATAAATTTCCTGAAGTGGCCATGTTGGCTCAGGCAGTGGACTATTTCCATATTTGACGGTTTTAACCACGTCAAATACTCATGCACTAATCAGTGATTTGCTTGTGAGGGGTGACCTTTGGTATTTTATCCAAGGAACTTACCATCTAAATTCGTACTATATTGAATATCCTAGTAAAAAATAATTTTCAATTCATGTTAAGGGAAACAAGAAGATGAAACCAAATTTTGGAAAATTCCAAATAGGTGTTGGTAAAATAAAAGGTCATAAATCTACTTAAAAAAAGCATTATACCTTTCATAGAATACTTCCTCCTCCCTCTCTAGATAGAAGAGATAGAATATATGAAATAGATAGAAGATATGGAAGAGATAGAAGATATAAAAGAGACCTGCCCAATATTCAATGATTTCAATGTCAAGCTTATGGTCATTATCAAACTCAATTTCCTCAAACAAATTAAAGAGGTGACTATGAAAGAGATGATGATATAAAATGAGTAGAATAAATCATGCATCTGTTGTTGAGCTGTATGATCCATCTTCAAAAAGGAGGCATAAATGAAGTGATTTTGAATCCTAACATTCACTTGTTTGTGCTCTTACAAGTCTTGTTGGAAAGCATGATGAAATTTGGATTGTGGATAGTGGTGCATCTAAACACATCACTGGAAATCATGATTATTTATCTAAATGACTTGAAAATAATTTATCTCAAAATTTATATCTTGGACACAATGGAAAATATCAAGAAAAGTGAATTACTATGTCATCTTTTCAATTGGAATTCGAAGGTAATGTATCCATTAGCAATATTCTATATGTACCTAGTTTAAATAAGAATTTGTTTCCATATATTATCTTGAAGAAAAAGGGTATAGAGTTTCTTTTGTTAATGGACAAGTCTTAGAATGGAAGAAAAATTCATCTTTTGAATCTAATAAAGTTATTGGGGTACGAAGTGGAGAACTATATCCTCTCCTTAGTCAGTCATTCCAAGCTCCCTTTCAAAACACTATAGAACTTAGTGAGATTTGGCATAGGAGGTACAAAAATATGCACTACAAGGCTTTAGGAAGATTTAAATATTTTCAAAGGGGTTTACCTAAAACTAAGAATGATCATGATGGTGTATGAAAAGGATGTTCCCTTGGTAAAAATGTTAAAGGAATATGCAGTAGAAGTGATAGTAGATATAATGGAATTTTTGATCTTATATATTCTACTTTTTGTGGGCACATGCTTGAAAATAATTTGGCTGGATGTTTATATTATGTATCATTTATTGATGATTACTCCAACAAAAATTTGATTAATCTCTCAAGGAAAAGGATCAAGTGTTTCAAAAGTTTTGTGAATTCAAAGCTTAAGTTGAAAATCTATACAGGAAGAAAAATCAAGAGTCTAAGATCCAACAACAGTGGGGAGTATGAATCAGATTAATTCATTGATTTCTATAGGGATTCTAGAATTAAGATGGAGATGATAGTTTGATACTATGCCAAAAAAATGGAACTACGGAAGAAATAATTGAAATATAATGGAAGTTGTCAAACCTATGCCCCTTGATTAAGCATTGTCAATGTTTATTTGGGTTGAGGCTGCACGGACTATTGTTTATGTTCAAAATAGGTTCCTATAGTGATTATTGGATTATAATACTCTGGGAGAAGTATTTACACATGAGAGACTAATTGTTGGACATTTAACAATATTTGGTTATCTAGTTTTCATTCATATACCCAAAGAGAAAAGGAAAAATTTGGAACAATTTAAGAAGAAGGGTACCTTTGTTGGATAAAATGAGAATTCAAATGAATTTATGGTCTTTTTTCCAGGGAAATGATATATTGAGACTTGAAATTATGTTATATTTAATGAGGATCTTTCATTTTTAAAATTCAAGGGCTCATAGTTGCATTTTGATCAAGAAGTTCAAACTCTCCAAAGAATGTGGAACCAAATCTGAGGGAACCTATATCTATAAATGAAGATCCACATGAAGAAGATATTCATCATGAACCTATTTAACCTACAAAATTTCATGTTGTCAAGAAAAGAAAGAGACTCGCGTGGTTAGAGAAAAGATTGAAGGAAGTTGAAGGTCATGTTGGTGCCCGCGGGACTTTCATGGAAAGCAAGAAGCCTAAAAAGTACTCCGGTTATACAACCTTTATGTGTAATATAATTTAATCTGAGCCATTTTCCTGTGAAGAATCTATTGAAGAACACATATGGAAAGAATCTATGATTGAAGACTATATCAATCCGTATTGAAAAATGATGTTTCGGTTATTGTTACAAGACCTAAGGGTAAGTTCCTTGTGTCTTAAAAATGGATCTACAAGATAAAACATGTGGTTCATGGAAGTGTTGAAAATTACAAGGCTATATGTTTGGCTCACAGATTCTCCCAGAAAGAGTGAGAGGATTATGTAGACATTGAAGAAGACATCTATATTGAAGAACCTCAAGGTTTTGAGGTCCACAACAGAGAGACACATATTTGTAAATTGAAGGAGGACTTGTATGGATTGAAGTAGGCCACTCCGTCTTGGTACTCATATATTCATGGTTATCTATTGAGTTTTGGCTTCAAGGAGAGTGACATTGATCCAAATATATATTTAAAAAAAAAAATTATGGCGAACACCTGATATTATTATTGTATGTAGACAATTTGTTTCTAGAATGTACCAAAGTAAATATTTTTTAGTGAAAGAGGGAGATGGCTTTCAAATTTGAAATGAAATACCTTGGCCTCATGAATTAATTTTTGGGATTGAAAACTTAGAAAATTCCTAAGGGATTCCTTTTGGGCCAAGGCAAGTACATTGTCTCAATCCTTCAAAAATTTGGCATGATGGACTATAAGTCGATGGATACTCCCATGATGATGAAATTTAAGAAGGTCAGGGACAACCAAATTTATTTTATCTTACTATGTATTTCAAACTTCTTGGTTCGTTAAACTAGCTTGTGAACACTAGGTCAAATATTTTTTATGCAGTTAATAAATTGAGTCAATTTCTAGTGGCGCTTCGTCATGTACACTAGGTTACAACAAAGCACATATTGAGGTATATCAAGGTACCATCGATTATGGTCTAATGTATGCTTCTAATGATGAATGGAAACTGTATGGTTTCACTAATGCAGATCGGGATGGTAGCTCTAATGATATAAATATAACATCTAGTTATTGTTTTATCCTAGGCTCAATCATGGTTTGATTGTCTAGCAGGAAAAATACCTCTATTACATTGAGTACAATCAAAGTTGAAGACATTGCTACTAATTTTTCCTACTACAAGGCTATATGGTTTCAAAAAATTTCTTTTGACTTGTTTGATAAAATGTTAGATTCGACTATTATCTATTATGATAATCAAAGTTTGTCAGGATATCAGAGAACTTCGTATTCCATGCAAACTCAAACCACATTGAAATAAAGTATTATTTCATCCAGAATATTGTTCAAAGAGGATATGTGACACTTGAATAATTTCCTACTGGTGAGAAGGTTGTTGATCTATTAACGAAGTCATTGTATTGGATAAAGTTTGTTTATTTCATAGAAAAATGTGGAGTTGTTAAGAACCCCTCTCTAAGTGAGATGGAGAACTCATTACATATCATCATGAATATACCATATCCTTAGGTTGTGTGTTGAGAGACATTATTCTTCGAGAGATGTATTAATGATTCCTTTTGTAGGTTTTGTGCAGAGATACAGTGTTGTCTCGGAGATAGTGACTAAGGATAATCTATACCTAACGGTTTTGTGACCCATTTTTTGGCTGAGAAATGGAGAGAAACTTGCTCTCATTTTATGACACAATTTTGAAGTTGACTAAGGCCTTTCTGAGTGTATCTCCTCCATGGTTTTTTGACAATCATAGTGGGAACTTTGGCCCTCTATAATTCCTATACTTCAGCCTCCTTATGCAGAGCATATTATTCGACAAAAGTGGAATCTCTCACTCATATTTTTTGCAGACCTTGTTTGGGTAACTCATTGTTCGTTATTTTGGATTTGTTAGATCATTCAGATGTAATATTGATGGATATAATCTCTCTCTTATAAGGAAATATCTTTTGGGTTTTCCCCTAGTCAGATTTCCCTGGTTATGAACCTAATATTGACGTCTCTTGAATTTTTCTAAATGTCTATTATTCATTTTATACTGTGATCTTTATTTAGTTCTCTTGTTGAAGAATATTTGGTTGAATTTTTTCATGTATAACTACTTTTTTACTAAATTAAATAAGGACATTCATAATCTCCTTAGTCAGCCTTAGTTTGATACCATATTTAGAAATCTATAGGGAAATGATTAGAGTGATTTCTCTTTCTATGATAACTACTTCTAATTTATTTTTACTTTTCTTACTTATTATCTTCTCTGATTATTATTATGTTTGTGTATCATCAAACAGTTGCCAAAAATAAGAATAAAAAGAACAATGAATATAGGATGCAAGCCAGGGCATAAACTTCTCAAGTTGAGAGGAAAACATGTAAATTCCTTCTCTTCCTTATAGATTCTTCAATTGACAAAATTCAAGACAGATAGATCAAGACTAATACCCTCTAAGGCCAAGTCCAACCTTTCTAAATGATGTTCTTTACTTGTCCAAGTCAAACCCACTCAAATATATTCTAGTAGCACAACTTTAATCTCCAGCTACAGAACTACAACCTCCACTGGAGACCTGGAATTTTCATCCCCCTTGCACTTGTTCTTACCACACGTGTGAGCCTTGTTTTTCTTCCCAATGATTCTTTAGTCCTTCTCCTATATTTTTCTAACATTTGGATATTAACTTGATGCCTTCTTCTGACCTTTTCTGGACCTTCTTTCCTTTCTTTCTTCAATATTGGAAAAGTGGAGGAAACCCTAGATCTGCTGCAAAAACCCTAGCCTTCCTTCGCATGTGTGAGAGAAAAATATCCCAAAACCAAGTCTTCTTTGTCCTCTTTTGTATTATTTTCTTCTTCCGCTTTATCCTTCATTTGAATAAGTGATTTAATTTCTTCAAGGAGGTCAAGTTTCTTCCTTTATATATGTTTCTCAAAGGTGGACATGGATCCTCATTTTATGTTGGCTTGCCAACTGCCAGGTTGACTTGATCTTGGAGGGTATTTTAACAGTTTTAAGGTAAAAAAATATTTCTTTACAAGTTAAAATGTGTTCAAAGGGGTATTCAACTTATGAAAATGACTCTTTTTTACTTCTTAACCTAACAAAAACCCTAGAAGAACTCAATGGGAGCTTGAACTATAAAATAAAATACCTTGAGCATGAAATTCGTGTTCTAAAAATAATAAGAATAATTTTCTTTCATTTTAAAATTTACAAGAATTAGAATTACATTTCATCTCTATGAAAATATAACATAGTTAAACATTTTTCAACACTTACCCACGAACTTGTTTTCCAATAAAATTTCTTTGATGGAGATCATGACAATATCAGTTTCTAGGAGAGCTTCTACCTTTGATGTCATGAATTTCATCTTTATCACTATATAGTCTTTAACTCTCAGGAATTCTTCATAGATTATCTACCATCCATCACTTTCAGTTAAGATCTATTTCAATCATGTCATCCTTTCTTTCATTGGAAAGTGATCTACAAGTCCATATCTCGATTTTATTCATACAAATACCTTTTCTAAATCGAGATATGGACTTGTAGATCATGAATTTCATCTTTATCACTATATAGTCTTTAACTCTCGAGACTTCTTCATAGATTATCTACCATCCATCACTTTCAGTTAAGATCTATTTCAATCATGTCATCCTTTCTTTCATTGGAAAGTGATCTACAAGTCCATATCTCGATTTTATTCATACAAATACCTTTTCTAAATCATGTTTCCTATAGGATATTTCATCCTGCCATATGAGTACTAGTTGTAGGTGACATCAAAAAATCTCTTTTGGTATCCCTATATTAGCCCATCCATATATTGTTAAAAATAAATACAAAAATGACATGACATCAAAATTAATTTTTGTGATAGCCTTTCGTCATGACATATTCTTGTTACAACATCAAAATCTTGCATGTATATTGACATATCCCTTATATATTAAATTTGAAGGGACTCCTTCCTTTCTAGACTTCATAAGATTCTTCATAACTTTTCTATGGAGATTTCTTGGTCAATTCTTCTAGTTATCAGATGTTGAATTCCTTTTCTTCATGACTATAGTTGCATTTTTCATGACCTCCTTTTTGTTTCTTCACATATTGATCCCTAGGACCTTCTATCCATTGTTCCTTCATCTTTTTCAACCACCTCATATTCTATATTAATACATATTATGTTAATTTCATCTATTGAATATGGTATCCATGCCTTCATGCATCTTTTGAACGAGGGATATCCCTTTCCTTTGATCATACTCATTAGGTAGAATATTCACCCATGTTATTTGCAACTATATGATTACATGAATTTATCAAACATATGAATACATACTTATTTTATTATTTTATTCATATAGGCTTCATTTAGCATCATCCTTTCATTGATTGAGAGTACTTAAACCATCTTAACATGTCGCATTCCTTTGTCATCATACCATCATTCTTCTAGACAATGAATCCCATCCAAGGTGAAATTCTCAGTGAGACACTTTATTATTCCAAGAGATGAACCTTCTAATGAATATTCCAATGGAAAATATTGATTATCCTCCTCCTACAATTTCTCCCTTCTAGTGATGGTGAGATCTACAGTAGATGGATTTCTTCTACCCATAAGTACTACTTATGCTTCCAATAAGGTTACCAAGAACTACTTCCTTCTAATGATGACTACCATAGACTTCTAGTTAAACTAACTTTAAACGATCTGATGATGATTTCATGAGCTATTACTTCAATTGTATTCTATTAAGATGCAATATCGTAAAATTATGTATCCTATCATGTTTCTAATGTTTCCTACCATGATATATACACTTTAAATAAATTAAAAATAACTTTATGGCGAAGATTATCTCAATCATACTAGAGATCTTTTATTTCCTCCTTATTTTATTTCTTCTTATTGTCTTCTTCCACTTTGTAAATGATATGTTTTTCTTCCCTTCCTCTTTTTTTGATTTCCTTGTTGAGTTCAACATAATTCTCTTATAGTGGTCATATTCATGATAGCGATAAAATTTTGTTTTCAACATGTTCTTGTTATTCTTTTTCTCTATACCAAAATTTCAAAAATTTCCTTTCTTTCTTGTCATGTCTGCAATTGCATGAACTTGCTTGTTTTATCATACATAATTTTTTTCATTTAACCTAGTTTATTTAATTTTACATAGTGACAAAATTTTGACTAAATGGGGTATATTTATTCTTTGCGTAGATGCCTGCTGTAAATTTTCCCCATTCCTTTGGTATTTCATTGAGCACTATGGTGGTCATTTCTTTATCAGACATTATTTCTCCTAACTCTTGTAGTTGGTCTCAACACCCTTATGAATTATTAGCATATCACTTCTTCCTTTGATATATTCATCTTGTAGAGTTATTTTCTTAATGATATCACTTCTCCTACAATACTTGTGAAGAAAAACTCTACTAGTTTGTCATATATTTCTATTGTTGTCTCTAATTTTGATACATAAGGTATAATGGGATCATTAATGGATTCTATAAGAATACTTTGAGACTTTTCTTCCCCCTTCATATAATTTTCTAGAGTTTGATCTTCTTCCTTTCGAGGTTTAGTGATTTAGCCCTTAAGGTGTTCCATGAATTCATTTTCTATGAGAATCAAATATATCCTTTTATTCCATGAAAGAAAGTTTGATGACCCAGCCAATTTATTGCTCTCCTTAAAATATAACATCATATTGATAGCAAATTCAGTCATAAATATTAAGGCACTTACTTGTCAAGTGAATATTCTCCTTGATGACAATATCTTCAACCTGATGCCTTCTTCAATTTGATGATGATGTTCATAATAGGAGATGTCTTCGTGTTGAATATGTCATTGAGATGAGAGATCCTTCTTGATGATTCGTGTTATTGATGATATTCTAGTGCTTCAACCCTTGAGCGTCCTTAAAGCTGCATTTCATTTTCTTGTCACCTTAGCTCTGATACCATGATGAAAAATCTAAGGGCAACAACATAGGGTGATTTCTCATATATTGGTAATTGTTTGTGGTTTATTTTTACTTCATTGTATTTTATTCTTCTTTCACTTGTCCACTATTAGTGTTTTCTTGATCAAACAACTACCAAACCATAAATAACAATAATCCAAAGGACATAAGATATAGGCGATCAACTAGGGAAAAAACCTCTCCAGTCTGAGAGGAAAACCCACAACAATTATTCTTCATATAGAATCTTCAATTGATGAATCGAAAACCTAGACCCTTTACCAAAACTCCTCCAAGGCCAAGTCAAGGCATACCTCTTTCTAGACAAAGTCAACTTCTCCTTGACACTACTACAATACGACCTTTGTACTTATCTTTTGGCCTTGTAATATTATAACAACCCTAGTTAAGAATTCATGTAAAAAAATATAAGACCAAGGTCATGTGATACATATTCCAAGATGAATGGTGGGATAAACATTCTAGTGGGTTTTCATTTCACTTATTATGGCTAGAGGAAATTGGCAAAGGGATTGGAAAGGAAAATTGGAATGTATTGGCAATTATTTATGAAAATAATGGAAAATAGGAGAAAATGGAGGTGAAAGGTCACAGGTTGCATGTGAGGATGGAAATGAAGGAAAATAAAGGAAAATTAAGAAAACATAGGCCACATTGATAAAAAAAGGCTTATGAGGATTAGTTGGCAATCTTTTGGCTCGACATTTTTCTGAATGTTTTTCTCACACTTATTGCTCTTGTTCTATTCTCTCTCTCTCACATACTCTTGGATGCTTAGAATACTTGTGGATATCATTCTATACTCTCTCTATCTAATAATCTTGGATACTTAGGATAGTTATGGCTCTTATTCTCTCTCTCTTGCATATTCTTGGATACCTAGGGATCAAATTATATACTCTCTCTCTCTCTCTCTCTCGCATACTCTTAAATCTTATCATAGTAGCCTCTCATCACATGTTTAACCTGGTTGGCCAGTTACTTGGGTAGATGTGGGAGGAGGGTGATTTATCTTATATTGATAATTGATTATGGTGTATTTTTAGTTCATTATATTTTCTTCTTCTTTAACTTGTTGACTATTAGTGTTTTCTTCATCAAACAACTACCAATTTATAAAGAAAAATAAGAAAAAGGACACAAGATTTAGGCGATAACATTGGATTTTCGACATATCATTCTTTTTCTTTTTCTAAGGACCAAAATTTCCAAGATTTCCTTTCTTTCTAGCCATCACAGAAAATTCTTGAGCTTTCTCATTCTATCCTACATCATTTTTTTCCTTTAACATAGTTTCGTCAATTTTACATAGTGACCAAATTTCACTAAATGGGGTTTCTTTCTTATTTCCATAGATGCTTGATGCAAATTTTTACCATTCCTCTCATATTCCATTGAGAACTATGATGATATTTTATTTATCATATATTATTTCTCCCAAATCTTGTAGTTGGTATCTTATTTTTGACACCCTCATAAACTATGAGGCTATTACTTCTTCCTTTGATATCTTCATCTTGTAGAGTTATTTTCTTAATGATATCAATTCACCTCTGGTACTTATAGAGAACCATTCTACTAGCTTGTCGTATATTTCTTTGATTTCTCTAATCTTGATACATAAGGTATGAAGGGATCCTTGATGGGTACTATAAGAATCCTTTGAGAATTTAATTTATGTTTACAATACTTTTCTAGAGCTAGAGTTTATTCCTTTCGAGGTTTAGTGATTTAACCCTTAACATTTTCTACAAATTCATATTCAGTCAGAAATATAAAGGTGCTTACTTGTCAAGTGAATATTCTCCTTTATGACGATGTCCTCAACTTTATTCCTTCTTGATTTTGATGATGATTGGGATATTAAGATATGTTTTCTTGTTGATTATGTCATTGAAATGAGACGTCCTTCTTGATTATTAATGATATTGATGATATTATAGTGCTCAGACCCTTGAGTGTCGTTCAAAAATTCCTTTCCTTGTTTTGTCACCATAGCTTTGATACTATGTTGAGAAATCTAGGGGCAACAACATAGGGTGATTTCTCTTATATTTATAATTGTTTGTGGTCTATTTTTAGTTCATTATAATTTATTCTTCATTCACTTGTTTACTATTATTTTTTTCTTCATCAAAAATTTACCAAGCCATAAACAACATTAAGAAAAAGGGCACAAGATATAGGGGATCAACAAGGGCCAAAACGTCTCCACTCTGAGAGGAAAACCCACAACAATTATTATTCATATAGAATCTTCAATTGATGAATTCTAAAACCTAGACCCTGAAAAAAAACTCTTTCAAGTTCAAGTCAAGCCATGCCTCTTTCTAAATAAAGTCAACTTCTCGTTGACACTATTTCAATATGTCATTTGTCCTTAACTTTGGGCCTTGTAACAATGTAAAAACCCCGGTTAAAAATACATGTTAAGAAAATATAATACCAAGGTCATGGGACACGTATTCCAAGATGAATGATGGGAAAAAATCCTAGTGGGTTTTCATTTAAGTTATTATGGCTAAAAGAAATTGGAAAAGGAAATGGCAAAGGCTTTTGAAATGAAAAAGTGGCGTTTATTGGCAATTGTTTATGAAAATAATGGAAAATAGGAGAAAAGGGAGGTGAAAGGTCAGAGGTTCCATGTGAGGAGGAAAATGAAGAAAAATAATGGAACATGAAGAAAATAGAGCCCTCACTGATGAAAAGGATTATGAGGATCAATTGGCAATTCTTTGGCTCAAGCTTTTGCTCAATATTTTTCTTACACTTATGCCTTTCATTATATTCTCTCTCTCTCTCTCTCTCCCTCACACACACACACACACAGTATTGGATACTAAGGCTACCTATGGATCTCATTATATACTCTCTCTCTTGCATACTATTGGATACTTATGGCTCTCATTCTCTCTCTCTCTCTCTCTCTCTCTCTCATACTCTTGGATACCTCTGGCTCTCATGATATACTCTCTCTCTCTCGCATACCCTTGAATATGATCATAGTAGAAACTCATCACATGTTTACCCAATTTGGCCAATTACTTCGATAGATATGGGAGGAGGGTTATTAATCTTATATTGACAATTTTTTGTGGTGTATTTTTACTTCATTATTTTGTTCTCCTTTCACTTTTTTAATGTTCGTATTTTCTTCATAAAACAACTACCAAACATAAAGAAAAATAATACAAATGAAATAAAGATATAGGTGATATAATAGGGCCAAAACCTCTCCACATTAAGAGGAAAAGCCACAAAAAATATTCTTGATATAGAATATTCAATTGATAAATTCCAAAACCTAGACCCTTGACCAAAACTCTTGCAGGCCCAAGTCAAACCATGCCTCTTTTTGAAAAAAGTTAACTTCTCCTTGAAACTACTACAATACGTCCTTTGTCCTTAACTTTGGGCCCTATAACACTAGTATAAAAAAATTGGCCTCTCTTTCTGCAACTCTCGTCCACCTGCATCTGACTGCAACTTTTGCACGTGTGATAGGATTGGGAAATTGTATCCCTTTTTCTACTTCGTTTGACTTGTGATAGTAACTTTGAGACTTAAAATTGGAAAAGGGATCTTATTCTTTCCTTCTTTCACCCTTATTTAAGGTTATTTTACTTTTAATTTGCTGCAGTAAGATGTGCCCTAGTCTCCTTGCTTGTGTGAACAAGAATAGCCCAAAACATACCCAAAATTAATTTTTTATTTCTTCCTTTTTGAATTAATCTTCTTCAATTGATTTAATTCTTCCTTTTTACCTTCTAATCAAAATCCTTGATGTGTAAATCTTTTCTCCTTGAATGAGGTTGAGTGCCTTATATATAGGCTTCTAGTCACTTCAAATTAATTCAACTTGTTACTGTCTCTAGGTTGAGTTGCCATGATAGGAAGGGCCACTTGTTTCTTGCATTTTTACCTGGTCTTGGAGGGTCTATTTTTAACTGAAATAATTTATTTTACAATATGTAACATGAACCAAATGTTTCTTTCATACCTGACAATAATTTAATGACAAGCCCTAGGAGTTCGCAATAGGAGCTTGACCTAAAAATAAGTTTTCTTGATCATGAAACCCATGCCTCAAGAACAACAATAACAAATTTATTTTTCTCATTCCATCAAATACATAAAATCATGATTACATATGTCATAATGAAGACCATATATAGTTATATATTTCAATAGATCTTAACATGTATGTACTAAAGTAAAAAATATAGTTGATTGAAAGATGAAGTAGTGTGTGAAAAACAAATAATTAAAAATAAATAAAGGAATAGAGCTTGTTGGTCTAATTTTGAAAAATCATGAAAGAGGGATCCAATAGGAAAGGTAGGTATATTATTTCATATAAGTGATTAGTTTCTACCCTCGGGTTTGAGGTTGTGAACGTTAGGGAGTTGTTTCTTCCTTCAATTTGGTACTTGTAAATTCAGGGGATGGGTGTGGTTTTGTGGTTTTATCCCTTTATGGGTTTCCACTTAAAAATATATGTCTCATATGCGTACATTGATTTATTTATGGTGTTATGGTGTGACTAGTTAGTGATAACATAAATGGTCTTAAATATTGCTAAAATTTATACAATACTAATTCAACCACCCTATCAGTGTTAACTTAGTTCCTAACATGATCATAATGGAAAAACTCTCATGGAGCCCCACAATAAGATCTATATCAAGAATTATTGAGCCTAAACCTATGAGCGTGGTGACTTGTACATATTTTATTAGTATGCATATACTTTTTTTGCATGTGTGTCATAGTTTGGTCCACTTCTTATCATGTTTGGTACGTGTTTTGAAAATGTTCATACCCCCATCAATATACCTAGGATGTGCCATGGTGATAGTCACATTTCTTGGAAAATTTCTTATGTAACATGGGTATTCTTTCCCCCCACTAACAAAATTTTGATTTCAGGCTACATCTTCCTAGGCCTTACCACTAACAATGTAGCAAAATACAAAATTTTCACTAAACTCTTAACTAAGGCCATAACTTTGGGCCTTCATCAATTGGTGGTCAATTTTGGCTCTCAACTCATGGTATTTCATATGAATTAAGCCTATCATATTCTAAATGATGTGCTATTTTATTTTTATCTCGAGGAAATTATGATTGAACTCTTATTTCATTATATCATTTATTAACATGTCTCTAGGAGTTGTAATGCACTGGCTACTCCATTTTCTAACTATATATTGGAGTGGTATATATCACATATATAATATCAAGATAATTGAACATGCATATAGAATAACATATGGGATTTAATGGACATAATTAACACATCTATAAGTATAAGACTAAAAAATATATGTATATATGTAGAATTGAATTTGCATGCATCATCCAAAACACATAAATTGGTGTAGTGAAAAAATCGGTCTTAATATCCCATGCTCATGATCCCATAACATATACACTAATTTCCAAAAAACATCCTAAATGTAGCATACATAGTGGTACTACATCTAATCATCATCAAAGTCTTTGTGTTCTTAGTAATACATAACTATCCTGGCCACCCAACAGAGAATTCGACTCATAATACTAGACCCACCTATAGTGTGGTGTTTCATGTTTTGTGGTACATATATAAGTGGAGTGAGTGGTTGATCTAGGTCTGTCAGCTACTAGATTTACCCATGATATTGTACTTCTGTGATGTTGTTAGAATTTCATTTTAAAAGAACATAGAAGAACACGCGCATGTTTAAGCAAGAGGAAACAAGACAACCATAAATAACATAAAAATACGAGACATTGATAGCAGAGTTCACCCAGTGTGGGCTACATTTCTAGGCCTAGTGTCAAAATGGGGTAGAATGCTTGATATTGTTCTGGAAGATTTGATGTACATCGATGATGTTCATACAAGGATGTGCCCTCAACATGAGTGGCTTATCTGTCCATGAGACATTCCACTACAGGAACTCTCATTCAAAATGAACCTCCTATTAGCATGACATAATCTCAAATGACTAAAAAAAAACAAGATCCTGCAACATGTGTCAAGAAAGGATCTATAAATAATAATAAATCTCACAGCAAAAAGAGGCACATGATCAAACTGAATATACCTCAACCCCTGAAGCTAGATGAAGGAGCGAATGCTCAGCTACTGAATCTGGTTGTACCGTCAAACTCGTGGCATCGAGGTGCATAGAATCGACTGTTCACACTTGAGAATTGGACACCCGTACTCCAATATGAAAAATGGCTGAGAAATAGGAAGCTCTGCTGCTGAAATGGACATTGCCACTGAGTTCCTGTCATCGAGAGGTGTAAAATCGACATAGAGTTTTTAGAAAATGGAGTCCAAAATGTTTTGGGCTTCAAGGAATCTTTTTTATTCCCTGAAGATTCCCTAAGATTATGTTCTGCAGGGATCTGGAAATATGATACTCAAAGGACCATTCTGCCTTTACCATAGTGTTACCTGTGAAATTATGGTTAAAATGACTGAAAACTTCATATCATTCTGGAAAAATGAAAATTTACCTCCCCCTTGAATATTTTAGGAATCAAAGAATATTATCTATGAAATATTATCTATCTCCAAAAGAGTTACAACATGGTATCGCCTTTGTGGATGCGCTCATGGTTTTACCCCTGGTTCGCTGGTCCACCCTCCTATTCTACTCAGCCGATTGGCTCCTCTTTTGGGGTTGAATGGAAAAATGTAATGGTTTATAACAAAAATCCAGCAAAGTTTCAAAGTCCAATGGGTTGGGAGAAAGGTAAATATCATAAATTCTTAAGGGGAGGTCGGGGGATCAAATCCTGCCTCCCCCGAAAATCCACATGTACATAATTTTCAGACTATAATTAGGTTTGCATTTAGTTTTGGTCTCACAGTAATTACAAATAACCATTGGCTATATATCATTTTTAATGTTGTATAGTTGTTAGGTGTGTTTTATATGGTTTTGAATGTTGTATACTTGTTTGGTTGCCCATGGATTAGGCCAGTCTGTGCGACTGGGTGGATTTGATTCTCGTCGGCCCATTTAAATGTGGTGTCATTATAATATGTGTTCATCAGTGCTTGGTGGGCAGGGTCCACTCCACGTGGCCCCGAGCCAAACCTCTTAAACTTAGCACATTGTTTGCTGTCATGGGCAGAGGGTGCGATGGGGGTCATGGCCTGCTACCCCATTTTTATATCTATTGTGATATGCCATTTTGTGGGGTGGCGTGGGTGGTGGCCCACCACCCCTCCTTTTATATATATATATATATATATATATATATATTTTATTTAAAACAAGATGGTATTTTTTTTTATTTTAAGGAAAATAAGGCTCATTTGGAAAATCAACTAAGCCATAATTTTTCCCATTTTTGGGAGCTGGGTTCCCTGTCGGTTGATAGTCAATTTGTGGGAAACTTAAACCTGGCCCACTGCCAAACTTTGAGCAAAAATTTGAATAGCTCTAGCTTGTCCATATGGGCTCAGATTGGAGATTTGTTCACACCATTGGAATCAGGGCGACCAGTACTTTAGTATGAACCTAGTTCTACAGCAATCTGACCACTTTAAATTTTGATCTATATATTTATTCAATTTAGTGTTCCTAAATTGATAGCATAAATTATCAACCAGGGCTAGTAAACTGATGAAGTGTACTTGCACTATATGTGCCTAAGCATCCCTTTTCTTATTTCATTGTTTTTAGTGTTTTATTGATGTTTTGGGTTTTGTTATGTTTGCGTATTAGTATGCTACTTTATGCTCAGAAGATGAAGTTAAATCTATGTCAGAAAGGAAAGAAAAGAAGGAAATTTTAGAATTAAAACAGAGTTTAGTTAAAAATTCTATCCCTAATTAGAAAAATGGTGAAAACTGAGAAGCCTAATCCACGGATGTTATAGCTTGCAAATGAACATTTATGAAAATGAAAGGTAACTCAAAACACTACAACTCAATCTGATCCATTTAGTTAGAGGTTTGTTGGAAGAGTTTGTGAGAGAGATTAAATTCTAATTTAATGAGGATCTTCCTAAAACATAAAAGAAGTATTAAACAAATAGAAACTTAGAACATTATAGTGAAATCTCATTCATATGATAGAGGTGTTTTGGAATAGCTTGAGAAAAATATTACTATTATGTAATAAGGATCTCCTATGTAATGTTGAAACAACTTATGACATTACAACTAGATCTCATTCATCAGTTAGAGGTTTGTTGGAACATTTTATTGAAGGATATTAGACATACTGTGATAAGGATATTCTATAAAACAGTCAAGAAGTAACCCACAGTATTACAACTAAGTCTTATTCGTGATTTAGAGATTAATTGGAATAGCTTGAGAAGAATAATGTTTGTAATAGTATGAGGACCTTTTATCTAATTGCAGAACATGAAATGTTAATAACTCAACATAGTACAACCACATTTCATTCATATAGTAGTGATATATTGGAAAATCTTGAGAAAGAGATTGGCTGTAAGATAATGAGCATCTTCTTAATCTAGATGATAGAAACTGAAGTGCTAGTAACTCATAATATTACAATTAAATCCCATTCATTTAATAGAGATATATTGGAAAAGCTTGAGAAAGAGAAGACTAACTATAATATCATGAGGATCTTTTATCTAAGAAAATGACATGAAACATAATGCTAAAATATGTAATTCCAGAAAGCAGTCTAAGTAATGAAATATGACAAAAATAGAATTGAAAACTACCTATCTAGAAAACATATAAAGCTTCCTCAAATAGCAAGGGCCCTCTGATATCAATTTAGCATTAATCCTTTAACTCCTCAATGTTGTCTTCAGAATAGCATCAAAGTTTACTCCTTCTATTATCAAAATGCTTCGAAAACAGAGTATCACAGGAATGATAAAATATGTATCCAGTTTCTTCCTCTCGGATTTACCGAGCTGAATTTATATGCAATTACATAACTAACATTGAATAAAAGTAGGTTCAGGTGTAGTTTTAAAGTTAAAATCAAAATAGAACTCTTTTAGGATTCTTGTTTTGCTGTAAAGCAAATCAGGAGTCCTGATTCCCGTAGAAGACAGCTTGCTTGACTTTTTCTTTGACCACGTACACAGGCACCTCCATCTTTCGATCTAGTCTTCGTGGAAGGGAACAAATGATGTAGGAAAGATTTGGAATCCTCCTATGTGTGCCATTTCTCTAGATGACACCTGTAACATATGTAAGCACCAAAACAACTACAAAATGTTGGATTAGCTATAGAATGACTGCATTCTGTAGCTAAAATGTTGAAAAATAATTAAGACAACAAAATCACAAAATTACAATAAGTTAATCATTGTATGCAAGCTTTAAGTAATCTTAGTCATTCTCATTGAGTTTTAGGTTTATGAAATGATAAAGGAATGATGAAATGAAGTGAATTTTGGCAAAAGAGAAGACAATTTCAGGGCTCAACATACCCCCACTGTAAAGCTCTTGCATGTACTTATGCAATTCCATCCAAAATTTATTCCATTTGTACCGATACTTCTGCAAGAACATCTAGCCTTCTTTTTATTCTTCTTATGGTAGTCAATTCCTTTCTGGGTTTCCTCATGAGTGCTTTGAACCTAAGATTAATGAGCGCCCTGTTCAATTTCTTGTTTCTTTTGTTTAGCTTCTTGTTTTCTTTATATAGTGCTTCCATTTGCTGAGAAAGAGTGTTGTTCATGCAACCCTTCAATTTGACCTGCTCTCTTAGGATTTCATTTTCATTCTTGATATGGTTATTCAGTATCTCTAGTTCATAATTGTCTCTTTTCAAAATTTCTATTGGAGGTTCTTGTGGACTGGGAGATATTTCTCTATTTTCTGAGGCACTTTTCTCTAGTGATTCCACATAGTTATAAATATGTTGTTGAGCCAGATATATATCTAGAGTTCTTCTCCTAGGGTTTTCTTCATATTGGTGTAGAGGGGATCTATCAACTAGAGATTGGATTGGAGTTTCTTCTTCTTCAATTTTTATGACTCCTGTTTCTTTAATGCATGTCTTTTTCACCACGCCTTTAAGCCTGGAGCTTCTTCTCAATTTAGGTGGATTTTCATTTTTTTCTTCAGTACATTCACTTTTTAATTTCTCCTTTCTTTTATTCCTGAGTTGTTTCCTGATCTTTACCAATTTTTCAGAGATTAATTCTTCACTATCTTCCTGTGTTGATGTATCAGGTTTAATCTCAATAGTTTTAACAATTTCCCCCCTCCTACTTCTTCTTATAGGTTCTTCTTTAGATAATTTTTCTTCTAGTTATTCAAAATGGTTTCTTAGGAGGAATTTGTCCCAGCTATCTCCTACTTTCTTCAAGTGAAACTAAATTAACATTTTAATTAAGCCATGATGATGCAAAGTAGTTTCTAGGAACTGAAGTCTTTTCTGAACATTAGAGGCCATCCTTTTCAAACTATTAAGTAGGAATAAGGGTAAATTTATTTCATCCTCTAAGAAATTCATCATCAATATAATATGATAGACATACAAAGTGCCAAATATACCCTTGCATGTTATGAATTTTTGTAAAATCAACAACACATTCCTCCATTTATTTTTCAAAGCTGTACTAGGAATACCTTTTCTAAACATTGAAATGTCGATACCTGGTTTTTTTAGCATTTGTTTCCAGTTTTCATTATGGAACTCTTTGTTTTTGAACCATCGTTCACCCTGTTGTGGTAATTATGTGACCTCAGCTATGAATGACTTCGTGATGGTGAACTTAATATCCCCAATTTCTACCTTTGATCCATCGAATGACCTTGCAAATGAATTCGTGACTTCTTTGTGGAATCCATTGAACTTCTCTATAAAGCTCAACCAGCCTACCTGCTGTAATAATCCTTTAACCTGAGGGTATCCTTCAAAATATTTGGTCCCAATTGTCTCTAATCTCACAATAAGCCCCATTTCTCTCCTTGATACCAATTTCTTCCTTTCTTTGACTTATATCCACTGCTCTGTTTCTGCTTTCCTATCTGAAGAAAGAGTAGCTTTGGAAGGTTGTTTTACCCTTAAAATGACTTCTCTACAGATGAAAACTGGCTACGGAATGTAATGGTAGTGAGTGGATGTGAATGAATGAATAAGGTAGTGGTAAATCATGAAGATGATCGGGTTTAAGAGTTTGAAGTGGGACAAAAGACCGTGAAGAGATATTGTATTGATTTTCAAAATTCATCAATAAATGACATGATCTAAGGACGTGACCTAATAGGTCACATCAAAGTTTTGTTTGTTAATCTTAATGATGAATTTTTATAGAGCAGAATGTAAGGGATTTGGTATTTTTATGACAGGCAAGGATCAATTCGAATGATAAAATAACTTTAGGAAACAAATGATTTAACTATACTATATCTTTCATGTTTTGCTATCAAAATAATTTCATACAGTTTACCTTAGTTGTTTTGATTTTTTTTCTTTGTTGTACTTGTTCTTTCATCTAAAAATATTGATCTTTTAAGCTCCATAGTCTTCTTTGGCTCATCCTTTGTTTATTGAAATAGGTTCGCAGGGTCAATTTAGCTGCAAAACAAGATTAGCTACATAACAGGTAGCTGCAGAATGTACCTGTTAAAACTCTGAAATATGGAATGGATTGGAATGAAACATAGATGAAGTGAAATATGGAATGGAATGAGATGGATGAGGTGAAATATGGAATGGAATGAAACGGATGAAATGAAATATGGAAAGTGAATCTGCAACTTATGATTTTATGATAATTCATTGCAGAAAAAGAATCAATTTTTGAAAGTTTAAAGTGTCAGAAGAATTCTGATTTTCACCTTATACGTTCTGTATAGACATGCCAATCAATGATTGGTTTTCATATTTTTACTTTTATTTTTTTATTTTTTATTTTATATATTTTTATTTTTATTTCTTATTTTTTTATTTGTATATATATATATATATATATATATATATATATATATATCTTTATTTTTTTTTATTTTTTTTAGATAATTGAAGAAAAATACAATTAAGTTAGTGAAGAAGAAGGATTCTTCTTTACTAACTTCATATCAAGGTTATCTTGGAATTTCTTGAAAAATTCCTCTCTTGAAAGTGGCTTATGATATAATTTCAATCTGTGTCCATTTACAAGAAAGGCTACCTTTCCTTCATCTATTGTTTTGATTTTTATTACTCCATTTTCAAAGATTTTCACAATCTCATATGGCCTAAGCCAATGAGTTTCAAATTTACCTTACAAATCCTTGAACTTTGAATCAAATAAGAGGGCCCAGTCACCTTCTTTAAATTTCTTTTCTTTGATGTACTTATCATTCCATCTAGTCCTTTGCTGTTGGACTATGCTTGTTCTCTGGACTGCATCTTGTCTAATCTCATCCAATTCATTGATTTGCTCCAGTCTTTGCTTTTGTGCTTCTATTAGATCAAGTCTTAACTAGACTGCCATTTTCAAAGTTTGGATCTGAAACTCTATGGGAAACAAGACTTGTTTTCCATAAAAAAGTTCATAAGGGGTGTGTCCTGTTGTATTTCTCCATGTATTTATGTAGGCCCATAAGGCTTCAAGAAGCCTTTCTGCCCAATCTCTTCTAGGTAAATGAACAGTCTTTGTTAGGATCCCTTCAATGACCTTATTGGTAGATTCCATTTGGCCATTTTTTTGTGGATGGTAGGGAGTAGATTTCTTGTGTCTGATTTTGTACTTATCTACCATTTGTTCCACCATCTTTGATGTAAATTGAGCTCCTTGATCTGTAACAATTTCTCTTGGGACACCAAAACAAGTAAAAATATCCTCAAAAATAAAATTAACTACAGATGCTTCAATAGCAGAAAGTAATGGTTTGGCCTCTACCCATTTGGTAACATAATCAGTACAAACTAATAGATATTTATTTTTCTTTGATGGAGGATTAATAGGTCCTACAAAATCTAAAGCCCATTTCTCAAAAGGTTCAATATGTACCTGGGATTGCAATGGCATCTCACCTGAAAGAGAAGGTTTACTTACCCTTTGGCAACTGTCACACCTTTTGACATACTCTTTAGCATCTTTAAAGAGGGATGGCCAATAATATCCTGGATGAAGGATCTTATAAGCTATCCTTTTATCAGCAAAGTGTCCACCACAAGGTTCATCATGACATGCTTTGAAAATCTCAGGCATCTCATCTTCTCGAACACATCTTCTGATAATAAAGTCTGGACCTATTTTGTATAACTCATTAGCAATCCATGAATATTTTGCACTGTCAAAAATGATTTTTCTTTTGTCTCTTGCATTCATAATTGAAGGAAAATTCCCTGAAACTAGATAATTGGAAATATCAGCAAACTAGGGAGTTTGAATAGTAATTGCAAAGGGATATTCATCAGGGAATTGATCTTCAACTAGAGTGTTGTCCTTAATTTTTTGAAGTCTAGATAGGAAATCAGCTACTGTATTTTTTTTTCTAGGCCTATCTAGAATGGCGATGTTAAATTCTTGTAAAAGAAATAACCATCTTGTGACTCTACCATTAGTAATTGATTTTTTCATTAAATACCTAATTATAGAGTGATCTATGTGGACAAAGGTTTCATAGCCTGTTATATAGTGTCTGAATTTATTTATGGCATGAACAACAGCTAAGAACTCTTTTTCAGTTATAGTATAATTCAACTCTGAAGAAATCAAATTTTTACTTGTATAGTAGATGGCATAAGGAACTAGGTCTTTTTGTCCCAATACAGCTCCTAAAGCTGTATCTGAGGCATCTGTTGAGATGTGAAAAGGTAATTTCCAGTTACGTCCCCTTAAAATAGGTGCTTCAGAGATTTTTGTTTTCAGGGTTTCAAAGGCTAACTAGCAACCATAATTCCAATTGAATTCACAGCCTTTGGTAAGTAGTTTGAAAAGTGGAGATGCTATTTTGGTGAAGTTTTCTATAAATCTTCTATAATATCCTGTAAATCCTAGAAAACTCCTAACATATTTCTGACAACTTAGAACTTATATTCTAGAGATGACTTCAACCTTTGACTCATCAACTCTAATCCCATCTCCTGAAATATGGTGTCCTAAGACAATACCTTCAGTAAACATCATGAAACATTTTTCATGACTTAATGAAAGGTTTGCCTCTTTACATATTTTTAAAATTTTTTCCAATTTTTCTAAGGCTTCTTCAAATGTGTTTCCATAGACTGTGAAGTCATCCATGTATAATTCTACATAGTCATGTATTAGATCTGAAAATATTCCCAATACTGCCCTTTGGAATGTTGCAGGTGAATTGCATAATCCAAAAGGTAATAATTTTTAGGCATAGGTACCCAAAGGGTAGGTAAATGTGGTTTTATCTTGATCCTCAAGTGCAACTTGAATTTGGTTGTAACCACTAAAACCATCCAAAAATGAAAAGTACTTTTTTCCTGCTCATGTATCTAACACTTGATCTATGAAGGGTAAGGGAAAATGGTCTTTAAGAGTAGCTTTGTTTAATCCTTGGTAGTCAATGCATACCCTCCATTTACCATTATTCTTGGGTACAATCACCAAAGGAGAGACCCGCTGACTATTTGAAATGGGATAAATAAAGTTGACATTTAACAATTTCTGCAACTCTTCTTTAACAATCTCCCTAAGGTTTGGATCCATCCTTCTCTGAGGTTGTCTAATTGGTTTAAAATTTTCCTCTATATAGATATGATGAGTGCATGTATTAGGGTTGACCCCTTTCATGTCAGTGTACTCCCAAGCATATGCAGAAGAGTGTCTCTGTAATATTTTGACTAGCTTTTCTTGTTGAAATTTCTCTAGGTTTTTGTTTATGTTTAAGGTTTTTTCTGGGAATATTTCAATTGAAGAGCTGCCAAATTCTTCCATGGAGTAAAGAGACATCTGTCTTGATGACAAAAACTCAATATTGGATTCTTCTTGAAATTTTTCATGTTTGTATTCTGAAGAAGATTCATAATTTTCCAAGGTATTCAAAATCTGACTATCTTCACTAATTTCTGAAATAGTGAAGATAGGTTGTATATCTTCTTCATCATCAATCCATTGAGTATCATCTAATTCCATAATTTTTCTTGCTGGAGAATACAAGGTGAATTTATTGGTTGAACGTCCATCAGAAATGTACATATCACCAGATCTACAACTAATGAAAGAATGACCTGTAGCTAACCAAGGTCTTCCTAATATAATAGGATGTCCTCTTAGATCATTTTTAGGAGTCAAGATCATGAAATCAATAGGATACTCCCAATAATATAAGGACACTGGAATGTCTTCTAATACCCCATCTGGTTTGATTACAGATCTATATGCTAATTTTAATAGTGTGGGTGTAAAAAGAAGATTAGGAATTTTTAGTTTTTCCATGATTTTTCTACTCATGATATTGATTGCTGCTCCTAGATCAATAACTGTGTTTGGGATTTCTATTCCATTGATATGTATCTTAACAAATAGATATCTGGGATCTAGATATTTTGGAATGGCAATCTTTCCCATCATTATGTCTATTATTTTTCCTACCAGTTGTATTTTCTTTGTCTCTTTTATTCTTTATCTTGTTTTTTTCATACTCAACTCTTTTATTGTTTTTGCTAGAATTGAGATTTCATTGATGGCTTGTAATAATGGAATATTGATACAAACATTTCTTAACTCATCTAAGAAATCATAGTTAGGCATCATAATTTGTTTCTCTACATCCCTATCAATTTGTAATATTTCAGGAAAAGGAGGTTTAGTAGTAGATGTTGATGGTTGTTCTAACATAGGAGTTGAAATTATTGGTTCTTTTTATTTTCCAATGTTTTGGTCTTGAAGAGATGTGTTTCCTTCAAAACATTTATTTACCTATAGAGAATCTTCCTCAGAATTTTTTTGTTCTTGTATAACTACAGAAGGTTTCTTTCTTTCAAGTATTCTTCCAGACCTAAGTTGAACATCATTAAGGTTTAAAGGAGTAATCAAATAGGTTGGAAATTGTTGACATTCTATCATATATGTATTATAAGGGTTTTTAATGTTGGGGTTTGATATTGGTTGGGCAGGCAACTGATTTTCATTTTGAAGAAATGGTAATGGAAGTGGTGGATTTTGATTTTGATTTTGAAGTTATTTTTGATGTTGCGGATTCTGCTGAGGATTTTGTTGAGGAGGAAATTTTGAATATGATGAATATGAGGGACAAGAGGGTGAATATTGATAATATTTGGATAACCTTCCATAAGGATTTTGTGCTCCTTGAGCCCAAGGTTGAGATTGATTTTGAAATTGGGGCCAAGGTTGCTGCCAAGAGTTCCAATTAGGTGAGGGTTGATTATACATTTGATTACTAAACCCTAGTGTTTGAGGTCCCTGCCAAGGTCTTCTAGAGACAAAATTAAGAGATTCTGTAGAATTTGTGGTTTTTTCTTCTTGAAAGACAGCTTTAAGGCCAGGGATTGAGGGACAATTCTTGGTCTCATGTTTTTCAGAACAAATTGCACAAGTCTCTATTGTTTTTGCATCCAAAGGACACTCTCTTAAGGCATGCTTCTTCCTACATTTGGGACAGAAGATTGCTAAGGCATCAGTTTCGGGCTTTTTGCTTGTTTTGTAACTTAAGGGTGTCTATTTTCTCACTAAGATTCCTTAGAATGTCAGTTTTGAATTCATCAAGAATATTACCTATCTCTACCCTACTTACTATTCCAGCTGTATATTTACTTGCCCTTGCAAGGGTAGAGTCTCTTGGTCCTTTTAGAATCTTAGATTTTCCTCTTGAAATATTAATACATAGTTCTATTATATCAGGTAATGAAAGTTGAGATATGTCTCCTTTCCCTATCATATTAAGAATATCTTACCATTCATCCCTAATTGTCTTCAACAAAAGAGCTTTCAAAGTATCTTGGTCTAAGTTTTCCATTTTTTCCCTCTTGATGCTATAGTTAAATATTTCCAACAAAAATTCTAGATTTTCATCCTCTTTTTGCATCATCTTGAACTCTTCTTCCTTATGGTTGACTGGTATATAGTAATCCAAATATCTGTCGAGAAATTCTTTCCTCATTTCATCCCATGTCCTAATAGACCTAGTGATTAAACTCATAAACCATTTTAATGTTGCTCCTTTCAATGTTGAAGGGAACAATTTAATTTTCTGAGCATCTTGTAGGTAATCATAGGTTCTACATAGAACTTAAAATTCAAATAAGAAGGTCTCAGGATCCTCACTTTTTAGTCCATGAAAGTTTGGACGAACAGAGGGTGAGATATTTTTCATAGTTGCATTAGTATCTTCATCTATTATAGGGAATCCAAAAGGACTTCCAGTTTCCCTTCTACATCTTCCTCCTTCTGCATTTCCTCTTCCCCCTTCTACATTTCCTCTTCCCCTACCTTCTTTTGTACCTCTACCTCTTCCTCTTTCTCCTCCTTCTCCTCTTCCTCCTCCAAATAGTGTATATTCTCCATTAAATACTTCTCCTTCCCCTTCTTCTGCCATGATAGACTCCTCTAAACTGATATAGGGTTCAGTTGGAAGAGCTAGTTGTTCTACTAGTTCTTCTATCAAGGGTATATTAAAGAAATAGTCCTCTTATTCCTCTTCACTATGGATTTGTAATTATTCTACTCGAATATATTCCCTTATGGAATTGAAAAAAAAATTCCCTTCTGTAGGAGTCCTTGGATCTTCTTCCTCTAGATTTGCTTCAGTGGATGAAGTGGGATATCTTCCTGATGGGATATCTGATCTTGAGACTTCTGGAAGCCTATGACCAATATAGTATGAAATGTGGGTTTGAGTTGGAGGTGTGCTACTTCTTGGTCTTGGTGGAGTGAGTGGAGTTGTGGGAATTAAGCTTCTACCTCTTACAAATCTACCCCTAGAATCTCTTTCTATATGCATAGCATTGTTTTTGGGAAATAGGAAATAAGGCTACCTAGTTACACTTCCCCAGCAACAGTGCCAAAATGCTTAGTCAATTTAGTGTTCCTAAATTGATAGCATAAATTATCAACCAGGGCTAGTAAACTGATGAAGTGTACTTGCACTATATGTGCCTAAGTATCCCTTTTCTTATTTCATCGTTTTCAGTGTTTTATTGATATTTTGGGTTTTTTTCTGTTTGAGTCTTAGTATGCTACTTTATGCTCAGGAGATGAAGTTAAATCTATGTCAAAAATGAAAGAAAAAAAGGAAATCTTAGAATTAAAACAGAGTTTAGTTACAAATTCTATCCCTAATTAGAAAAATGGTGAAAACAGAGAATCCTAATCAATGGATGTTATAGCTTGCAAATGAACATTTATGAAAATGAAAGGTAATTCAAAACACTACTACTCAATCTGATCCATTTAGTTAGAGGTTTGTTGGAATAGTTTGTGAAAGAGATTAAATTCTAATGTAATGAGGATCTTCCTAAAACATAAAAGAAGTATTAAACAAACAACAACTTAGAACATTATATTGAAATCTCATTCATATGATAGAGGTGTTTTGGAATAGCTTGAGAAAAATTATTACTATAATGTAATAAGGATCTCCTATGGAATGCTGAAACAACTTATGACATTACGACTAGATCTCATTCATCAGTTAGAGGTTTGTTGGAAGAGTTTATTGAAGGATATTAGACATAATGTGATAAGGATATTCTATAAAACAATCAAGCAGTAACCCACAGTATTACAACTAAGTCTTATTCATGATTTAGAGATTTATTGGAATAGCTTGAAAAGAAGACTTTTTGTAATAGTATGAGGATCTTCTATCTAATTGCAAAATAGTAAATGCTAATAACTCAACATAGTACAATCACATCTCATTCATATAGTAGTGATATATTGGAAAAGCTTGAGAAAGAGAATGGTTGTAAGATAATGAGGATCTTCTTAATCTAGATGATAGAAACTGAAGTGCTAGTAACTTAGAATATTACAATTAAATCCTATTCATTTAATAGAGATATATTGGAAAAGATTGAGAAAGAGAAGACTAACTGTAATATTATGAGGATATTTTATCTAAGAAAATGACATGAAACATAATGCTAAAAGATGTAATTCCAGAAAGAAGTCTAAGTAAGGAAATATGACAGAAACATAATTGAAAACTACTTATCTAGAAAACATGTAAAGCTTCCTCGAATAGCATGGGCCCTCTGCTATCAATTCATAATTAACCCTTTAACTCCTCAAGGTTGTATTCAGAACAACATCAAATTTTACTCCTCCTATTATCAAAATGCTTTGAAAATAGAGTATCACAGGAATGATAAAATATGTATCCAACTTGTTCCTCTCGGATTTACTAAGCTAAATTTATATGCAATTATATAACTAACATCGAATAAAAGTAGGTCCTGGTGTAGTTTTAAAGTTAAAATAAAAATAGAACTCTTTTAGGATTCCTGATTTGCTGTCAAGCAAATCAGGGGTTCTCATTCCTGTAGAAGACAACTTGCTTGACTTTTGCTTTGACCACGCACATAGGCACCTCCATCTTTCGATCCAATATTCATGGAAGGGAAAAAATGATGTAGGAAAGATTTGGAATCCTCCTATGTGTGTATTTTCCCCAGATGACACCTGTAACATATGTAAACACCAAAATAGCTACAGAACGTTGGACTAGTGACATAATAACTGCATTCTGTAGCTAAAACTGTTCAAAAATAATTAAGATAGAAAAATCACAAAAGTACAATAAGTTAATCATTGTATGCAACCTTTAAGTAATATTATTCATTCTCATTGAGTTTTAGGTTTATGAAATGATAAAGGAATGATGAAATGAAGTGAATTTTGGCAAAAGAGAAGACAATTTTGAGGCTTAACACTAGAATCAGCCATCTTGGTCTCCTAAAGGTGTCTCGAGCCACCTGGATCAGTGGTACACCCATCATAATCCCCTATGGGTTTACTACACCTACCTCAACTCATTGTGGTTAGTATCCTTTTGAGCTACTAATTTCTCCATCTCTCTAACTGCTCCCCGAAAATCATATGGGAACTCGCCTTTAGATGTCCATGGTGCAACATCTATGTCATCAAACATGTCAATAATTAGTGCATTTTGCCACAAAAAAACTAATAAAACATAAAATTTAAAAACATTTCACTTAGCTAGGTCTCTCCACTGCTCACGAAGGGAAACGAAGTTATGATATTCTAATGAAACCTCTCCTACATATGCATAATCATTAACCCATATTTGCTACCCATCGAACCAATCAAGGTATTCATCATTGTATGCTCAGGTAGGTGTCTTTCCCCCATAATATTCATAAAAATTCGGTCTACCTATCCACGCAAGGTGCCAATCTCTTTGTCCTTGGTATCAAAAAATGCAACCATAATATCAGAACTCACTCAAAAAAGAATGATACTAAGATACTATCATACCTAAACATATCCTGTTAACCTATTTTGAACTTGGTCAATTTTCCTTTAAGTTCATCAGTAGGTCCTCACACCAATTTAAAGCTATTAGTGTCATGCACTACACTAAAATGTCCACCTGACTTTTGGAAGTCGAATGAGGACACAATATACCCACCACTTGGGTCATGGTAAAAAGGATAGTACCAAGTGGGATGTTTATCACATATTTAATCATAGTATTCCCACACTACTTTTTCATGTTGTGGATACACTGTCATCCACTCCTCTACCCACTAGAACACCTCCAGATAGCTTGATTAAAGCCCCTCACCTTGACATAGCTATGAGAAATCATATTTCCTCCACCTATAATACATAAATTTTTATTTCTATTCCACTAGATAGTTCATCACAATATATCTCATAACACTATATTTAAAATTTGAAATTCTACACTATTACCATTCTATTAGGTTTCTAGATATGTAGATTTATTGTTAATAGTGCATGCATGCAAATGAAAATTATGCAAAAAATAGAGAAAAGAAAAATAAAATTTCACACACACATTTGGCACAAGATATGCTTGGGAATCCCTTTCGGGAGAAAAACCCAACTGGAAGGTAAGGTGGATTTTCTTTGTTTATATGGTTGTGAGTACAAAGAAGTATGGATTATGGCTCGTTAGATGCTATTGTGCACAAATCATATTTTTTTTCTCTGCTGCCTATCTCTCTTGGTTATTTTTACTTAACTGTGGAACAATTGCACTCAAAAGTGTTGAAGAATGTAACTGGTATCGGTCTTCGTAATTGTACCCGTAAAATGAAAAAATATTATTAAATAAAATTAATCATTAAACCATTGGGTTCATGATTGGGTAAATTTTTTATAGGAAACAACCTCCATTGTAGGCTTCTATTATTTATGTCAAGTGTCCTTGTCCTTGTCATAATATAATAAACCCTTTTTGGGCATTCTGAATAAAAAAAATTGATTTTAATGTAAATTAAGTCTTCTAGGCCTCCTACACCAAGTCGGCCTATAACTAGACAATACATCCTAAATGAGGGGCATAATCTCCTATACAAAGGCATCAAGTTGACCTCATTTGGAGCACTCAATCATCAAGTTTGATTTCCAATTTCTGGGAGAATAGAAACTCCATATACTCAATCAACAATTAATAATTGGCAATATTCCTTCAAGTCAAATAAGAACCACATTCCTATATCATAAAAATTATCATAACAACTTGATATTGATACGAAACTAGCTAGAAGAGTGAGCCTAGATCCAAGTATCTTATAAATGAATAGCAAGAATCCCTGCCATGAATACCTATTAAAATATATATAATATATATGTGTTTGTGTGTGTGTGTAACAAACATCAGTAAAACAATTTATAATTGAGGTTTTTTCTATAAAAGGAAAAAAAGAAGAGAGGGTTTCACTATTATGTGCAAATATTTTCATTCTACTTGGGGAAGAGATATAAAATAAGGTGTCTCTTCCACACTTACCCCAAATTTTGCGAGGATACACATGAAATAGAAAGAAAAAAAACACACGCTCAAATTTACTATCTTGGTGATACTGTGAAGTAAAAACCTTGATAGAATAATAAATGAGTTGCCACTAGTACATAAGGAAGAGTAAAGTGGAAATAACTTGGAAAATAACATAAAAAAATCCAGAGGGTAACTGGTTAGAGAAACCTCAATCCAAATAACAAGCCACAATGTTTTAAGCAAAATCCTCAATCAAAATCCTCAAATCACCTTCCAATTAACCTCTTGACATGAACATTAGAGGGGAAATCTCCTAATGAAACAAAAACTAAAACATAGGAAAAATTTAAAGAGAAATGTAGAATGTGTGGGATAGGAAAACAAAGCAATTAAACCAAATGTGTTAAAAAATTCAATACCTTCAATGGTACAAATATGAAGTAGGCCACACAACCAAATCCTAAGACTATTATGCCATGGTCACAAGCTAAATCTAATTCAAAAATTGCAACTAGGATAACATTAGGGTTTGCAAGGGAGTCGAGAAAATTTTCAAGTGAAGCATCATGTAAAATGAGAGTGGTGTTGGAATCACGATTGTTGTTAGACCAAAACCCACAGGCATTAGTCTCTGCTACAATCACCAGAGTTAGGATCCACAAGAGGTGGTTAGTCCATGTCACGAAACACACGCAGAGCGTTGAACCAAATGTCCAACAATCTCCCCCCTAACGCAAGCTGGGTGAGTTTCAAACTCAAGGCTTATCCCTCTAATACCACTTGTTGGTTTTAACCCTGTACATAAATTATCTGCAAACGAATCTTAAAAATAGAAAATAAAAAATAGTGAAAGCATAAAACATAAAACAGATAAACATAGAGATTTTCCCCTGGATCCCAAATCGGGACAACCAACTTGATTTTTCATTATATTCCTTTTAGTGTTATAACACATATATATACATGCCGAAGCATACATAAACCCCAATCCATTAACCCTAGATTAGAACATAACTATAGTTCCCTTGACCTGATCTACAAAATACCAGGGGTTGAAAACCATGATGCCCCAAAACCATGTGCAAACCCATGCATAAAATCATGTGCGGGTCTGCCCATTGAAAAATAAGGCCCAAATTTTTTTCCTGGGGTGCTGCACCTGCCGCCACATACAGGTGGGGGGGGGGGCTGTCGCCCCCCCCGTGACCCCCCCACGCATGACTAGTCGTGGAAAGAATATAAAACATACCCAACATTATACCACTTTTTATTTTCTTTCCGCAGGGTGCCGCAGGAGAGCTTAGTCATTAGCCCAGATTTGCAACACCCATTGTTTCTCTACACGAAGAGAACTTCTAAGTGCTCACAGATTTCATCAATGCATATGAAAAATTCTTCAAGGTGTCCACCATTACCAGTAACACCCTTTTAGCCTCAACCATATCTCTTACAAATTGATATTGAACATCAATGTGCTTTGTCTTTGAATGATAAGTAGGGTTCTTAGCCAAGAAAATTTCACTTTGGCTATCACCGTCTATCCTTATAGCTTGTTGCACCAACCCCATACTTGAACACAATCTTTGCAACAAAAATTCTTCCTTTCTTGCATGAGTGGCTGCTATTTATTCTGCCTCTATAGTTTAAAGAGCCACTACAGACTGTCTTTTACTCATCCAACTAACTGCACCTCCAAATAGGCCAAACACATACCCACTTGTAGATCTTCTTTGGTCCAGATCTATAGCCCAGTCTGCATCAACAAAACCATGACTTTCCAACACTCTTTCCAATCCTAGTCTTCTGTTGTGTAACCAACTCCAAAAAGAGAAGAAAAGAGATATCAACGCCTTAGAAATGAGCCACTTCGAGGGGGCAACGTCCAATACATTACATAAATGAACAATTCTTGGATGATACAATTTACAAAACCTCCTTTCTATATATAAGAGTCCATGGGGCCATAATGTAATCCTAGTGGGCCACAATGTAATCCCAGCCGACCTAACAATAATAAATTAAGGGCACAATAATAACAAAATGGGGGTTACAAGGGTACAATAATAACAATAAGGGGGTTACACTAACAACAATAAGGGACTATACTAGTAATATAGGGACCTAACATGCCCCTCTCCTTCAAAAAAAGTGTTGTCCTCAACGCTTGAGTAGCTCTCGATGCTTTTGTATAAAATTCTCATCCTCCCATGTAGAATATTCAGTGGGTAAGTTCTTCCACTTGATGAGATACTCTGAAATTGAACGATTCCGTAGTTGTCGAGTTCTTGTTTCCGTGACCGCTTCTGGTTCCAATATGATTTTTCCTTCCTCATCAAGTTCTGGCAGCATTGTTTGAACTGGAAGATTTTCACCTATAACCTTATTTAAGCACAAAACATGGAAAACTGGATGTACTCGCGAAGAAGCAGGAAGCTCCAATTTGTATGCCATAGTACCAATCTTTTGCAACACCTTGTAAGGACCATAGTACTTTGGCGATAATTTATTATCCTTCTTAGCTTGCTTGAGGAACATTTTTTTATATGGTTGTAGCCGTAAAAATACCCAATCCCCTACATCAAAACTTCTCTCGCTGCGATGTTGATCTGCCTGTTGTTTCATTCGATTTTGTGCCAAATTTAGCTTATCCTTTAAGAGTTGGAGAACTTCTTGCTGATGCTCGATGTGATCTTCCACTGCTTGAACCTTCGAATTTTCCCTTAAAGATGATGTGATCCATGGTGAATGATATCCATAAAGTGCCATAAATGGGGTCATTTTTGCTGCAATATGGAAGGAAGTTTTATACCACCATTCAGCGAGAGGTAACCACTTGACCCATTGTGTTTGTTTATCAGATACAAAACAACGAAGATATCCTTCCAAACATGTATTTACTATCTCTGTTTGACCATCAGATTGAGGATGATAAGATGAGCTATGAGCTAATTGAGTACCCAAACAAGAAAATAACTCCGTCCAAAAATTTCCCGTAAAAATGGGATCTCTGTCGCTCACAATAACCCTTGGGCTTCCATGTAGCTTTTGAATTCTATCCAAAAATGTAGTAGCAACTATACTTGCTTTAAATGGATGAGATAACGCACAAAAGTGTGCATACTTGCTAAGTCTATCAACTACCACCATGATGACATTCTTGCCTTCGGACTTCGGTAAACCTGTGATAAAATCCATTGAAATCTCCTCCCAATGTTGACTTCGAATGGATAAAGGTTGTAGAAGTCCTAGGGTCTTAATTGTCTCCACTTTATTCTGCTGGCAAACCAAACATTCCGCGACAAACTTTTGAATATCAGATTTAAGGCCATCCCAAAAAAAATCTTTCTTCACCCTGTGGTAATTTTTTAAGAATCCTGAGTGTCCTCCTAAAGGAGAAGTGTGCAATTCCAGAAGAATATTTTGTTTTAGTTGGGAATTCTTACAAAGATATAAGCGATCTTTGTACCATAAGGAATCATTTTTCCAACTAAATGTATCAGATGTACTAGTATCTTGCTGCAACTTTTGAATGAGTGTCCATACATCTTTGTCCTTCTTCCATTCATATCTTGCTTCGGTTATCCAATCTGGTTGGATAATAGAAATGGCACAAAGCAATGCTTCCACCTCTTCATTCTTTCTTGAGAGTGCATCTGCAACAACATTAGCTTTCCTTTTTTGTAGATTATTTCAAAGTCATAACCCAACATCTTTGTGACCCATTTTTGCTGCTCTTCTGAAGATAGTCTTTGTTCCAAAAAGTGTTTAAGACTATCATGATCAGGTTTTACCTTGAAGTGTCTTCCCATTAGGTAAGTTCGCCATTTCTTTAGTGCATGCAGTATTGCTAACATTTCCTTCTCATAAATAGGTTTTTGTAAATACTTTCCTTTGATTGGGCGACTTTCAAAAGCAATGGGTCTTCCTTCCTGCATTAAAACTGCACCAATTCCATTTCCTGAGGCATCACATTCCACAATAAAGGTTTTTGTGAAGTCTGGCGTAGCTAAGACTGGTGCTAGGCACATTGCCTCTTTAAGATGTTCAAAGGCCTTAGTTGCTTCGGGAGTCCATGAAAATGCATCTTTCTTCAATAATGTTGTTAGAGGTGCTACTATTCTCCCATAATTCTTAACAAACTTGCGATAATAGCCTGTTAACCCGAGAAATCCTCGCAACTGCTTCATTGTCTTGGGGACTTTCCATTCCTTAATGGCTTTAATTTTGTTAGGGTCTACTTTAACACCCTCGTGAGATATAATATGACCCAGATATTCCACCTCTTGTACTCCAAAGAAACATTTCGATGTTTTTGCATATAATTGTTTCTCCTGCAATAGTTTGAGCACCCTGTCAACATGTTCAACATGATCCTTCCAAGACCTGCTGTAGATTAGTATATCGTCAAAAAATACTAGCATAAATTTTCTAAGGAAGGGTTTGAAAATGGAATTCATCAACCCTTGAAATGTAGAAGGTGCATTGGTAAGGCCAAAAGGCATGACCAAAAATTCATAATGACCCTCATGAGTTCAAAATGCTGTTTTTGGAATATCTTGAGTCTTCATTCTAATTTGATGATATCCTAAACGAAGATCCAACTTGGTAAAATAAATTGCTCCATGTAATTCATCCAATAATTCATCAATCACAGGAATGGGAAATTTATCTTTAATGGTGAGCTTATTGAGCTCCCTATAATCCGGACACATTCGCCATGATCAATCCTTCTTGTGTACCAATACTACAGGAGCAGAGAAAGAACTTTGACTAGGTTGAATTATACACGCCTCTAACATTTCTGCAATCATACGTTCAATTTCGCTCTTTTGGAAGTAAGGATATCTATAAGGCCTGATGTTTGGAGGAACACTTCCTGGAATCAAATGAATAGCATGATCATGATCACGAATAGGTGGGAGTGCTTTGGGAGTTTCAAACACCTTGGAATGATTGTCCAAGACTTGTTGGAGATCTGCAAAAATAGATGATTTTGATGTTGGAACTTCTAGTGAGCATAATTGTGCAATTACGCCTCGTTGTTATTTATTTAGAAGCTTTGTCATGACATTAGAGACTATTATCCTTCTCGTCTTCCCTTCAATACCCTGTAATTCAACATCCTTTCCTTCTGAAAAAAAAATTCAAGAAAAGTTCTTGAAAATTAAAAGCTACCATCCCCAAAGATTGTAACCATTGTACTCCTAGTACAACATCAGCACCTCCCATAGGAATGGAAAGCATTGGACTAGTCAACACATATTCCCCCATGGCTATCTTGATATTATGGCATTTTCCAGAGCAATTTATAGTTCCTCCATTTGCAATCATCACTTGACATTCTGGTGCTGGGTATAGGAAACAATTTAATTCCTTGGCTACCTTACAATGAATAAAATTATGGGTGCTACCTGAATCAATCAACACTATTACTTTTTTCTTCTTGATTTGTCCTTCTATCTTGAGAGTTTGAGGAGTGGTAATTCCTGCCAGTGCATTACACGATATGGTCGGATTCATTTCTTCCTCTTCTAGGGCTGGTTCCTGGTGTATATCCTCTTCTTGTTCATTTCTTCTTCCTCTTCACAATCTATGTAAAATAATTTCTTCTCAGCACACTTATGACCTTTAGTGTATTTGCTATCACAACTGTAGCAAAGCCCTTTTGATCTTTTTTCTTCCAATTTTTGTGGTGTCAACCTTGTAGGTTGTGGAAATCTAGGCATAGCCACACTTCCTTCTTTATAGAATTGAGTGGTAGGCTTCTTTGTTGCCATAATTTTACTTTCAACTTTTCTTTCCAACCTGAATGCCTTCTCTAATGAATCAAGTTCCAGAACGCGAAATTCATGTTGAATGTTATCCTTTAAAGTGCCTATAAAGAGATCAATCCTGTGTTCCTCTGGAATATCAGTTACCCTTATATTCAATTTTTGGAAGTCCTCAATGTGCTGCCCCACTAAACCCTTTTGTTTGAGATTTATCAATTGGCTAAAGAAGGTGTTGCTCTTTGTATCCTCATAATGTGCTATCATTTCCTCCGTAAAAATTGACCAAGTGACAATTTTGTTACGGGAGAAAAGCCATAAATACCATACAAATGTATTTTGTTCTAAATGTAAAGTTGCAATGTGTAGCTTTTGTGTGTTTTGCACATTATGGAGATCAAAATATTGCTCCATCTGTAGTATCCATGTTACAAGATCCTTTCCATCAAACTTCCTCATATCCATTTTTGGAATATGGTGGTTCTTCCCACCAACATTAGAGTTTATGAAATCACGATTAACATTTGTTTTGTTCTCATCATGAGGTTCTTCTACTATCTTTTCACCATTAGGAAACATTTCTTGTATCAACTTTGTCAAATCTTCGATGTTTGATTTTAGATCATCCATCTTAGATTCCATGCCAGCTTCCATGCCATCCATCTTAGCTTCCACGCCATACATCTTAGCTTCCACACCTTTCTTCAAACTGTCCATCTTCACTTCCATGCCATCCATCTTAGCTTCCATGCCTTTCTTCAAACTGTCCATCTTCACTTCCACACCTTTCTTCAAAACTTCCATTTCATTTTTTGTTGCTCTTTGCGAGAGTCAAATTTGTTGCACTTGCTCTTGTAATTTTGATAGATCATGTTGCAATTCTTCGTCTTCATGAGTCATGGTAGAGCCTTCTGAAGGCTTAATGGGTGTTGAATTATTTTTAGGCGCCATTTTAGGGTCCAATATTGATACCTATTCTACAATATTCCCTTGGAATCAATTCAACTTGATGCTTCAAACAAGACTTATGCAATTCGGAAAAAAATACACACCTTTTACTTTCTTTGAGGAGCTCAATATTGAAAATTTTCAATATCTGAAATTCAGCCCTGTAGTAGCCCTCTGAAGCTTCTTTCAAATGCCACAGGTCTAATCTAATTTAGATTCTCCCAGACAAAGTTGTGTCCAATCTCCCACAATGACCTAATTCTGGACTGGTTCAGTAGAGAAAACTTGTAGGACTTGCCACATGTCACTGTTTCATCCTTTGTCTCTGAAATTGATAGCCAAGAAACTAAAGTCCATGTACTTGCGACCACTATTTACAGAACTCAAATCCACTGCCCAGAGAGAGAGTTATTGAACCTTTCCCATGATCACCTCTTTGAGATGAAATTCTTGAGCCTGAAAAAGCACTACCTTCCATAGATCATATCTCAAAAAATATTGTGAACCAAGCTCTGAAATTTTTTGAAGAATTTCCTCAGGATTTTAGCTTCTCACCACACGAATTTCAGATTCTAAACCTTCGTAGAAAAAAATTTATAGTGAAAATTCCACGATGACATGTTTAGGAGCTTGAAAAAAGACCTAACTTCCACAGATGATATCTCCGAAAATATTGTGAACCAAGCTCTAAAATGTTTAGAAAATATTCCTCAGGATTTCAGCTTCGCACCCTAAAAATTTCAGCTTCTGAAACTTCGTAGAAAAATATTTATAGCGAAAATGCCACGATGACCTGTTTGGAGCAGCGAAACCATAGAATCCAAAGTTCTGATACCAAATGTTGTGTAACCAGCTCCAAAAAGAGAAGAAAAGAGATATCAACGCCTTAGAAATGAGCCACTTCGAGGGGGCAACCTCCAATACATTACATAAATTAACAATTCTTGGATGATACAATTTACAAAACCTCCTTTCTATATATAGGAGTCCATGGGGCCATAATGTAATCCTAGCGGGCCACAATGTAATCCTAGCTGACCTAACAATAATAAATTAAGGGCACAATAATAACAAAATGGGGGTTACAAGGGTACAATAATAAAAATAAGGGGGTTACACTAACAAAAATAAGGGACTATACTAGTAATATAGGGACCTAACATCTTCCCTGGTAGAACAAGCCATAATCAACAGTGCCATGCAAATATCTGAAAACCCATTTCACTACTGTCCAATGCTCCTTCGTTGGGTTTGACGTAAACCTGCTCAATACTCCCACTAGATGTGCAATTTCTAGCCTAGTACAAACCATTTCATGCATCAAGCTACCCACTACACTTGCATATGGAATACAAGACATATCCTCCTCTTTTTCTTGTGACTTGGGCCACTGTTCAGCAGACAACTTTACACCTACAGGAATCAAAACATTCACCGGTTTACTATCCTGCATATTTAACCTCTGTAATATAGTCTCGACATACTTCCTCTGGTTTAACCAGAGCTTCGTCTTTGCTCGATCTCTCTTAATTTCCATGCCCAAAATATAGTTTGCAGCACCAAGATCTTTCATGTTGAATTTGGAGAACAATTGGGTTTTCAAATCTTGGATAATTTCTTTGTCATTTCCAATCAATAGCATATCATCCACATACAAGACCAAATAAATAACACGATCACCAATTAATTTAAAGAAAACATAATGATCCTCCTTGCTTCTGGTGAAGCCAAGTCCCTGTATATAGGTATCAAATTTCTGATACCACATACTTCATTATTGTTTTAACCCATACAGAAAGTTCTTTAACCTGCATACCAGTTCTTTCTTCCCCTTCACCATAAAGCCTTTAGGTTGTTTCAAGCAGATCTCCTCTTCCAGATCCCCGTGAAGAAATGTTGTTTACACATCCATCTGTTCTACCTCAAAATCAAATGCAGCAGCAACAGATAAAAGTAATCGAATAGAAGTAACTTTGGCAGCATGAGAAAAAATATCACCGAAATAAATTCCCGGCACCTAGGAATAACCTTTTGCTACCAACCGAGCTTTGTATTTCTCCACCTTTCCTTCTACATTCATCTTCTTCTTAAACATCCATTTTCTTCCGATGGGCTTCCTTCCAACCGGCAACTCCACCAGATCCCATGCCTCATTTTTATGCAAGGATGAAATTCCATCAACCATGGCCTCCTTCCAAAGTTTTCCATCCTCTGAATCTACTGCCTCCATGATGATTCTGGGATCATCATCAGTTATAGTTAAAGAAAAAATTGAACAGAAAGTATATGGACTATACCTTTCTAGTTGTATTCTTTCCCGAACTGATCTTCTCACAGCTGGAGTTTGTGGCTCTTCCTCTTCTGAGTATTCTTCTGTTGTAGATTTTGATTCATCCTCCTTTAGCTCAAACTCTATCTTCTCAGGTTCCTTTGGTAGGACTTCATGTTTAACAATATCTTTCACCTCTCTAAACACCACATCTCGGTTCTACACAACCTTCCTTGTTTCTGGGTTCCAAATCTTGTAACCCTTTAAACCATCCTTATACCCAATAAAGATGCACCCTTCAGATTTATTATCCAACTTGGTCCTTTTTTCCTTTGAAACATATACATATGCATCACATCCAAATACCCTCATATGTGAAAGAGAGGGTTTCTTACCATTCCATACCTCATGTGGAGTCTTATTCTCCAACGCTGATGAAGGTGATCTATTAACCAAGTAGCATGCAGTCTCCACTGCCTCTGCCTAGAATTCTTCCTTTGATATATTCATCTTGTAGAGTTATTTTCTTAATGATATCACTTCTCCTACAATACTTGTGAAGAAAAACTCTACTAGTTTGTGGTATATTTATATTGTTGTCTCTAATTTTGATACATAAGGTATAATGGGATCATTAATGGATTCTATAAGAATACTTTGAGACTTTGCTTCCCCCTTCATATAATTTTCTAGAGTTTGATCTTCTTCCTTTCGAGGTTTAGTGATTTAGCCCTTAAGGTGTTCCATGAATTCATTTTCTATGAGAATCAAATATATCCTTTTATTCCATGAAAGAAAGTTTGATGACCCAGCCAATTTATTTCTTTCCTTAAAATATAACATCATATTGATAGCAAATTCAGTCGTAAATATTAAGGCACTTACTTGTCAAGTGAATATTCTCCTTGATGACAATATCTTCAACCTGATGCCTTCTTCAATTTGATGATGATGTTCATAATAGGAGATGTCTTCGTGTTGAATATGTCATTGAGATGAGAGATCCTTCTTGATGATTCATGTTATTGATGATATTCTAGTGCTTCAACCCTTGAGTGTCCTTAAAGCTGCACTTCATTTTCTTGTCACCTTAGCTCTGATACCATGATGAAAAATCTAAGGGCAACAACATAGGGTGATTTCTCATATATTGGTAATTGTTTGTGGTTTATTTTTACTTCATTGTATTTTATTCTTCTTTCACTTGTCCACTATTAGTGTTTTCTTGATCAAACAACTACCAAACCATAAATAACAATAATCCAAAGGACATAAGATATAGGCGATCAACTAGGGAAAAAACCTCTCCACTCTGAGAGGAAAACCCACAACAATTCTTCTTCATATAGAATCTTCAATTGATGAATCGAAAACCTAGACCCTTTACCAAAACTCCTCCAAGGCCAAGTCAAGGCATACCTCTTTCTAGACAAAGTCAACTTCTCCTTGACACTACTACAATACGACCTTTGTACTTATCTTTTGGCCTTGTAATATTATAACAACCCTAGTTAAGAATTCATGTAAAAAAATATAAGACCAAGGTCATGTGATACATATTCCAAGATGAATGGTGGGATAAACATTATAGTGGGTTTTCATTTCACTTATTATGGCTAGAGGAAATTGGCAAAGGGATTGGAAAGGAAAATTGGAATGTATTGGCAATTATTTATGAAAATAATGGAAAATAGGAGAAAATGGAGGTGAAAGGTCACAGGTTGCATGTGAGGATGGAAATGAAGGAAAATAAAGGAAAATTATGAAAACATAGGCCACATTGATAAAAAAAGGCTTATGAGGATTAGTTGGCAATCTTTTGGCTCAACATTTTTCTGAATATTTTTCTCACACTTATTGCTCTTGTTCTATTCTCTCTCTCTCACATACTCTTGGATGCTTAGGATACTTATGGATATCATTCTATACTCTCTCTATCTAATAATCTTGGATACTTAGGATAGTTATGGCTCTTATTCTCTCTCTCTTGCATATTCTTGGATACCTAGGGATCAAATTATATACTCTCTCTCTCTCTCGCATACTCTTAAATCTTACCATAGTAGCCTCTTGTCACATGTTGAACCCAGTTGGCCAGTTACTTGGGTAGATGTGGGAGGAGGGTGATTTATCTTATATTGATAATTGATTATGGTGTATTTTTAGTTCATTATATTTTCTTCTTATTTAACTTTTTGACTATTAGTGTTTTCTTCATCAAACAACTACCAATTTATAAAGAAAAATAAGAAAAAGGACACAAGATTTAGGCAATAACATTGGATTTTCGACATATCATTCTTTTTCTTTTTCTAAGGACCAAAATTTCCAAGATTTCCTTTCTTTCTAGCCATCACAGAAAATTATTGAGCTTTCTCATTCTATCTTACATCACTTTTTTCCTTTAACATAGTTTCGTCAATTTTACATAGTGACCAAATTTCACTAAATGGGGTTTCTTTCTTATTTCCATAGATGCTTGATGCAAATTTTTACCATTCCTCTCATATTCCATTGAGAACTATGATGATATTTTATTTATCATATATTATTTCTCCCAAATCTTGTAGTTGGTATCTTATTTTTGACACCCTCATAAACTATGAGGCTATTACCTCTTCCTTTGATATCTTCATCTTGTAGAGTTATTGTCTTAATGATATCAATTCACCTTTGGTACTTATAGAGAACCATTCTACTAGCTTGTCGTATATTTCTTTGATTTCTCTAATCTTGATACATAAGGTATGAAGGGATCCTTGATGGGTACTATAAGAATCCTCTGAGAATTTAATTTATGTTTACTATACTTTTCTAGAGCTAGAGTTTATTCCTTTTGAGGTTTAGTGATTTAACCCTTAACATGTTCTACAAATTCATATTCAGTCATAAATATAAAGGTGCTTACTTGTCGAGTGAATATGCTCCTTTATGACAATGTCCTCAACTTTATTCCTTCTTGATTTTGATGATGACTGGGATATTAAGATATGTTTTCTTGTTGAATATGTCATTGAAATGAGATGTCCTTCTTGATTATTAATGATATTGATGATATTATAGTGCTAAGACCCTTGAGTGTCGTTCAAAAATTCCTTTCCTTGTTTTGTCACCGTAGCTTTGATACTATGTTGAGAAATATAGGGGCAACAACATAGGGTGATTTTTCTTATATTTATAATTGTTTGTGGTGTATTTTTAGTTCATTATAGATTATTCTTCATTCACTTGTTTACTATTATTTTTTTCTTCATAAAAAATTTACCAAGCCATAAACAGCATTAAGAAAAAGGGCACAAGATATAGGTGATCAACAAGGGCCAAAACGTCTCCACTCTGAGAGGAGAACCCACAACAATTATTCTTCATATAGAATCTTCAATTGATGAATTCTAAAACCTAGACCCTTGAAAAAAACTCCTTCAAGTTCAAGTCAAGCCATGCCTCTTTCTAAATAAAGTCAACTTCTCGTTGACACTATTTCAATATGTCATTTGTCCTTAACTTTGGGCCTTGTAACAATGTAAAAACCCCAGTTAAAAATCCATGTTAAGAAAATATAATACCAAGGTCATGGGACACGTATTCCAAGATGAATGATGGGAAAAAATCCTAGTGGGTTTTCATTTAAGTTATTATGGCTAAAAGAAATTGGAAAAGGAAATGGCAAAGGCTTTTGAAATGAAAAAGTGGCGTTTATTGGCAATTGTTTATGAAAATAATGGAAAATAGGAGAAAAGGGAGGTGAAAGGTCAGAGGTTCCATGTGAGGAGGAAAATGAAGAAAAATAATGGAACATGAAGAAAATAGAGCCCTCATTGATGAAAAGGATTATGAGGATCAATTGGCAATTCTTTGGCTCAAGCTTTTGCTCAATATTTTTCTTACACTTATGCCTTTCATTATATTCTCTCTCTCTCTCTCTCTCCCTCTCACACACACACACACACTATTGGATACTCAGGCTACCTATGGATCTCATTATATACTCTCTCTTTCGCATACTATTGGATACTTATGGCTCTCATTCTCTCTCTCTCTCTCTCTCTCTCTCTCTCTCATACTCTTGGATACTTATGGCTCTCATGATATACTCTCTCTCTCTCGCATACCCTTGAATATGATCATAGTATAAACTCATCACATTTTTACCCAATTTGGCCAGTTACTTCGATAGATATGGGAGGAGGGTTATTACTCTTATATTGACAATTTTTTGTGGTGTATTTTTACTTCATTATTTTGTTCTCCTTTCACTTTTTTAATGTTCGTATTTTCTTCATAAAATAGCTACCAAACATAAAGAACAATAATACAAATGAAATAAAGATATAGGTGATATAATAGGGCCAAAACCTCTCCACATTAAGAGGAAAAGCCACAAAAATTATTCTTGATATAGAATATTCAATTGATAAATTCCAAAACCTAGACCCTTGACCAAAACTCTTGCAGGCCCAAGTCAAACCATGCCTCTTTTTGAACAAAGTTAACTTCTCCTTGAAACTACTACAATATGTCCTTTGTCCTTAACTTTGGGCCCTGTAACACTAGTAAAAAAAAATTGGCCTCTCTTTCTGCAACTCTCATCCACCTGCATCTGACTGCAACTTTTGCACATGTGACAGGATTGGGAAATTGTATCCCTTTTTCTCCTTCGTTTGACTTGTGATAGTAACTTTGAGACTTAAAATTGCAAAAGGGATCTTATTCTTGCCTTGTTTCACCCTTATTTAAGGTTATTTTACTTTTAATTTGCTGCAGTAAGATGTGCCCTAGTCTCCTTGCATGTGTGAACAAGAATAGCCCAAAACATACCCAAAATTAATTTTTTATTTCTTCCTTCTTGAATTAATCTTCTTCAATTGATTTAATTCTTCCTTTTTACCTTCTAATCAAAATCCTTGATGTGTAAATCTTTTTTCCTTGAATGAGGTTGAGTGCCTTATATATAGGCTTCTAGTCACTTCAAATTAATTCAACTTGTTACTGTCTCTAGGTTGAGTTGCCATGATAGGAAGGGCCACTTGTTTCTTGCATTTTTACCTGGTCTTGGAGGGTCTATTTTTAACTGAAATAATTTATTTTACAATATGTAACATGAACCAAATGGGTCTTTCATACCTGACAATAATTTAATGACAAGCCCTAGGAGTTCGCAATAGGAGCTTGACCTAAAGATAAGTTTTCTTGATCATGAAACCCATGCCTCAAGAACAACAATAACAAATTTATTTTTCTCATTCCATCAAATACATAAAATCATGATTACATATGTCATAATGAAGACCATATATAGTTATATATTTCAATAGATCTTAACATGTATGTACTACAGTAAAAAATATAGTTGATTGAAATATGAAGTAGTGTGTGAAAAACAAATAATTGAAAATAAATAAAGGAATAGAGCCTATTGGTCTAATTTTGAAAAATCATGAAAGAGGGATCCACTAGGAAAGGTAGGTAGATTATTTCATATAAGTGATTAGTTTCTACCCTCGGGTTGGAGGTTGTGAACGTTAGGGAGTTGTTTCTTCCTTCAATTTGGTACTTGTAAATTCAGGGGATGGGTGTGGTTTTGTGGTTTTATCCCTTTATGGGTTTCCACTTAAAAATCTATGTCTCATATGTGTACATTGTTTTATTTATGGTGTTATGGTGTGACTAGTTAGTGATAACATAAATGGTCTTCAATATTGTTAAAATTTATACAATACTAATTCAACCACCCTATCAGTGTTAACTTAGTTCCTAACACGATCATAATGGAAAAACTCTCATGGAGCCCCACAATAAGATCTATATCAAGAATTATTGAGCCTAAACCTATGAGCGTGGTGACTTGTACATATTTTATTAGTATGCATATACTTTTTCTGCATGTGTGTCACAGTTTGGTCCACTGCTTATCATGTTTGGTACGTGTTTTGAAAATGTTCATACCCCCATTAATATACCTAGGATGTGCCATGGTGATAGTCACATTTCTTGGAAAATATCTTATGTAACATGGGTATTCTTTCCCCCCACTGAAATTTTTTTTATTTCAGGCTACATCTTCCTAGGCCTTACCACTAACAATGTAGCAAAATACAAAATTTTCACTAAACTCTTAACTAAGGCCATAACTTTGGGCCTTCATCAATTGGTGGTCAATTTTGGCTCTCAACTCGTGGTATTTCATATGAATTAAGCCTATCATATTCTAAATGACGTGCTATTTTATTTTTATCTCAAGGAAATTATGATTGAACTCTTATTTCATTATATCATTTATTAACATGTCTCTAGGAGTTGTAATGCACTGGCTACTCCATTTTCTAACTATATATTGGAGTGGTATATATCACATATGTAATATCAAGATAATTGAACATGCATATAGAATAACATATGGGATTTAATGGACATAATTAACACATATGTAAGTATAAGACTAAAAAATATATGTATATATGTAGAATTTAATTTGCATGCATCATCCAAAACACATAAATTGGTGTAGTGAAAAAATAGGTCTTAATATCCCATGCTCATGATCCCATAACATATACACTAATTTCCAAAAAACTTCCTCAATGTAGCATACATAGTGGTACTGCATCTAATCATCATCAAAGTCTTTGTGTTCTTAGTAATACATAACTATCGTGGCCACCCAACAGAGAATTCGACTCATAATACTAGACCCACCTATAGTGTGGTGTTTCATGTTTTGTGGTACATATATAAGTGGAGTGAGTGGTTGATCTAGGTCTGTCAGCTACTAGATTTACCCATGATATTGTACTTCTGTGATGTTGTTAGAATTTCATTTTAAAAGAACATAGAAGAACACGCGCATGTTTAAGCAAGAGGAAACAAGACAACCATAAATAACATAAAAATACGAGACATTCATAGCAGAGTTCACCCAGTGTGGGCTACATCACTGGGCCTGGTGTCAAAATGGGGTAGACCGCTTAATACTGTTCTAGAAGATTTGATCTACATCGATGATGTTCATACAAGGATGTGCCCTCAACATGAGTGGCTTATCTCTCCTTGAGACATTCCACTACAGGAACTCTCATTCAAAATGAACCTCCTATTAGCATGACATAACCTCACATGACTAAAAAAAAAACAAGATCCTGCAAAATGCATCAAGAAAGGATCTATAAATAATAATAAATCTCACAGCAAAAAGAGGCACATGATCAAATTGAATATACCTCAACCCCTGAAGCTAGATGAAGGAGCGAATACTCAGCTACTGAATTTGGTTGTACCATCAAACTCGTGGCGTCGAGGTGCATAGAATCAACTGTCCACACTTGAGAATTGGACACCCGTACTCCAATATGAAAAATGGCTGAGAAATAGGAAGCTCTACTGCTGAAATGGACATTGCCACTGAGTTCCTGTCATCAAGAGGTGTAAAATCGACATAGAGTTTTTAGAAAAAGGAGTCAAAAATGTTTTGGGCTTTAAGGAATATTTTTTATTCCTTGAAGATTCCCTAAGGTTATGTTCTGCAGGGATTTGGAAATATGATGCTCAAAGGACCATTCTGCCTTTACCATAGTGTTACCTGTGAAATTCTGGTTAAAATGACTGAAAACTTCATATCATTCTGACAAAATGAAAATTTACCTCCCCCTTGAATCTTTTAGGAATCAAAGAATATTATCTATGAAATATTATCTATCTCCAAAAGAGTTACAACATGGTCTCGCCTTTGTGGATGCACTCATGGTTTTACCCCTGGTTTGCTGGTCCACCCTCCTGTTCTACTCAGCCGATTGGCTCCTCTGTTGGGGTCGAATGGAAAAATGTAATGGTTTATAACAAAAATCCAGCAAAGTTTCAAAGTCCAATGGGTTGGGAGAAAGGTAAATATCATAAATTCTTAAGGGGAGGTCGGGGGATCAAATCCTGCCTCCCCTGAAAATCCACATGTACATAATTTTCAGACTATAATTTGGTTTGCATTTAGTTTTGGTCTCACAGTAATTACAAATAACCATTGGCTATATATCATTTTGAATGTTGTATAGTTGTTAGGTGTGTTTTATATGGTTTTTAATGTTGTATACTTGTTTGGTTGCCCATGGATTGGGCCAGCCTGTGCGATTGGGTGGATTTGATTCTTGCCGGCCCATTTAAATGTGGTGTCATTATAATATGTGTCCATCAGTTCTTGGTGGGCAGGGTCCACTCCACGTGGCCTCAAGCCGAACCTCTTAAACTTAGCACATTGTTTGTTGTCATGGGCAGACGGTGCGACGGGGGTCATGGCCTGCTACCCCATTTTTATATCTATTGTGATATGCCATTTTGTGGGGTGGCGGGGGTGGTGGCCCACCACCCCCCCTTTTATATATATATATATATATATTTTTATTTAAAACGAGATGGTATTTTTTTTATTTTAAGGAAAATAAGGGTCATTTGGAAAATCAACTAAGCCATAATTTTTCCCATTTTTGGGAGTTGGGTTCCCTGTCGGTTGACAGTGAATTTGTGGGACACTTAAACTTGGCCCACTGCCAAACTTTGAGCAAAATTTGAATAGCTCTAGCTTGTCCATATGGGTTCAAATTGGAGATTTGTTCACGCCATTGGAATCAGGCCGACCAATACTTTAGTATGAACCTAGTTCTACAGTAATGTGACCACTTTAAATTTTGATCTATATGTTTATTCAATTTAGTGTTTCTAAATTGATAGCATAAATTATCAACCAGGGCTAGTAAACTGATGAAATGTACTTGCACTATATGTGCCTAAGCATCCCTTTTCTTATTTCATTGTTTTCAGTGTTTTATCGATGTTTTGGGTTTTTTTATGTTTGAGTATTAGTATGCTACTTTATGCTCAGAAGATGAAGTTAAATCTATGTCAGAAATGAAAGAAAAGAAGGAAATTTTAGAATTGAAACAGAGTTTAGTTAAAAATTCTATCCCTAATTAGAAAAATGGTGAAAACTGAGAATCCTAATCCATGGATGTTATAGCTTGCAAATGAACATTTATGAAAATGAAAGGTAACTCAAAACATTACAACTCAATCTGATCCATTTAGTTAGAGGTTTGTTGGAATAGTTTGTGAAAGAGATTAAATTCTAATGTAATGAGGATCTTCCTAAAACATAAAATAAGTATTAAACAAATAGAAACTTAGAAAATTATAGTGAAATCTCATTCATATGATAGAGGTGTTTTGGAATAGCTTGAGAAAAATATTACTATTATGTAATAAGGATCTCTTATGGAATGTTGAAACAACTTATGACATTACAACTAGATCTCATTCATCAGTTAGAGGTTTGTTGGAACATTTTATTGAAGGATATTAGACATAATGTGATAAGGATCTTCTATAAAACAGTCAAGAAGTAACCCACAGTATTACAACTAAGTCTTATTCGTGATTTAGAGATTAATTGGAATAGCTTGAGAAGAATAATGTTTGTAATAGTATGAGGATCTTTTATCTAATTGCAGAACATGAAATGTTAATAACTCAACATATTACAACCACATTTCATTCATATAGTAGTGATATATTGAAAAATTTTGAGAAAGAGATTGGCTGTAAGATAATGAGCATATTCTTAATCTAGATGATAGAAACTGAAGTGCTAGTAACTCATAATATTACAATTAAATCCCATTCATTTAATAGAGATATATTGGAAAATATTGAGAAAGAGAAGACTAACTATAATATCATGAGGATATTTTATATAAGAAAATTACATGAAACATAATGCTAAAATATGTAATTCCAGAAAGCAGTCTAAGTAATGAAATATGACAAAAATAGAATTGAAAACTACCTATCTAGAAAACATATAAAGCTTCCTCGAATAGCAGGGGCCCTTTGATATCAATTCAGCAATAATCCTTTAACTCCTCAATGTTGTCTTCAGAATAGCATCAAAGTTTACTCCTATTATCAAAATGCTTCGAAAACAGAGTATCACAGGAATGATAAAATATGTATCCAATTTGTTCCTCTCGGATTTACCGAGCTGAATTTATATGCAATTACATAACTAACATTGAATAAAAGTAGGTTCAGGTGTAATTTTAAAGTTAAAATCAAAATAGAACTCTTTTAGGATTCCTGTTTTGCTGTAAAGAAAATCAGGAGTCCTGATTCCCATGGAAGACAGCTTGCTTGACTTTTTCTTTGACCACGTACACAGGCACCTCCATCTTTCGATCTAGTCTTCGTGGAAGGGAAAAAATGATGTAGGAAAGATTTGGAATCCTCCTATGTGTGCCATTTCTCTAGATGAAACCTGTAACATATGTAAGCACCAAAAAAGCTACAAAATGTTGGATTAGCTATAGAATGACTGCATTCTGTAGCTAAAACTGTTGAAAAATAATTAAGACAACAAAATCACAAAATTACAATAAGTTAATCATTGTATGCAAGCTTTAAGTAATCTTAGTCATTCTCATTGAGTTTTAGGTTTATGAAATGATAAAGGAATGATGAAATGAAGTGAATTTTGGCAAAAGAGAAGACAATTTCAGGGCTCAACATACCCCCACTGCAAAGCTCTTGCATGTCCTCATGCAATTCCATCCAAAATTTATTCCATTTGTACTGATACTTCTGCAAGAACATCTAGCCTTCTTTTTATTCTTCTTCTGGTAGTTAATTCCTTTCTGGGCTTCCTCATGAGTGCTTTGAACCTAAGATTAATGAGCGCCCTATTCAATTTCTTGTTTCTTTTGTTTAGCTTCTTGTTTTCTTTATATAGTGCTTCCATTTGCTGAGAAAGAGTGTTGTTCAGGCTACCCTTCAATTTGACCTGCTCTCTTAGGATTTCATTTTCATTCTTGATATGGTTATTCAGTATCTCTAGTTCATAATTGTCTCTTTTCAAAATTTCTATTGGAGGTTCTTGTGGACTGGGAGTTCTTTCTCTATTTTCTGAGGCCCTTTTCTCTAGTGATTCCACATAGTCATAAATATGTTGTTGAGCCAGATCTATATCTAGAGTTCTTCTCCTAGGGTTTTCTTCAGATTGGTATAGAGGGGATATATCAACTGGAGATTGGATTGGAGTTTCTTCTTCTTCAATTTTTATGACTCCTGTTTCTTTAATGCATGTCTTTTTCACCACGCCTTTAAGCCTAGAGCTTCTTCTCAATTTAGGTGGATTTTCATTTTTTTCTTCAGTACATTCACTTTTTAATTTCTCCTTTCTTTTATTCCTGAGTTGTTTCCTGATATTTACCAATTTTTCAGAGATTACTTCTTCACTATCTTCCTGTGTTGATGTATCAGGTTTAATCTCAATAGTTTTAACAATTTTCCCCCTCCTACTTCTTCTTACAGGTTCTTCTTTAGATAATGTTTCTTCTGGTTATTCAAAATGGTTTCTTAGGAGGAATTCGTCCCAGCTATCTCCTACTTTCTTCAAGTGAAACTAAATTAAAATTTTAATTAAGCCATGATGATGCAAAGTAGTTTCTAGGAACTGAAGTCTTTTCTGAACATTAGAGGCCATCCTTTTCAAGCTATTAAGTAGGAAGAAGGGTAAATTTATTTCATCCTCTAAGAAATTCATCATCAATATTATATGATAGACATACAAAGTGCCAAATATACCCTTGCAGGTTATGAATTTTTGTAAAATCAACAACACATTCCTCCATTTATTTTTCAAAGCTGTACTAGGAATACCTTTTCTAAACACTGAAATGTCGATACCTGGTTTTTTTAGCATTTGTTTACAGGTTTCATTATGGAACTCTTTGTTTTTGAACCATCGTTCACCCTATTGTGGTAATTATGTGACCTCAGCTATGAATGACTTCGTGATGGTGAACTTAATATCCCCAATTTCTACCTTTGATCCATTGAATGACCTTGCAAATGAATTTGTGACTTCTTTGTGGAATCCATTGAACTTCTCTATAAAGCTCAGCTAGCCTACCTGCTGTAATAATCCTTTAACCCGAGGGTATCCTTTAAAATATTTGGTCCCAATTGGCTCTAATCTCACAATAAGCCCCATTTCTCTCCTTGATACCAATTTCTTCCTTTCTTTGACTTATATCCACTGCTCTGTTTTTGCTTTCCTATCTGAAGAAAGAATAGCTTTGGAAGGTTGTTTTACCCTTAAAATGACTTCTCTACAGGTGAAAACTGGCTACGGAATGTAATGGAAGTGAGTGGATGTGAATGAATGAATAAGGTAGTGCTAAATCATGAAGATGATCGGGTTTAAGAGTTTGAAGTGGGACAAAAGACCGTGAAGAGATCTTGTAATGATTTTCAAAATTCATCAATAAATGACATGATCTAATGACGTGACCTAATAGGTCACATCAAAGTCTTTTTTGCTAATCTTAATGATGAATTGTTATAGAGCAGAATGTAAGGGATTTGGTATTTTTATGACAGGAAAGGATCAATTCGAATGATAAAATAACTTTAGGAAACAAATGATTTAACTATACTATATCTTTCATGTTTTGGTATCAAAATAATTTCATACAATTTACCTTAGTTGTTTTGATTTTTCTGCTTTGTTGTACTTGTTCTTTCATCTAAAAAATATTGATCTTTTAAGCTCCATAGTCTTCTTTGACTCATCCTTTGTTTATTGAAACATGTTTGCAGGGTCAATTTAGCTGCAAAACAAGATTAGCTACATAACAGGTAGCTGCAAAATGTACCTGTTAAAACTCTGAAATATGGAATGGATTGGAATGAAACATAGATGAAGTGAAATATGGAATGGAATGAGATGGATGAGGTGAAATATGGAATGGAATGAAACGGATGAAATGAAATATGGAAGTGAATCGCAACTTATGATTTTATGATATTTGTTAGTGAAAAAGAATATATTTTTGAAAGTTTAAAGTGTCAGAAGAATTCTGATTTTCACCTTATACGTTATGTATAGACATGCCAATCAATGATTGGTTTTCATATTTTTACTTTTATTTTATTTTTATTTTTTTATATATATATATTTTTTATTTTTTATTTTTTTATTCTATATATATATATATATATATATATATATATATATATATATATATATATATATATATATTTTAATTTTTAGATAATTGAAGAAAAATACAATTAAGTTAGTGAAGAAGAAGGATTCTTCTTTACTAACTTCATATCAAGGTTATCTTGGAATTTCTTGACAAATTCCTCTCTTGAAAGTGGCTTATGATATAATTTCAATCTGTGTCCATTTACAAGAAAGGCTACCTTTCCTTCATCTATTGTTTTGATTTTTATTACTCCATTCTCAAAGATTTTCACAATCTCATATGGCCCAAGCCAATGAGTTTCAAATTTACCTTACAAATCCTTGAACTTTGAATCAAATAAGAGGGTCCAGTCACCTTCTTTAAATTTATTTTCTTTGATGTACTTATCATTCCATCTAGTCCTTTGCTGTTGGACTATGCTTGTTCTCTGGACTGCATCTTGTCTGATCTCATCCAATTCATTGATCTGCTCCAGTCTATGCTTTTGTGCTTCTATTAGAACAAGTATTAACTAGACTGCCATTTTCAAAGTGTTAGTGTCAGCCTTTGCAGCTTTCCTTCAGTGATCAAACATGCTCTTACAAAGTGATTTTAAGGTGTCAAGGTCAAATTTTGTCATTTCAATGAGTCTTCAAACAAAATTTGCTCACTAAGTACTAGGTCTAGGGTTTGCTTTCATTTCTTCCAGAGTTGTCCAAATGTCGGTCCATGTCACCACTCAACTGAGTGTACCATAATTTAGAGGGTTTTAATCATCATTTCAAGTTCCATTGGGTCATTTTACAGCTTTTTCATGCTTCAGTTGTGCCTAGGTAAGGTCCATTTCCCTCTCCTAGGGTTTTGGAGGTAATTTCTCTTGGATGGTCAAATAATTAGAAAAACTTGTATCCTGATGTTCATACACCTTCCCCTATCATTAATGTACCTTATTAAACACTTCCCATCACCGAGATCCCCCAAATTCCTCATTTTTCCACAAACCCTAGTTTCTTGCCACAACTTGGCAATTTTCTAGGCTAGGCCTGTGTTTTGCCCTTTTGGACCCCTTCCCCTCACTCAATCTCTGAGATTCCACTTTCCCCTGTTTCCTAACATCCCTCCCTACTTCCCAAAATTTCCCCAAGAATTTAGAAGCCCCTTATCCCCTTCATTTCACTTCATTTCGACAAAATCCCTTTTTTCACACATTGGGATAGGTTTCACTCAAATGATGTTTTAGAGCAATAAAAGATGAATTTTGGAAAACTGAGAGAGGTTTTTGTACAAAACATGCCAAGGAAGAAAAAAATCCTTCACTTTTTACACAGGTGTAATGGTTTTGGAGAAATGTGAAGAATACCGTTGCCTCAGGAGAATTGATGCACCTGCAGGAAGTAGTGTTGGGAGATTTGATTTTTGACAGGGTAAATGAACTCCAAATTAAAAAATTCCACTTGGGTTGGAAAGTATACTCCAAGATATTTCCAACAAGCTATCATGAGATTGATTTCAATTCTGGGAAGTGCTCCAAAAGCAGGTCCAAAGGCGAGCGACACATAGAGCTTTGGCACGCGGCGCATAGAGATTTTTGGTCAATTTTTCATCTTCCAGCTCAGAATTTCAGCCAGTTGGACCAGTTTTGATTGTGGATGTAATTTTTGAGTTATCTTGATGTAATTTTGTGGTTGTAATGTAACTTTGACTCACTTTTACCTATTCTAGATGATTCACTCACAAAAAAGTGAAAATCAAGTGAATGAATCAGTTTCCTTCCTTTTAGAGGCAGGTTGTTTGGCTGCCTAGTTTTTAGCTCCTTGTTTAGAATTGGTTGAAACTACTCCTAGAAGGAGGAATTCAACCCCTAGAGGCATGAGAAGGGGTTAGGATGGTCTATATGATGTATTTTCTCAATCATTTTTAGGGGTTGGACAGGTTGGACTCTTGGGAAAAGTTTGGCACACTATTGTACATATTTTCTGCATTTTGGCTAAGGAAAGATCAAAGGTTTTGCAGCACCTGTTGGGATTCTTGTGGCTTTCAGTTTTGATGGTGTGTTATCTCAGTTATTTGTAAGTTCTTTAATGTTTAATGTATGCCATTCCCTTCTTTTTCTTCTGAAACTAAATGAATGAGTAAATGAGGTAGAATCCATTGATTCCAGTGCTCTGCCTTTGAATTTGTTTAGTTTTATATGTTTTCGCCAGTTTGGAGAGGATCCATGTTCTCCCTTGCCCTCTTCAACTCCTTTTAATTTTGATCCATCCATACATATAATCAAAAAGCATCAAGACTACTGCCTACCTTGCCCCAATTCAAATTCTACAAAGATCTGGCCTCATCCCCGAGCCCAAAATTGTTTTTCCCATTTTTTCAACAAAAACCCAAAAAATTTAAATCAAACTTTCGTTTCTATTTACTAGCCTAAAATCAGTGTCCATTATAAGTCATCTTAGCCCCATTTGAAGACCTTTTGCTGAGATAGACCCAGAGAGAGCCCTCTCCTATCCTCGTAGGGCTAACTACAAGGCTGAGCTTGGTTTGATGTTGCCTTGAGTTTTACCTTATTTCAGCCTAAGGCAGATTCGAGCGCTAACATAGTGGCGACCATACTGGGGAAAAATCTCAATGGTTTGATTTTTGATGTGTTCGTTTCATGAGTTACAGACGGAGTCTGAAGTCACGCCAGGTAGCCTTCGAACTGCTCTTGCTCTGTGAGTACATAGTAGATAAACGTTGCTTCAGTCGATCTCCAGTCTAGCTTGTAATTGTAACACTTAACTTATAAATTTCCCCAGTACATGTATCGAGTTCAGATCTGATTGTTGATGGTGGACAACAATCAGACATAAGAAGGCTGAAATCTTTCACCTGGTGACTCCAATTCAAAGTAGATACTCCACTGGAGGACTGAATCTTTCTCTGAGAAAATGGAAGGATCTTACACAAAGTTCAGGTATCTAAAGTGGAATGGTATTCAGGATCTAATTTGATTTCTTGTAAATTACTTCTTCGCTGGTCTTGAAGCTGTCCTGAAAGTTTTTCAGAATTTGTTGTATGATAAGAGTGATCAAAATCTTCACTCGACCTATTCAAAAAGTGCAAATACTGAGTTTCCCTTTGATCTTGGTCTCCTTACTTTTCCCACATATTAAGATGACTCTCTTCAGAGTGATGAGCCTAAAGAAAACAAAGCTGATCCCGTAGCTCTTGTATATACTTCTACACCATTTGTAGTCCCAGATCGGTATAAACCTCTTGTTTTACCTTTTGTTCTTCATGCTTTCCCTAAAAATTATGACCCATATCTACCAAGATTTGACGGTGAATGTAACAATGTCGACGCTGAGCAACATGTGCATAATGTTGAGAATTTTCTAGACCTTTTTGAAGTTGATGAAGAGGATGTTAGTATTAGGCTTTTTTCTCTTTCTTTGAAAGGCCAAGTGAAGAGTTGGTTCAAAGCCTTGCCTGATGTGAGCATGTCAGATTTCCAGGAGTTTGTCAAAGTTTTCCTTGATAGGTGGGTGATCGGACAGAACATTTTCTTGATTATAGAAGAGTATAATCAGCTAAAAAGAATGCCAGGGGAGACAATACAACAATTTTCTGCTAGATTTAACCAAGTTTATTATTCGATGCCAGTTGATATAAGACCTTCTCCTAGATCTGCTCTCTTGCACTACCTGGGTGCCTTTGATCCGAAAATGGAGTTTCAGCTGAGAGAAAAGAATATTGCAACACTTCACGAGATGCATAATAGTGCAGTAAATGTAGAGGCTCATTTGCAGATCCGAAGGGAAAGTTTGAAGGAAGAAGAAAAGAAGAATGTTTCAGAGCAGCTGACACCTTCAGAGGAAAAGCTTGACATGTTGGTAAGTGCAGTAGAAGAGATGATGCAAAATAACACCAAAAGGAATGAGAATAATATTCAAGCCCATGATTTGTTGATTGAAGAAGAACAGGTTGCTGATCCAAAACATTTTGTTTCTTATCCCAGTTGTCATAGTGATTGCTTTATAGATCATCTTGAAGAAGAGAGAGTTGTTGATATGACATGTATGCTTGATGATGTGTTGTATACTGATGATTTGCCTCAGTTTGATTAGTATGATGATGATTATGTTCTCCAAACAGAAGCTAATCTTCCAGACGAATCAGCAGCTAGTTTGTGCGAGGAGGAATTTCACTTGCAGCAGCTCGAGTACAGTGATCAACTGATGCATATCAGCTATGAAAATAATGAGGAAAGTGCAGCAAATTTTGAAGTAAGTGAAGGACCTTTGCCTTTTTGTTTTGACTCGTTTCAGTTCATCAGAGACAATTTCCATGCAATCAAAAATCAACTGCCAACAAGCCTTGATCTAGACCATCTTGAGGGTAATGAAAACCTTGTTCAAGATTTCTCATATTCAGATTTGCAGCCCTCGAAACCCATTGATTTTCAAGTTGCATATGAGGACTTGGAAGCTAGCACATATGATAAAATGATACAAGGTGACTCCGTACCATTCTGTTTTGAATCATTTCAGTTTTTGAAGGGTAAATTGCATAGTAAATCTTCAAATGAGCAGCCTATAAGAAATCAGCAATCTCTCAGTGTTAATGTTGAGGATGAGACAGATAATGAAATTCTTGAGCAGTCTGTAGCATCAGATTTGTAGCCACCAAATGAAATTGAAGGTCAGATTATAGATGAAGGCGTGGAAGATGAAATACATGATTTGATGATGCAGGAAAATTCTATACCCTTTTGTTTCGAAGCATTTCAGTTTATAAGGCAGAATATTCGTAATATATCTCAAGGAAAAGATGAAAAGCCAGTAGGATGTCGTACAGTTTCAAGGGATACAGTGCAACAGTCTTCTCAAGTTTTTCATGATCCTATTGCTCGTGTGTTGGATGATGTTTGCTGTAAAAGTTTTCCTTCATTAGCTAACCATGTGTCCGGAAAGAAATTTGATAATAATCTTGTTCAAAAGTCAATTTCATTCTGTTTTTCAACAGATTTTTCATATGAGGAGATTGATAAAGGAGACTTTTGTTCTGTCTGGAATCAGCAACGAAGTTGGGTTTTTCATGAATTTCAGGATCCTTTTGATAGCTTGCTGCAATCACCAAAGAAAGACAGCATAAAGGTGAGAAAATTTTTAAGATTAAGATATGGAGATTATTTGGATCAGAGCAGTGATGTGTTAATAGAAATCAGTAGCTATGTGTATGAATATCCTTTCGCAGTATTCTTGAAGTCATCCAGTCAATTCATGCTTTGCAAGTTTATTAGCAGTCCACTTGGTTCAAAGTTTCCATGGGAGTTGCCTTTCAGTAGTTATTTCTCGTTGTTCATAAGCAAGCACTTGCAGAGAATTAAGATAGCAGCCAGCATGCTTACATGGTTGCATTGGCTATTCCATTTCACTTGATCAGGTGGCGAAAAGAAAAATTAGAGTAGGTTGATGAATAAGCTCTACTTTGAGCATCTTTTCTAGTTTGTCAGTTATGTTTTAGTCATGTTATATTATGGTTTTTCAGTCTTATTCAGAGTCAGTCTACATAATGTCAGTTTTCATGTTTTGATTCCATTGCCCAATGGATAAGGCACTGGTCTGCTCTCCCAATGATTTTCCGTTCTTGGCACCTCCAAGGAGCTACCATCCCCATTGGAGCCAATGTTAGTGTCAGCCTTTGCAGCTTTCCTTCAGTGATCAAACATGCTCTTACAAAGTGATTTTAAGGTGTCAAGGTCAAATTTTGTCATTTCAATGAGTCTTCAAGCAAAATTTGCTCACTAAGTACTAGGTCTAGGGTTTGCTTTCATTTCTTCCAGAGTTGTCCAAATGTTGGTCCATGTCACCATTCAGCTGAGTGTACTATAATTTAGAGGGTTTTCATCATCATGTCAAGTTCCATTGGGTCATTTTACAGCTTTTTCATGCTTCAGTTGTGCCTAGGTAAGATCCATTTCCCTCTCCTAGGGTTTTGGAGGTAATTTCTCTTGGATGGTCAAATCATTAGAAAAACTTGTATCATTATGTTCATACACCTTCCCCTATCATTAATGTACCTTATTAAACACTTACCATCACTTAGATCCCCCAAATTCCTCATTTTTGCACAAACCCTAGTTTCTTGCCACAACTTGGCAATTTTCTAGGCTAGGCCTGTGTTTTTCCCTTTTTGACCCCTTCCCCTCACTCAATATATGATATTCCACTTTCCCCTTCTTCCTAACATCCCTCCCTACTTCCCAAAATTTCCCCAAGAATTTAGAAGCCCCTTATCCCCTTCATTTCGCTTCATTTCGACAAATCCCTTATTTCACACATCGGGATAGGTTTCACTCAAATGATGTTTCAAAGCAATAAAAGATGAATTTTAGAAAATGAGAGAGGTTTTTGTACAAAACATGCCAAGGAAGAAAAACCTCCTTCACGTTTTACACAGGTGTAATGGTTTTTGAGAAATGTCAAGAATACCGTTGCCTCAGGAAAATTGATGCACCTTCAGAAAGTAGTGTTGGGAGATTTGATATTTGACAGGGTAAATGAACTCCAAATTGAAAAATTCCACTTGGGTTGGATAGCCAACATCCAAGGATTTCCAACGAGCTATCGTGAGCTCAATTTGGACTCCAAGAAGTGCCCCAAAAAAAGGCTGAAAGGCACGCGATGCATAGAGCTCAGGCGCGTGACGCATAGAGAAAATTGGTCAATTTCTCACCTTCCAGCTCAGAATTTCGGCCAGTTGGACCAGTTTTGATTGTGGATGTAATTTTTGGTTTTTCTTGATCTAATTTGATGTACATGATGTAACTTTGGCACTTATTTACTTTTTCTAGAGGATTCATTCACAAAAAAGTGAAAATTGAATGAATGAATCAGTTTCCCTCCTTTTAGAGGCAAGTTGTTTGGATGCCTAGATTTCAGTTCCATGTTTAGAATTGGTTGAAACTGCTCCTAGAAGGAGTAATTCGACCCCTAGAGGTGTGGGAAGGGGTTAGGATGGTCTATATGATGTAATTTCTCAATCATTTTCAGAGGTTGGAACTGGTTGGACTCTTGGGAAAAGTTTGGCACACTATTGTACATATTTTCTGCATTTTGCCATGAAAGACTGGTAGTTTCAGCAGCACCTGTTGGGATTCTTGTGGCTTTCAGTTTTGATGGTGTGTTCTCTCAGTTATTTGTAAGTTCTTTAATGTTTAATGTATGCCTTCTTTTGCTTCCGAAACTAAATGAATGAGTAAATGAGGTAGAATCCATTGATTCCAGTGCTCTGCCTTTGAATTTGTTTAGTTTTATATGTTTTCGCCAGTTTGGAGAGGATCCTTGTTGTCCCTTGCCCTCTTCAGCTCCTTTTCATTCTGATCCATCCATACACATAATAAAAAAGCATCAAGACTACTGCCTACCTTGCCCCAACTCGAATTCTGCAAAGATCTGGCCTCATCCCCGAGCCCAAAATTGTTTTTCCCATTTTTTCAACAAAAACCCAAAAAATTTAAATCAAACCTTCCTATCTATTTACTAGCCTAAAATCAGTATCCATTATAAGTCATCTCAGCCCCTTTTGAAGACCTTTTGCCGAGATAGACCCGGAGAGAGCCCTCTCATGTCCTCGTAGGGCTAGCTACGAGGCTGAGCTTGGTTTGATGTTGCCTTGAGTTTTACCTTATTTCAGCCTAAGGCAGATTCGAGTGCTAACACAAAGTTTGGATCTGAAACTCTATGGGAAACAAGACTTGTTTTCCATAAACAAGTTCATAAGGGGTGTGTCCTGTTGTGTTTCTCCATGTAGTTATGTAGGCCCATAAGGCTTCAAGAAGCCTTCCTGCCCAATCTCTTCTATGTAAATGAACAGTCTTTGTTAGGATCCCTTCAATGACCTTATTTGTAGATTCCATTTGGCCATTTTCTTGTGGATGGTAGGGAGTAGACTTCTTGTGTCTGATTTTGTACTTATCTACCATTTGTTCCACCATCTTTGATGTGAATTGAGCTCCTTGATCTGTAACAATTTCTCTTGGGACACCAAAACAAGTAAAAATATCCTCAAAAAGAAAATTAACTACAGATGCTTCAATAGCAGAAAGTAATGGTTTGGCATCTACCCATTTGGTAACATAATCAGTACAAACTAATATATATTTCTTTTTCTTTGATGGAGGATTAATAGGTCCTACAAAATCTAAAGCCCATTTCTCAAAAGGTTCAATATGTACCTGGGATTGCAATGGCATCTCACCTGAAGGAGAAGGTTTCCTTACCCTTTGGCAACTGTCACACCTTTTGAGATACTCTTTAGCATCTTTAAAGAGGGATGGCCAATAATATCCTGGATGAAGGATCTTATAAGCTATCCTCTTATCAGCAAAGTGTCCACCACAAGGTTCATCATGACATGCTTTGAAAATCTCAGGCATCTCATCTTCTTGAACACATCTTCTGATAATAAATTCTGGACCTATTTTGTATAACTCATTAGCAATCCATGAATATTTTGCACTATCAAAAATGATTTTTCTTTTGTCTCTTGCATTCATAATTGAAGGAAAATTCCCTGAAACTAGATAATTGGAAATATCAGCAAACTAGGGAGTTTGAATAGTAATTGCAAAGGGATATTCATCAGGGAATTGATCTTCAACTAGAGTGTTGTCCTTAATTTTTTGAAGTCTAGATAGGAAATCAGCTACTGTAATTTTTTTTTCTGGGCTCTATTCTAGAATGGCGATGTTAAATTCTTGTAAAAGCAATAACCATCTTGTGACTCTGCCATTAGTAATTGATTTGTTCATTAAATACCTAATTATAGAGTGATCTATGTGGACAAAGGTTTCATAGCCTGTTATATAGTGTCTGAATTTATTTATGGCATGAACAACAGCTAAGAACTCTTTTTTAGTTATAGTATAATTCAACTCTGAAGAAATCAAATTTTTACTTGTATAGTAGATGGCATAAGGAACTAGGTCTTTTTGTCCCAATACAGCTCCTAAAGCCGTATCTGAGGCATATGTTGAGATGTGAAAAGGAAATTTCCAGTTACGTCCCCTTAAAATAGGTGCTTCAGAGATTTTTGTTTTCAGGGTTTCAAAGGCTAACTAGCAGCCAGAATTCCAATTGAATTCACAGTCTTTGGTAAGTAGTTTGAAAAGTGGAGATGCTATTTTGGTGAAGTTTTCTATAAATCTTCTATAATATCCTGTAAATCCTAGAAAAATCCTAACATCTTTCTGACAACTTAGAACTTATATTCTAGAGATGACTTCAACCTTTGACTCATCAACTCTAATCCCATCTCCTGAAATATGATGTCCTAAGACAATACCTTCAGTAAACATCATGAAACATTTTTCATGACTTAATGAAAGGTTTGCCTCTTTACATATTTTTAAGACTTTTTCCAAGGTTTCTAAGGCTTCTTCAAATGTGTTTCCATAGACTGTGAAGTCATCCATATATAATTCTACATAGTCATGTATTAGATCTGAAAATACTCCCAATACTGCCCTTTGGAATGTTGCAGGTGAATTGCATAATCCAAAAGGTAATAATTTTTAGGCATAGGTACCCCAAGGGTAGGTAAATGTGGTGTTATCTTGATCCTCAAGTGCAACTTGAATTTGGTTGTAACCACTAAAACCATCCAAAAATGAAAAGTACTTTTTGCCTGCTCATGTATCTAACACTTGATCTATGAAGGGTAAGGGAAAATGGTCTTTAAGAGTAGCTTTGTTTAATCCTCGGTAGTCAATGCATACCCTCCATTTACCATTATTCTTGAGTACAATCACCAAAGGAGATACCCACTGACTATCTGAAATGGGATAAATAAAGTTGACATTTAACAATTTCTGCAACTCTTCTTTAACAATCTCCCTAAGGTTTGGATCCATCCTTCTCTGAGGTTGTCTAATTGGTTTAAAATTTTCCTCTATATAGATATTATCAGTGCAGGTATTAGGGTTGACCCCTTTCATGTCAGTGTACTCCCAAGCATATGCAGAAGAGTGTCTCTGTAATATTTTGACTAGCTTTTCTTGTTGAAATTTCTCTAGGTTTTTGTTTATGTTTAAGGTTTTTTCTGGGAATATTTCAATTGAAGAGCTGCCAAATTCTTCCATGGAGTAAAGAGACATCTGTCTTGATGACAAAAACTCAATATTGGATTCTTCTTGAAATTTTTCATGTTTGTATTCTGAAGAAGATTCATAATTTTCCAAGGTATTCAAAATCTGACTATCTTCACTAATTTCTGAAATAGTGAAGATAGGTTGTATATCTTCTTCATCATCAATCCATTGAGTATCATCTAATTCCATCATTTTTCTTGCTGGAGAATACAAGGTGAATTTATTGGTTGAACGTCCATCAGAAATGTACATATCACCAGATCTACAGCTAATGAAAGAATGACCTGTAGCTAACCAAGGTCTTCCTAATATAATAGGATGTCCTCTTAGATCATTTTTAGGAGTCAGGATCATGAAATCAATAGGATACTCCCAAGAATATAAGGACACTGGAATGTCTTCTAATACCCCATCTGGTTTGATTACAGATCTATCTGCTAATTTTAATAGTGTGGGTGTAAAAAGAAGATTAGGAATTTTTAGTTTTTCCATGATTTGTCTACTCATGATATTGATTGCTTCTCCTAGATCAATAAATGTGTTTGGGATTTCTATTCCATTGATATGTATCTTAACAAATAGATTTCTGGGATCTAGATATTTTGGAATGGCAATCTTTCCCCTCATTATGTCTGTTATTTTTCCTACCAGTTGTATTTTCTTTATCTCTTTTATTCTTTATCTTGTTTTTTTCATACTCAACTCTTTTATTGTTTTTGCTAGAATTGGGATTTCATTGATGGCTTGTAATAATGGAATATTGATACAAACATTTCTTAACTCATCTAAGAAATCATAGTTAGGCATCATAATTTGTTTCTCTACATCCCTATCAATTTGTAATCTTTCAGGAAAAGGAGGTGTAGTAGTAGATGTTGATGGTTGTTCTAACATAGGAGTTGAAATTATTGGTTCTTTTTATTTTCCAATGTTTTGGTCTTGAAGAGATGTGTTTCCTTCAAAACATTTATTTACCTGTAGAGAATCTTCCTTAGAATTTTTTTGTTCCTGTATAACTACAGAAGGTTTCTTTCTTTCAAGTATTCTTCCAGACCTAAGTTGAACATAATTAAGGTTTAAAGGAGTAATCAAATAGGTTGGAAATTGTTGACCTTCTATCATATATGTATTATAAGGGTTTTTATTGTTGGGGTTTGATATTGGCTGGGCAGGCAACTGATTTTCATTTTGAAGAAATGGTAATGGAAGTGGTGGATTTTGATTTTGATTTTGAAGTTAGTTTTGATGTTGCGGATTCTGCTAAGGATTTTGTTGAGGAGGAAGGTTTGAATATGATGAATATGAGGGACAAGAGGGTGGATATTGATAATATTGAGAGAACCTTCCATAAGGATTTTGTGCTCCTTGAGCTGAAGGTTGAGATTGATTTTGAAATTGGGGCCAAGGTTGCTTCCAAGAGTTCCAATTAGGTGAGGGTTGATTATACATTCGATTACTAAACCCTAGTATTTGAGGTCCCTGCCAAGGTCTTCTAGAGACAAAATTAAGAGATTCTGTAGAATTTGTGCTTGTTTCTTCTTGAAAGATAGCTTTAAGGCCAGGGATTGAGGGACAATTCTTGGTCTCATGTTTTTCAGAAGAAATTGCACAAGTATCTATTGTTTTTGCATCCAAAGGACACTCTCTTAAGGCATGCTTCTTCCTACATTTGGGATAGAAGATTGCTAAGGCATTAGTTTCGGGCTTTTTGCTTGTTTTGTAACTTAAGGGTGTCTATTTTCTCACGAAGACTCCCTAGAATGTCAGTTTTGAATTCATCAAGCATATTACCTATCTCTACCCTACTTACTATTCCAGCTGTAAATCTACTTGCCCTTGCAAGGGTAAAGTCTCTTGGTCCTTTTAGAATCTTATATTTTCCTCTTGAAATATTAATACATAGTTCTGTTATATCAGGTAATGAAAGTTGAGATATGTCTCCTTTCCCCATCATATTAAGAATATATTACCATTCATCCCTAATTGTCTTCAACAAAAGAGCTTTCAAAGTATCTTGGTCTAAGTTTTCCATTTTTTCCCTCTTAATGCTATAGTTAAATATTTCCAACAAATATTCTAGATTTTCATCCTCTTTTTGCATCATCTTGAACTCTTCTTCCTTATGGTTGACTGGTATATAGTAATCCAAATATCTGTCGAGAAATGCTTTCCTCATTTCATCCCATGTCCTAATAGACCTAGTGATTAAACTCATAAACCATTTTAATGTTGCTCCTTTCAATGTTGAAGGGAACAATTTAATTTTCTGAGCATCTTGTAGGTAATCATAGGTTCTACATAGAACTTCAAATTCAAATAAGAAGGTCTCAGGATCCTCACTTTTTAGTCCATGAAAGTTTGGAAGAACAGAGGGTGAGATATTTTTCATAGTTGCATTGGTATCTTAATCTATTATAGGGAATCCAAAAGGACTTCCAGTTTCCCTTCTACCTCTTCCTCCTTCTGCATTTTCTCTTCCCCCTTCTACATTTCCTCTTCCCCTACCTTCTTTTGTACCTCTACCTCTTCCTCTGTCTCCTCCTCCTCCTCTTCCTCCTCCAAATAGTGTATATTCTCCATTAAATACTTCTCCTTCCCCTTCTTCTACCATGATAGACTCCTTTGAACTGATATAGGGTTCAGTTGGAAGAGGTAGTTGTTCTAGTGGTTCTTCTATCAAGGGTATATTAAAGAAATAGTCCTCTTATTCCTCTTCACTATGGATTTGTAATTATTCTACTCGAATATATTCACTTATGGAATTGAAAAAAAATTTCCCTTCTATAGGAGTCCTTGGATCTTCTTCCTCTAGAATTGCTTCAGTGGATGAAGTGGGAGATCTTCCTGATGGGATATCTGATATTGAGACTTCTGGAAGCCTATGACCAGTATAGTATGAAATGTGGGTTTGAGTTGGAGGTGTGCTACTTCTTGGTCTTGGTGGAGTGAGTGGAGTTGTGGGAATTAAGCTTCTGCCTCTTACAAATCTACCCCTATAATCTCTTTCGCTATGCATAGCATTATTCTTGGGAAATAGGAAATAAGGCTACCTAGTTACACTTCCCCAGCAACAGTGCCAAAATATTTAGTCAATTTAGTGTTCCTAAATTGATAGCATAAATTATCAACCAGGGCTAGTAAACTGATGAAGTGTACTTGCACTATATGTGCCTAAGTATCCCTTTTCTTATTTCATCGTTTTCAGTGTTTTATTGATATTTTGGGTTTTTTTTCTGTTTGAGTCTTAGTATGCTACTTTATGCTCAGGAGATGAAGTTAAATCTATGTCAAAAAGGAAAGAAAAAAAGGAAATCTTAGAATTAAAACAGAGTTTAGTTACAAATTCTATCCCTAATTAGAAAAATGGTGAAAACAAAGAATCCTAATCAATGGATGTTATAGCTTGAAAATGTACATTTATGAAAATGAAAGGTAACTCAAAACACTACAACTCAATCTGATCCATTTAGTTAGAGGTTTGTTGGAATAGTTTGTGAAAGAGATTAAATTCTAATGTAATGAGGATCTTCCTAAAACATAAAAGAAGTATTAAACAAACAACAACTTAGAACACTATATTGAAATCTCATTCATATGATAGAGGTGTTTTGGAATAGCTTGAGAAAAATTATTGCTATAATGTAATAAGGATCTCCTATGGAATGCTGAAACAACTTATGACATTACAACTAGATCTCATTCATCAGTTAGAGGTTTGTTGGAAGAGTTTATTGAAGGATATTAGACATAATGTGATAAGGATCTTCTATAAAACAATCAAGCAGTAACCCACAATATTACAACTAAGTCTTATTCGTGATTTAGAGATTTATTGGAATAGCTTGAAAAGAAGACTTTTTGTAATAGTATGAGGATATTCTATCTAATTGCAAAATAGGAAATGCTAATAACTCAACATAGTACAATCACATCTCATTCATATAGTAGTGATATATTGGAAAAGCTTGAGAAAGAGAATGGTTGTAAGATAATGAGGATCTTCTTAATCTAGATGACAGAAACTGAAGTGCTAGTAACTTAGAATATTACAATTAAATCCTATTCATTCAATAGAGATATATTGGAAAAGCTTGAGAAAGAGAAGACTAAATGTAATATTATGAGGATATTTTATCTAATAAAATGACATGAAACATAATGCTAAAAGATATAATTCCAGAAAGAATTCTAAGTAAGGAAATATGACAAAAACATAATTGAAAACTACTTATCTAGAAAACATGTAAAGCTTCCTCGAATAGCAGGGGCCTTCTGCTATCAATTCAGAATTAACCCTTTAACTCCTCAAGGTTGTATTCAGAACAACATCAAATTTTACTCCTTCTATTATCAAAATGCTTCGAAAATAGAGTATCACAGGAATGATAAAATATGTATCCAACTTGTTCCTCTCGGATTTACTAAGCTGAATTTATATGCAATTATATAACTAACATCGAATAAAAGTAGGTCCTGGTGTAGTTTTAAAGTTAAAATCAAAATAGAACTCTTTTAGGATTCCTGATTTGCTGTCAAGCAAATCAGTGGTTCTCATTCCTGTAGAAGACAACTTGCTTGACTTTTGCTTTGACCACATACATAGGCACCTCGATCTTTCGATCCAATATTCGTGGAAGGGAACAAATGATGTAGGAAATATTTGGAATCCTCCTATGTGTGTATTTTCCCCAGATGACACCTGTAACATATGTAAACACCAAAATAGCTACAGAACGTTGGACTAGCGACATAATAACTGCATTCTGTAGCTAAAACTGTTCAAAAATAATTAAGATAGAAAAATCACAAAAGTACAATAAGTTAATCATTGTATGCAACCTTTAAGTAATATTATTCATTCTCATTGAGTTTTAGGTTTATGAAATGATAAAGGAATGATGAAATGAAGTGAATTTTGGAAAAAGAGAAGACAATTTCGGGGCTTAACACTAGAATCAGCCCTCTTGGTCTCCTAAAGGTGTCTCGAGCCACCTATATCAGTGGTACACCCATCATAATCCCCTATGGGTTTACTACACCTACCTCAACTCATTGTGGTTAGTATTCTTTTGAGCTACTAATTTCTCCATCTCTCTAACTGCTCCCCGAAAATCATATGGGAACTCGCCTTTAGATGTCCATGGTGCAACATCTATGTCATCAAACATGTCAATTATTAGTGCATTTTGCCACAAAAAAACTAATAAAACATAAAATTTAAAAACATTTCACTTAGCTAGGTCTCTCCACTACTCACGAAGGGAAACGAAGTTATGATATTCTAATGAAACCTCTCCTACATATGCATAATCATTAACCCATATTTTCTACCCATCGAACCAATCAAGGTATTCATCATTGTATGCTCAGGTACGTGTCTTTCCCCCATAATATTCATAAAAATTCGGTCTACCTATCCACGCAGGGTGCCAATCTCTTTGTCCTTGGTATCAAAAAATGCAACCACAATATCAGAACTCACTCAAAAAAGAATGATACTAAGATACTATCATACCTAAACATATCCTGTTAACCTATTTTGAACTTGGTCAATTTTCCTTTAAGTTCACCAGTAGGTCCTCACACCAATTTAAAGCTATTAGTGTCATGCACTACACTAAAATGTCCACCTGACTTTTGGAAGTCGAATGAGGACACAATATACCCACCACTTGGGTCATGGTAAAAAGGATAGTACCAAGTGGGATGTTTATCACATATTTAATCATAATATTCCCACACTAATTTTTCATGTTGTGGATACACTGTCATCCACTCCTCTACCCACTAGAACACCTCCAGATAGCTTGATTAGAGCCCCTCACCTTGACATAGCTATGAGAAATCATATTTCCTCCACCTATAATACATAAATTTTTCTTTCTATTCCACTAGATAGTTCATCACAATATATCTCATAACACTATATTTAAAATTTGAAATTCTACACTATTACCATTCTATTAGGTTTCTAGATATGTAGATTTATTGTTAATAGTGCATGCATGCAAATGAAAATTATGCAGAAAATAGAGAAAAGAAAAATAAAATTTCACACACACATTTGGCACAAGATATGCTTTGGGAATCCCTTTCGGGAGAAAAACCCAAATGGAAGGTAAGGTGGATTTTATTTGTTGATATGGTTGTGAGTACAAAGAAGTATGGATTATGGCTCATGAGATGCTATTGTGCACAAATCACATTTTTTTGCTCTGCTGCCTATCTCTCTTGGTTAGTTTTACTTAACTGTGGAACAATTGCACTCAAAAGTGTTGAAGAATGTAACTAGTATCGGTCTTCGTAATTGTACCTGTAAAATGAAAAAATATTATTAAATAAAATTACTCATTAAACCATTGGTTTCATGATTGGGTAAATTTTTTATAGGAAACAACCTCCATTGTAGGCTTCTATTATTTATGTCAAGTGTCCTTATCCTTGTCATAATATAATAAACCCTTTTGGGGCATTCTGAATAAAAAAAATTTGATTTTAATGTAAATTAAGTGTTCTAGGCCTCCTACACCAAGTCGGCCTATAACTAGACAATACGTCCTAAATGAGGGGCATAATCTCCTATACAAAGGCATCAAGTTGACCTCATTTGGAGCACTCAATCATCAAGTTTGATTTCCAATTTCTGGGAGAATAGAAACTCCATATACTCAATCAACAATTAATAATTGGCAATATTCCTTCAAGTCAAATAAGAACCACTTTCCTATATCATAAAAATTATCATAACAACTTGATATTGATACGAAACTAGCTAGAAGAGTGAGCCTAGATCCATGTATCTTATAAATGAATAGCAAGAATCCTTGCCATGAATAACTATTAAAATATATATAATATATATGTGTTTGTGTGTGTGTGTAACAAACATCAGTAAAACAATTTATAATTGAGGTTTTTTCTATAAAAGGAAAAAAAGAAGAGAGGGTTTCACTATTATGTGCAAATATTTTCATTCTACTTGTGGAAGAGATATAAATTAAGGTGTCTCTTCCACACTTACCCCAAATTTTGTGAGGATACACATGAAATAGAAAGAAAGAAAAAACACACTCAAATTTACTATCTTGGTGATACTGTGAAGTAAAAACCTTGATAGAATAATAAATGAGTTGCCACTAGTACATAAGGATGAGTAAAGTGGAAATAACTTGGAAAATAACATAAAAAAATCCAGAGGGTAACTGGTTAGAGAAACCTCAATCCAAATAACAAGCCACAATGTTTTAAGCAGAATCCTCAATCAAAATCCTCGAATCACCTTCCAATTAACCTCTTGACATGAACATTAGAGGGGAAATATCCTAATGAAACAAAAACTAAAACATAGGAAAAATTTAAAGAGAAATGTAGAATGTGTGGGATAGGAAAACAAAGCAATTCAACCAAATGTGTTAAAAAATTCAATACCTTAAATGGTACAAATATGAAGTAGGCCACACAACCAAATCCTAAGACTATTATGCCATGGTCACAAGCTAAATCTAATTCAAAAATTGCAACTAGGATAACATTAGGGTTTGCAAGGGAGTCGAGAAAATTTTCAAGTGAAGCATCATGTAAAATGAGAGTGGTGTTGGAATCACGATTGTCGTTAGTCCAAATCCCAGAGGCATTAGTCTCTGCTACAATCGCCAGAGTTAGGATCCACAAGAGGTGGTTAGTCCATGTCACGAAACACACGCAGAGCGTTGAACCAAATGTCCAACAATCTCCCCCCTAACGCAAGTTGGGTGAGTTTCAAACTCAAGACCTATCCCTCTAATACCACTTGTTGGTTTTAACCCTGTACAGAAATTATCTGAAAACGAATCTTAAAAATAGAAAATAAAAAATAGTGAAAGCATAAAACATAAAACAGATAAACACAGAGATTTTCCCCTGGATCCCAAATCGGGACGACCAACTTGATTTTTCATTATATTCCTTTTAGTGTTACAACACATATATATACATGCCGAAGCATACATAAACCCCAATCCATTAACCCTGGATTATAACATAACTATAGTTCCCTTGACCTGATCTACAAAATACCAGGGGTTGAAAACCATGATGCCCCAAAACCATGTGCAAACCCATGCATAAAATCATGTGCAGGTCTGCCCATCGAAAAATAAGGCCCAAATTTTTTTCCTGGGGTGCTGCACCCGCCACAACATACAGGGGGGGGGGGGTTGTCGCCCCCCCTGTGACCCCCACACGTATGACTAGTCGTGGAAAGAATATAACACATACCCAACATTCTCCCACTTTTTATTTTCTTTCCATAGGGTGCCGCAGGAGAGCTTAGTCATTAGCCCAGATTTGCAACACCCATTGTTTCTCTACACGAAGAGAACTTCGAAGTGCTCACAGATTTCGTCAATGCATATGAAAAATTCTTCAAGGTGTCCACCATTACCAGTAACACCCTTTTAGCCTCAACCATATCTCTCACAAATTGATATTAAACATCAATGTGCTTTGTCTTTGAATGATAAGTAGGGTTCTTAGCCAAGAAAATTTCACTTTGGCTATCACAGTCTATCCTTATAGCTTGTTGCACCAACCCCATACTTGAACACAATCTCTGCAACAAAAATTCTTCCTTGCTTGCATGAGTGGCTGCTATTTATTCTGCCTCTGTAGTTTAAAGAGCCACTACAGACTGTCTTTTACTCATCCAACTGACTGCACCTCCAAATAGGCCAAACACATACCCACTTGTAGATCTTCGTTGGTCCAAATCTGTAGCCTAGTCTGCATCAACAAAACCATGAATGTCCAACACTCTTTCCAATCCTAGTCTTCTGTTGTGTAACCAGCTCCAAAAAGAGAAGAAAAGAGATATCAACGCCTTAGAAATGAGCCACTTCGAGGGGGAAACCTACAATACATTACATAAATGAACAATTGTTGGATGATACAATTTACAAAACCTCCTTTCTATATATAGGAGTCCATGGGGCCATAATGTAATCCTAGTGGGCCACAATGTAATCCCAGCCGACCTAACAATAATAAATTAAGGGCACAATAATAACAAAATGGGGGTTACAAGGGTACAATAATAACAATAAGGGGGTTACACTAACAACAATAAGGGACTATACTAGTAATATAGGGACCTAACATGCCCCTCTCCTTCAAAAAAGTGTTGTCCTCAATGCTTGAGTAGCTCTGGGTGCTTCTGTATAAAATTCTTATCCTCCCATGTAGAATCTTCAGTGGGTAAGTTCTTCCACTTGATGAGATACTCTAAAATTGATCGATTCCATAGTTGTCAAGTTCTTGCTTCCATGACCGCTTCTGGTTCCAATATGATTTTTCCTTCCTCATCAAGTTCTGGCAATATTGTTTGAACTGGAAGATTTTCACCTATAACCTTCTTTAAGCATGAAACATGGAAAATTGGATGTACTCGTGAAGAAGCAGGAAGCTCCAATTTGTATGCCATAGTACCAATCTTTTGCAACACCTTGTAAGGACCATAGTACTTTGGCGATAATTTATTATCCTTCTTAGTTTGCTTGAGGGACATTTGTTTATATGGTTGTAGCCGTAAAAATACCCAATCTCCTACATCAAAACTTCTCTCGCTGCGATGTTGATCTGCCTGTTGTTTCATTCGATTTTGTGCCAAATTCAGGTTATCCTTTAAGAGTTGGAGAACTTCTTGTTGATGCTCGATGTGATCTTCCACTGCTTGAACCTTCGAATCTTCCCTTAAAGATGATGTGATGGATGGTGGATGATATCCATAAAGTGCCATAAATGGGGTCATTTTTGCTGCAGTATGGAAGGAAGTGTTATACCACCATTCAGCAAGAGGTAACCACTTGACCCATTGTGTTTGTTTATCAGATACAAAAAAACGAAGATATCCTTCCAAACATTTATTTACCATCTCAGTTTGACCATCAGATTGAGGATGATAAGATGAGCTATGAGCTAATTGAGTACCCAAACAAGAAAATAACTCCGTCCAAAAATTTCCAGTAAAAATGGGATCTCTGTCGCTCACAATACCCCTTGGGTTTCCATGTAGCTTTTGAATTGTGTCCATAAATGTAGTAGCAACTGTACTTGCTTTAAATGGATGAGATAATGCACAAAAGTGTGCATACTTGGTAAGTCTATCAACTACCACCATGATGACATTCTTGCCTTTGGACTTTGGTAAACCTGTGATAAAATCCATTGAAATCTCCTCCCAACGTTGACTTGGAATGGATAAAGGTTGTAGAAGTCTCGGGGTCTTAATTGTCTCCACTTTATTCTGCTGGCAAACCAAACATTCCGCCACAAAATTTTGAATATCAGATTTAAGGCCATCCCCAAAAAAATATTTCTTCACCCTGTGGTAAGTTTTTAAAAATCCTGAGTGTCCTCCTAAAGGAGAAGTGTGAAATTCCAGAAGAATCTTTTGTTTTAGTTGGGAATTCTTACAAAGATATAAGCGATCTTTGTACCATAAGGAATATTTTTTCCAACTAAATGTATCAGATGTACTAGGATCTTGCTGCAACTTTTGAATGAGTGTCCATACATCTTTGTCCTTCTTCCTTTCATCTCTTGCTTCAGTTATCCAATCTGGTTGGATAATAGAAATGGCACAAAGCAATGCTTCCACCTCTTCATTCTTTCTTGAGAGTGCATCTGCAACAACATTTAGCTTTCCTTTTTTGTAGATTATTTCAAAGTCATAACCCAACATCTTCGTGACCCATTTTTGTTGTTCTTCTGACGATAGTCTTTGTTCCAAAAAGTGTTTAAGACTATCATGATCAGTTTTTACCTTGAAGTGTCTTCCCATTAGGTAAGTTCGCCATTTCTTTAGTGCATGTAGTATTGCTAACATTTCCTTCTCATAAATAGGTCTCTGTAAATACTTTCCTTTGATTGGACGACTTTCAAAAGCAATGGGTCTTCCTTCCTGCATTAAAACTGCACCAATTCCATTTCCTGAGGCATCACATTCAACAATAAAGGTTTTTGTGAAGTCTGGCGTAGCTAAGACCGGTGCTAGGCACATTGCCTCTTTAAGATGTTCAAAGGCCTTAGTTGCTTCAGGAGTCCATGAAAATGCATCTTTCTTCAATAATGTTGTTAGAGGTGCTGCTATTCTTCCATAATTCTTAACAAACTTGCGATAATAGCCTGTTAATCCGAGAAATCCTCGCAACTGCTTTAACGTCTTCGGGACTTTCCATTCCTTAATGGCTTTAATTTTGTTAGGGTCTACTTTAACACCCTCGTGAGATATAATATGACCCAGATATTCCACCTCTTGCACTCCAAAGAAACATTTGGATGTTTTTGCATATAATTGTTTCTCCTGCAATAGTTTGAGCACCCTGTCAACATGTTGAACATGATCCTTCCAAGACCTGTTGTAGATTAGTATATCATCAAAAAATACTAGCACAAATTTTCTTAGGAAGGGTTTGAAAATGGAATTCATCAACCCTTGAAATGTAGAAGGTGCATTGGTAAGGCCAAAAGGCATGACCAAAAATTCACAATGACCCTCATGAGTTCGAAATGCTATTTTTGGAATATCTTCAGTCTTCATTCTAATTTGATGATATCCCGAACAAAGATCCAACTTGGTAAAATAAATTGCTCCATGTAATTCATCCAATAATTCATCAATCACAGGAATGGGAAATTTATCTTTAATGGTGAGCTTATTGAGCTCCCTATAATCCGTACACATTCGCCATGATCCATCCTTCTTGTGTACCAATACTACAGGAGCAGAGAAAGAACTTTGACTAGGTTGAATTATACCCGCCTCTAACATTTCTGCAATCATGCGTTCAATTTCACTCCTTTGGAAGTAAGGATATCTATAAGGCCGGATGTTTGGAGGAACACTTCCTGGAATCAAATGAATAGCATGATCATGATCACGAATAGGTGGGAGTCCTTGGGGAGTTTCAAACACCTTGGAATGATTGTCCAAGACTTGTTGGAGATCTGCAGAAATAGATGGTTTTGATGTTGGCGCTTCTAGTGAGCATAATTGTGCAATTACGCCTCGTTGTTATTTCTTTAGAAGCTTTGTCATGACATTAGAGATTATTATCCTTCCCGGCTTCCCTTCAATACCCCGTAATTCGACTTCCTTTCCTTCTGAAAAAAATTTCAAGAAAAGTTCTTGAAAATTAAAAGCTACCGTCCCCAAAGATTGTAACCATTGTACTCCTAGCACAACATCAGCACCTCCCATAGGAATGGCAAGCATTGGACTAGTCAATACATATTCCCCCATGGTTAGCTTGATATTATGGCATTTTCCAGAGCAATTTATAGTTCCTCCATTTGCAACCATCACTTGACATTCGGGTGCTGGGTATAGGAAACAATTTAATTCCTTGGCTACCTTATAATGAATAAAATTATGGGTGCTACCTGAATCAATCAACACTATTACCCTTTTCTTCTTGATATGTCCTTCTATCTTGAGAGTTTGAGGAGTGGTAATTCCTGCCAGTGCATTACACGACATGGTCGGATTCATTTCTTCCTCTTCTAGGGTTGGTTCCTGGTGTATATCCTCTTCTTGTTCATTTTCTTCTTCCTCTTCACAATCTATGTAAAATAATTTCTTCTTAGCACACTTATGACCTTTAGTGTATTTGCTATCACAACTATAGAAAAGCCCTTTTGCTCTTTTTTCTTCCAATTGTTGTGGTGTCAACCTTGTAGGTTGTGGAAATCTAGGCGTAGCCACACTTCCTTCTTTATAGAATTGAGTGGTAGGCTTCCATGTTGCCATAATTTTACTTTCAACTTTTCTTTCCAACCTGAATGCCTTCTCTAATGAATCAGGTTCTAGAACGCGAACTTCATGTTGAATGTTATCTTGGTATGGCCTACAGAGATCAATCTCAGAATTTTCATGTGAATATCACTTTATATTCAATTTCAAGTCTCTCAATGTGTCACTACTAAACCCTTTTGCTTCTGAGATTATCTAATCACTAAAGAAGGTGTTGCTCTTTGTATCCTCATAATGTGCTATCATTTCCTTCGTAAAAATTGACCAAGTGACAATTTTTTTACGGGAGCAAAGCCATCAATACCATACAAATGTATTTTGTTCTAAATGTAATGTTGCAATGCATACCTTTTGTGTGTTTTGCACATTATGGAGATCAAAATATTGCTCCATATGTAGTATCCATGTTACAGGATCCTTTCCATCAAACTTCCTCATATCCATTTTCTGAATATGGTGGTTCTTCCCGCCAACATTAGAGTTTATGAAATCACGATTAACATTTGTTTTGTTCTCATCATAGGTTCTTATACTATCTTTTCACCATTAGGAAACATTTCTTGTATCAAATTTGTCAAATCTTCGATGTTTGATTTTAGATCATCCATCTTAGCTTCCATGCCAGCTTCCATGCCATCCATCTTAGCTTCCACGCCATCCATCTTAGCTTCCACACCTTTCTTCAAACCGTCCATCTTCACTTCCATGCCATCCATCTTAGCTTCCATGCCTTTCTTCAAACCATCCATCTTCACTTCCACGCCTTTCTTCAAAACTTCCATTTCATTTTTTTTTGCTCTTTGCGAGAGTGAAATTTGTTGCACTTGCTCTTGTAATTTTGATGGATCATGTTGCAATTCTTCATCTTCATGAGTCATGGTAGAGCCTTCTGAAGGCTTAATGGGTGTTGAATTATTTTTAGGCACAATTTTAGAGTCCAATATTGATACCTATTCTACAATATTCCCTTGGAATCAATTCAACTTGATGCTTCAAACAAGACTTATGCAATTCGGAAAAAAATACACACCTTTTACTTGCTTTGAGGAGCTCGATATTGAAATTGAATTATCTGTGTAATTGAAAATTTTCAATATCTAAAATTCAGCCCTGTAGTAGCCCTCTGAAGCTTCTTTCAAATTCTACGGGTCTGATCTAATTTGGATTCTCCAAGACAAAGTTGTGTCCAATCTCCCACAATGACCTAATTCTGGACTGGTTCAGTAGAGAAAACTTGTAGGACTTGCCACATGTCACTGTTTCGTCCTTTGTCTCTAAAATTGATAGCCAAGAAACTACAGTCCATGTACTTGTGACCACTATTTACAGAACTCAGATCCACTGCCCAGAGAGAGAGTTATTGAATGTTTCCCACGATCACCTCTTTGAGATGAAATTCAGGAGCCTGAAAAAGCACTACCTTCCACAGATCATATCTCAAAAAATATTGCGAACCAATCTCTGAAATTTTTTGACGAATTTCCTCAATATTTCAGCTTCTCACCACACGAATTTCAGATTCTGAACCTTCGTAGAAAAAAACTTATAGTGAAAATTCCACGATGAACTGTTTAGGATCTTGAAAAAATACCTAACTTCCACAGATGATATCTCTTAAAATATTGTGAACCAAGCTGTAAAATGTTTAGGCAATCCTCCTCAGGATTTCAGCTTCGCACCCTAAAAATTTCAGCTTCTGAAACTTCGTAGAAAAATAGTTATAGCGAAAATGCCACGATGACCTGTTTGGAGCAGCGAAACCCTAGAATCCAAAGCTCTGATACCAAATGTTGTGTAACCAACTCCAAAAATAGAATAAATGAGATATCAACGCCTTAGAAATAAGCCACTTCAAGGGGAAACCTCCAATACATTACATAAATTAACAATTCTTGGATGATACAATTTACAAAACCTCCTTTCTATATATAGGAGTCTATGGGCCATAATGTAATCCTAGTGGCCACAATGTAATCCTAGCCGACCTAACAATAATAAATTAAGGGCACAATAATAACAAAATGGGGGTTACAACGGTACAATAATAACAATAAGGGGGTTACACTAACAACAATAAGGGACTATACTAGTAATATAGGGACCTAACATCTTCCCTGGTAGAACAAGCCATAATCAACAGTGCCATGCAAATATCTGAAAACCCATTTCACTGCTGTCCAATGCTCCTTCGTTGGGTTTGACGTAAACCTGCTCAATACTCCCACTACATGTGCAATTTATAGCCTAGTACAAACCATTGCATGCATCAAGCTACCCACTACACTTGCATATGGAATACAAGACATATCCTCCTCTTTTTCTTGTGACTTGGGCCACTGTTTAGCAGACAACTTTACACCTACAGGAATCAAAACATTCACCGGTTTACTATCCTGCATATTCAACCTCTGTAATATAGTCTCGACATACTTCCTCTGGTTTAACCAGAGCTTCATCTTTGCTTGATCGCTCTTAATTTCCATGCCCAAAATATAGTTTGCATCACCAAGATCCTTCATGTTGAATTTGGAGAACAGTTGGGTCTTCAAATCTTGGATAATTTCTTTGTCATTTCCAATCAACAGCATATCATCCACATACAAGACCAAATAAATAGCACGATCACCAATTAATTTAAAGAAAACATAATGATCCTCCTTGCTTCTGGTGAAGCCAAGTCCCTGTATATAGGTATCAAATTTCTGATACCACATCCTTCATTATTGTTTTAACCCATACAGAAAGTTCTTTAACCTGCATACCAGTTCTTTCTTCCCCTTCACCATAAAGCCTTTAGGTTGTTTCAAGCAAATCTCCTCTTCTAGATCCCCGTGAAGAAATGTTGTCTGCACATCCATCTGTTCTACCTCAAAATCAAATGCAGCAGCAACAGATAAAAGTGATCGAATAGAAGTAACTTTGGCAACATGAGAAAAAATATCACTGAAATCAATTCCCGGCACCTAGGAATAACCTTTTGCTACCAAACAAGCTTTGTATTTCTCCACCTTTCCTTATACATTCATCTTCTTCTTAAACATCCATTTTCTTCTGATGGGCTTCCTTCCAGCCAGCAACTCCACCAGATCCCATGCCTCATTTTTATGCAAGGATGCAATTCCATCAACCATGGCCTCCTTCCAAAGTTTTCCATCCTCTTAATCTACTGCCTCCATGATGATTCTGGGATCATCATCAGTTATAGTTAAAGAAAAATTTGAACAGAAAGTATATGGACTATACCTTTCTAGTTGTATTCTTTCCCGAACTGATCTTCTCACAGCTGGAGTTTGTAGCTCTTCCTCTTCTGAGTCTTCTTCTGTTGTAGATTTTGATTCATCCTCCTTTAGCTCAAACTCTATCTTCTTAGGTTCCTTTGGTACGAATTCATGTTTAACAATATCTTTCACCTCTCTAAACACCACATCTCTGTTCTACACAACCTTCCTTGTTTCTGGGTTCCAAATCTTGTAACCCTTTAAACCATCCTTATACCCAATAAAGATGCACCCTTCAGATTTATTATCCAACTTGGTCCTTTTTTCCTTTGAAACATATACATATGCATCACATCCAAATACCCTCAGATGTGAAAGAGAGGGTTTCTTACCATTCCATACCTCATGTGGAGTCTTATTCTCCAACGCTGATGAAGGTGATCTATTAACCAAGTAGCATGCAATCTCCACTGCCTCTGCCTAGAATTCTTGCCCTAACCAAGTACCATTGAGCATGCTTCTTTCCTTTTCCATCAACGTTCTATTCATTCTTTCTACAACTCCATTTTGTTGAGGTGTGTATGGAGTAGTCTTCTAACGTTATATACCACACTTCTTATAGAACTCCTCAAATTCCTTCTTGCAGAACTCCCCACCATTATCTGTCCTCAACACCTTTATCTTCTTCTCTATCTAGTTTTCCACCAGAGCCTTCAAGTCTTTAAATCTGTCAAAGACTTCAGATTTCTTCCTTAATAAATATATCCATGTATTCCTTGAGAAGTCATATATGAATGAAACATAGTACACATATTTACCCAGTGATGGAACTGACACAGGTCCAAACACATCACTGTGCATAAGCTCTAATATCTTGTTCGCCCTCTTAGCACTAGAATGAAAACTCACCCGATTCTACTTCCCATATACACAATGTTCACAGAAATTGAAATCCAGAGAGATATTAGACATACCTTCCACCATACCATTTCCATGCAATATCTGAAGGCCCTTCTCTCCAATATGTCCAAGCCTTTGATTCCATAGCATGGTCTTTTCTCTAGAGAGTGCTAGGCTTTCCGCTCCATTTTTAGGAACCACAAAAATGTTGCACCCATCAATAATAGTGCTGCCCTGAAGCTTGTACAATTTTCCAATCGAAACTCCCCACATTAATACCAGTGCTACCTAAACCATCTTACAAGTATATTTTTTGAACACTTTTTTTACACCTGCATCATCCAACTTGCTTAGAGAAATTAGATTTCTGGCAAATGCAAGAATGCGCAAAACACCAGGAAGTGTTCTAATCCTTCCACCTTACAGCTTCAACTTGAATTTTCCACATCTGATGACTCTGGCCTTCCTATAATCCCCTAGGAAGACATCACTGCCATCATATTTCTCATACTCGCAGAACCATTCCCTATGGGGAGTGAAGTGAAAGGATGCACCCGAGTCAATCAACCATGACTCTTGTTTTACATGTGTATTTGAAGAAGAAGCCAAATACACATCCCCACCTTCATCTGAGGTGATTTGTGCCTTTGCAAAAGGAGCATCCTCAGGTCCCTTTCCTTTCTCAAGAGCTTTAGATCTACAATCCTTTTTGTAGTGCCCTTCCTTTCTACATTTCCATCACACCTTTACAAACATTCTAGGATATTTAGATCTCCCTCTAGATTTAGATCTCCCACTCGAAACCTTATTCTTGTTTATGTTTTGGGACCTTCCTCATACATATAATCCATCTTCATTCTGGCCCTCCATATTTCTCCATCTCATTTCCTCCGAAAACAAGGCTAAGATAATGTCATCAAAATTCAAGGTAGTTGTATTGCTACCTATTGCAATAACCAGACTATCCCACGAATCTAGTAGAGAACACAACAACCTGATGCACCTATCTTCATCTAAGATTTTAATATCAACATATGACAGATGGATTACCACAGTATTGAAGGCGTTCAGATGCTCTGTCACCGAGTGTCCATCCTTCATCCTCAGGTTATACAGCTTTTTCCGTAGGAAAAATTTATTCACCAAAGACTTATATTGGTACAAAGTCCATAGCTTTTCCCACTAGGTATTTGTCATAGCTTCCCCAGATACATTCAACAATACTGAATTTAAGAGACACAACCATATTGTTCTCTTCGCCTTCCGATCCAGCTTCTTCCAGTCTTCATCTAACATTGTCGTTGGTTTAGTTCTCGGATCTACTGCGATCCACTGATCTTTATCCACCAGCAGATCCTCCATCTTGAGCTTCCACAACTCAAAACTCTGACCATTAAATTTCTCGATCTCTATCTTTCTGCTGCTCACCATGTTCTTTCATTGCAAGAATCGATCCTGTAGATCTCCCACTGAACAAGGTCTACCATAGGCCCGAGTAAAAAAGCCTCAGTAGCAAAGGCATCCCCTTGAAGCCAAAACAACTCTGATACCACTTGTTGGAATCATGATTGTCATTAGACCAAAACCCACAGGCATTATTATTTGCTACAATCACTAGAGTTAGGATCCACGAGAAGCAATTAGTCCATGTCATGAAACACATGGGGAGTGTTGAACCAAATGTCCAACAATTGGGTCAGTGCGGTTGGGGTAAGGTCATTACCCTCAGATACCCACCTACCTAATCCATTTTGTTAAAAAAATTATTGAACCCTAATCGTTCATAATGTGTGTCACTATAAGTACTATTGGAATATAAAAGAACCCAATAATACATGTACCATTTGCATGAGTTTCGTATTGATATGGATGCCAACTCGACTCAAGGTGTAATGTGTGTGTGTATATATATATAAATAAGGAAAATCCACATCCAAGAACACACAACACTAAGAAAATATGAAGCTTAGTATATATCACATATATATATTAAACATATATATGTTAACATACCCTGCCATGTGCATGGCTATGTTACATATCAATTGATGAGTGTTATATGGTTTATACACAGAAGGATATGTACACAATACACTACATATAATGTTATGGTGAATTTGATTCAACATGACTCCAAGTTGGAAGTCCATCAGACCTTTGGTAGCTACCTTATTTATCGTTCCTTGGGTCTAGCCCTGACTTTGTAGTGATTGTATGAGACCAACTTAGTTTATAATATGTTAGAAAAATTAAGAGCCAAGGATTATCATAGGTCAGCACGAGTCTATTTAAATTTATAAAAGCACCAAGTGAAAACATGTTATAGTTGTTTTTGTTGGAAGTTTCATAGCTCTGTAAATCAATTTTTCATTTTTTAAGCTCACTTTCTTCTTTTTAATCTCTTTAATTAGTTAAGTTCATACTTTACCATTTTGACTCACAATATCATTCTCTAGTGTAAGCGTCTTAATTATAATTTGATTTTCATGTTCCAATAATTAAATTATATCTGACAAGAGAATCTAAAAAGAACATTCTATCTGCACATTAAAAAATATCCCATATCAAACCCCCATCTTATCTCACCAAACCCCCCTTCTTATCTCACTAATTTAACTAGATAGTTTGAATTATAATTCCATTTAAACATCTTAATTTTAACATAACTTGATCCATAAATGCCAAAAAGAAAAATTCAAAGACATATGAAACTTGATGTAACTTTGGGAAAAAAATCACAAACTTACATTAATTAAAGGCTAATATACACATCCTAAAAATAGATAATAACAAGAATTTGAATTGATAAAAAAAAAAATCTGAATTGAAAAAATGGAAAACATACATTCTTTCTTGGATCTGATTTGTCTCTGGGAGACAAAGGAGGGAAATATATCCGTTGAAAGGAATGTTGTACATATCGTATAGGATAAGTAATGCTATATAAGGAAAGTTATATGTTGAATAAATTTCATATTTACTTCCTTGGGCAATGTATCCCTTGATAGGAACGTTATATATATATATATATATATATATATATATATATATATATATATATATATATATATATACACACACACACACACACACACACACACACACACACACACATATATATATATATATAGAAAGTTATCCGCTGCAGAAATTTCACATTTACTTCCGCCTTGTCTTTCTTGGTTGGACGTCTGAATCTATGTGTAATATGTGGTGTCTAATTCTGTGCATGTGCTTATGCGTAAGTCTGCATCTATGTGATAACAGACAAGGAAACTGGACAAGGAAGGGCGGTCGAGTATATCCATGTGATAATTTAATTTCATGTACATGTCCTTTTTCTAGTTTTTCTGAGTTTTCCTTTTCATTTTAGCCATCCCACTCATTTCAGTTTTATTATTTCATTTTCCTTATGCTGGTTTGATTCCTTTATGTTGTAATGACGAAAACCTAGGCTCTCAATGTATATTATATCCTTCCAATTGTTAGTTTGTTTCTTTTAAATCACCCTATAATCAGCTAGGAATTCTATACACAAAAGTTTCTCTACCAATCCATGTATTCTGTGTATGAAAAATAATTCTACACACGGAGTCTCTCTACGAATGGCACTCAAACAGTGAAACAAATTCAATTACACCTCATTGATAAATTGATTTTTCCACAAAACCCTTTCGACATGAAAGATTTATTTCATCATGAAACTTATTTTTGTTCTAGTATATCGTGTTATCAGATCAGAAGTAATATTTATTTATTTTTATTTTATTTTATTGAGTAAAAAAATGTTTGGTTTATATAAATATACCTTTACAAAATATTGGATTTCGTTTTATATATCTTTTGTGTTTTCCTTTCCTTCAACTTTATGGCATAACTTCAATGTTACCCAAGTACATAGTTGTAAACAAATATTACAAAAAATTAGAGTATTTTTCAGGTAACTCTTCTTGTTCTTTCTTCCCAAAGTTCGCAAAAAAAATTCTACCCTGTGGCATTGGTAGTTGTATTTGTTACTTACAAAAACATTTTTTTTTGTATCATTTACAGTTTCCAATATCTTTGATTCTTTACAGTCCTCAAATTGTCTACCGTTCAAAAAAAATTGACCGTGCCTTTTTGCGCATCTCCAGCTGCATCAACTAGTTCATATTGCATTTCTCCAAATTACGCAGTCAATCCATTCTTAGATAGCTAGTCTGCCATCTAGTTCTTCTCCATGTATGTATGTGTGAAAGATATGGATGTGGAGGATCTTTTCAACTTAGCAATCCAATCAAGCCAAGCAACAAGATGACCCAGTTTTAGAGTTATCCTCTTCTTCATATGATCAATGAGGACCTTTGAGTCCCCGAATATCCACACCTTCTCTATGTATAATTGTATCGTGAACCATAACAGGCCCCAAAGTATAAGCAATCAGACCCTCATATTTGTGCCCAGTCCACCGAACAAATGTATTTTGAAATGGCATTGGGGAGATATCATTAACCATGCTCCACAGCTGCATCTTCCATTCTGTGCCACCCCATAGAAAAATCCAGGTGGATAATGTATTTCAAATGGTCGGATTCTGAGCGAGAGATTAGTAGGTGGCTTTTGTTGTACTCTAACTTGACTCTAGTGTCGAATGATTAATGAATACACCATAACCGGTGTGCTTTCCTTGTCTTCAAATGTCCACTTATTCCTACAACACCAGATGCAGCAATGAAAAAATACAGGGATGTTCCTAAAAATATTACCTCTCCCATACCACCATGTGATACTTTCTTTGACATCCCTGTAGATCGGATTTGGTAATTTGAAGTGCTTACACACCAGATGAATTGTTTCTCTGGCGAAAAACATTGTTACCAATGAAATGGAAACTATTACCTCAAAACGGGAACTCTAGCCCAAAAACACTCAAAAAACATGAAAAAACGCTCCAAAAACAAAAAGTGTGTATTACAGAATGCATTTGTTTTTTTTCTTAAGGTCAAATTTCAAAATTTTATAAAATTATGCTAAAAACGAAATTGTTTCTTGAAAAAAGGATTGAAAAAATACTCTCAAAACAAAACGAATTGATGCTGGAATAACAAAAAAAAACATTGTGTCACACTTTTGATACATTGTAACAATGGAATTAAAGTCAACATATTAGGACATTGAAAAATCGTAAAATTCTAAATTTTTTGATAGATGATGTTAAATATAAACAAAATCATGTCGGAAGGGCTTAGCATTTCGAACAATTTTTATCCATGTTGTTAAACATAAAATGTTTTGACTCTAAAAACCTTAAAATTGTAATTATTTTCAACCATAACATTAAAGATAAAATTGTGTAGTGCATAAAAACCTTAACGACAAGTTGTAAATCTCAAGTTTTTAAATCTTAAGTTTTCAAGATACTTGAACCATGAAATTATGGAGAAATTATATGACTTAAACAATTTTTAAAAATAAACAAGTAAATGGAAAAATTATTATTCATATATTTGTTTGTTTATATATTAAAACATATTTATAAAATTTTTTTATTGTTTTTCTATATTTTAAATTATAATTGTTTTAGTTTTAAGAAAATAAAAATTAAAAATTAAAATCTTCTTATATATGTTTGTTTATATTTTAAAACATATCTAAAAAAAAAATTATTGTTATTTTATATTTTAAATAATGATTGTTTTAATTTTAAAAAAATTAAAATTAATTTTTTTTTTTTTCTATATTTGTTTGTTTATTTTTTAATTTGTTTTTATTGTTTTTTTATATTTTAAAATTTTAACTGAATATTTCTTTTTATATTAAACAATAGATTTTTTTTTATTATACTAGTTTTTGTTTAAAAAAAATTAATTTTTTTATATAGGTTGTGCTTGAATAAAATAAAATAAAATAAAAATTAATTTGTCGCCAGCCAGGGGCTGGAGGCAGGCTGGGCAGCTCTTGATGACGCCGCCTGGCTAGCCTCTGGCACCCGTATGGGTGGAGGGCGATTCCGACAATCGCCCTCTGCCCAGTCAGGGGCCGGAGGCCAGTCGGGCGGCAACATCGAGGGCCCAACCTGCCTCTGGCCCCCGGCTTGGCGGAGGGCGATATCGAGAATCGCTCTCTACCCAACCGGGGGATAGAGGCAAGCTAGGTGGCCCTTGATGACGTCACTCGGCCAACATCTGGCCCTTTGCTAGGTGGAGGGCGATTTTCGGAATCCCCCTCTGCCCACCTGGTGGCCTGCCTCCGACCCTCAACTGGGCAGAGGGCGATTCCAAGAATCGCCCTCAGCTGCGCAGAGGGCAATTCTGAGAATCACCCCTGGCTAGGAAGAGGGCGATTTCGAGAATCGCCCTCCATCTAGCTGGGGGCTAGAGGCAGGCTAGGCGGCTCTATCAAGGGCTTCCCAACCTGCCTCTAGCCCTCGACTTGGGGGAGGGTGATTTTCGGAATCGCCCTCTGCCTAGCTGGGGGTCGAACGAAGGGTGAGCAGCCCTTGGCAGTGCTGCCCGACCGGCCTCCTATCCCCAGCCAGGTGGAGGGTGATTCTGAGAATATCCCTCTACCCATCCAAGGGCCAGAGGCCAACCAGGTGGCTCCATCAAGGTCTCCCGAGCCTGTCTCCAGCCCCCGTCTCGGTGGAGGGAAATTTTGAGAATCGCCCTTCGCCCAGCCAAGGGCCGAATCAGGCTAGGTAGCCCTCGATGGTGCTGCTCAGCCTACCTCTGGCCCCTAGCTAGGTAGAGGGAGATTCCAAGAATCGCCCCCAGCTAGGTGGAGGGTGATTCTCAAAATTTCCCTTCACCCAGACAAGGGTGATTCTCAAAATCACCCTCCGCCTAGCCGAGGGTCGGAGGCAAGCCAAACGACGCCATCGAGGGCTCCCATCCTGCCTCTGACTCACGGCTGGGTGGAGAAAAATTCTTGGAATCGCCCTTCGCCCAGTCGGGGACCGGAGGCAGGTGGGGCAGCCCTCGACAGTGCCGCCTGAACAACATCCAACCCCGCCCAGCTGAGGGTCGGAGGCACGTTGGGCAGCCCTCGATGGTGCCGCTTGGCTAGCCTCTGGCCCTGGCTGGGTAGAGGGAGATTCTCAGAATCTCCCTCCGCCCAGCCAGGGGTCAGAGTCCAGTCGAGTGGTGCCATAGAGGGCTTCCAAGCCTACCTCTGCCTAGCTGAGGGCTGGAGGCAAGTTGGGCAGCCCTCGACGAGACTGCCTGGCCTACCTCCATCCACCGACTGGGTGGAGGGAAATTCCAAGAATAACCCCTAGCTGGGCAGAGGGCGATTACGAGAATTGCCCCCGGCTGGGCGGAGGGTGATTTCGAGAACCACCCTTTTCCCATTTGAGGATGATTCTTAGAATCATCATCCACCTAGACAGGGGACAAATGCAACCTAGGCAGCCCTTGACTGCACCACTCAGCTGGGCTCTGGCCCTCGGTTGGGTGGAGGGTGATTCTTGGAATCACCCTCCACCCAGCCGGGGGCTGGAGGCCATCTTGGCGGCACCATCAAGGGTTGCCCAGCCTGCCTTCAACCCTTGGCTCGGCGGAGGGTGATTTCGAGAATTGTCCCCAACTGGGTAGAGGGCGATTCCGAGAATCACCCCTGGCTGGGTGGAGCGTGATTATCGGAATCTTCGTCATCCTAGTTGTGGGAAACTCTCAAAATCGCCCTCTGCCAAGCCGGGGGCCGGAGGGATGCTGGCCAACACTATCGAGGGCTGCCGAGCCTGCCTCTAGCCCACGACTGGGTGGAAGGCGATTCTCAGAATCGCCCTCCACCCAGCTAGGGACCAGAGGTAGGCTGTGCAGCCCTCGACGATGCTGCCTACCCGTCTTCCAGCCCCCGGCTGGGTGGAGCATGATTCTGAGAATCTCCCCCTGCCCTGTTGGGTGGCACCATTGAGGGCTACCCAGCCTGCCTTTGACCCCCAGCTGGCTGGAGGGTGATTCTCATAATCACTCTCCGCCTAGCCAGGGACCGGAGCTAGGCTGGGAAGACCTCGACAGCACCACCCGGCCTGCCTGTGGCCCCTGGTTGGGTGGAGGGAAATTCGGAGAATATCCCTCAGCTGGGTGGATGACGATTCCAAGAATTGCCCCTGGTTGGGTGGAGGGTGATTCTCGGAATCTCCGTCTGCCCAGCCGAGGGGTGATTCTCGAAATTTCCCTCTGCCCAGCCGGGGGCTGGAGGCAGGCTGGGTAGTGTCATTGAGGGCTTCCTAGCCTACTTTTGACCCATAGCTAGGTGGAGGGAAATTCTCAGAATTTCCCTTCGCCCATCTGGGGGATGGAGGCAGGTTGGATAGCCCTCGACGGTGTCGCTCAGCCAGCCTTTGAGCCCCGGTTGGGTGGAGGGTGATTCCGAGAATCTTCGTCTACCTAGCTGGGAGTCGGAGGCCGACCGGGTGGCGCCATCGAGGGTTGCCCACCCTGCCTCTGGCCCTCAGCTGGGCAGTGGGCGATTCAGAAAATCACCCCCAGCTGGGTGGAAGGAAATTCCGAGAATCACCATTGGTTGGGTGGAGGGTGATTCTGAGAATCTCCCTCTGCCAAGTCGGGGGCCAGAGGTAGGTCAGGCGGTGCTGTCAAATGAAGGAAATTGGGTTTTGGATCTATTCTCAGGTTCAGGTAGGTTTTATTATACAAATTTAAATTTAAATATTTAAATTTTTACTTTTTATGTCTTTATACTAATTTTCTTACTTATTTATTTTGTACTTGATGATTAGGTACAACACTAGCATGTTGACTAACAAAAGGAAGAAATTGCATTGCCATTGAGAAAGACCCAGTGCAATGAAAATTTATTCAACAAAGAATTAATGCTCTTGAATTCCTTCCAGATGGGAAGAAAGAAGTTGGTTTAAGGAAAGGGGATTTTAATGAATCATGTGTGGAAAAAAAAGAAAAGGAACATCAACCACCATTATATGGAATGACTGGAAAGGGAAACTTTGGAATATTTGCAAACACGAAAGATCCATTAGAAGATGAAAATGACCAAAATGAAGTAGAAGATGTTGCGGAAGAAGCCATCAATGATGTTCTAGATGATGTTGAACATGTATTAGTTGATATTGTTGATGATCTTTAAGTTATGCTTGCAAACAAAGCTCATTTTTTAGATCTATTAATCAATTTTACTTGTAATGTTTAGAATTTGATATTTTATTAGAAGAATCCTTATTTTTTTCAAAAAACATGTGATTACTATTATTTTTTGACATAAAATTCAATAAAAATACTATTTTCTTAAGTTTTTTTGTTAAGATTTTCCCAAAAAATTAGTTTATTTAACATGTTTTTTTTAACAAAAAGTCTCTAAAAGTGTATTTTTTGCATTCTATTTGTATTGAAAATTTGTATTTTTTTGTCATATCGTTCAAAATATTTGTTTTTTAGTGACAATTATTTGATGTTCATTGAAAAATTAATTAGCAATACATAAACTTGTAGAAAATATAAACTTTATAATATTAACCCTTTTTTCATTTTTTATCTATGTGAAAAAGTGAAGATATCATTACAAATTTTTATTTAAAAAAAAATATTTTTTTTAATTTTTAGAACACAAGTACATAAATGCACTTGAAAATAAACATCTCACGGAAGAAGAAGACATTAGAAAATGTATAGTGTCAAAACCAATCCTCTAAAAAAACGTTGGTGATGATACGCCACCACTATTCAAAATTGACAGAAAAAGCATGACAGAAAAAAAAAAAAAAAATTGAAAAAAAAAATTAAAAAAAATTAAAGTGCCAAAAACATGCTAAAAAAAAATGATTCTACATCACCACGTTTCAAAATCAGTCGTTTTTCTTGCTACGTCAAAAAGTAGGTACCAGTGCAGTTAGCTATTTCATCGGTAACAATGTTGAAAATCAAAGTATAAAATAGGTGTCCCTTGTCCTCACTTCCTTTCATGCATAGTCTACACATCACAGGTCCTATTTTCGCCTTCTTCTGAAGATTATCCCATGTGAGGTTTTTTTCCTTCCACACCAACCATAGAAAGATGATCATTTTTTTTTGAGGTTTTTCCATCCATATCATTTTGAACCAGCTCTTCCTCTCTTACCTAATATCTGCTAATTTCAGTTCCTTATAATCCACAGACTTTTAATTGGCCGTTATTCATACTACCACCCCATGTAATCTCATCACCCTTGCTATGGTGACAAGCACCTATGCTTCTTATTAGTTCCACTTGTTTTTTCCATTCTAGTCTCAACTCCCATGATAGCTTCAAGTCCCCTGACTCCTTCCATTGTGGCACCCCTTCCATCCAATGTTTCATAACATGTGTGAAGAAAAAAATTCCAACACTATTTAAATGTTTACTCAATTTTGGACTGAGAGGGCTATGCAAAGGGATTGCTCAAATTCCTTTTTTTTTATATGAATTTTTCCTCCATTACCAAAATTCCACCTCAACTTTTCTCTGAATAATGGCTAGATTTTCCCAAACCCTTTCCAAATGACTGATCCCCATGGAATTTTCACCCACCCAGATATAAATGTCTCCTCCAGACTCTGTTGTTGAAAGTATTTATACATCATAATATCATGCCAATTGCTAGGAGTGTGTAAGCATCCCTAGAGGGATTTAATTAATAAGGCCTTACCAAAAATCTCGGGATTCAGAATGTCCCATCCCCCCAGTCCTTTGGAAGAGCAATCAAGTCCCATCTAACTAGGTGATACTTACCCTTCTCCCTCCCACCATTCCAAATAAAATTGGCCATGATTTTCTTGATTTTTCCAATGATGGATTTAGGAATTAGGAAAAGGTGTGACCATTACACCGTTAGTTGTTTTAATACTACCCAAACCAATATAAATCGTCCACCTTTGGACAACCGCTTCATAGACCAACCATTGATTATTTTCTAATATTTCTCCAGAATCCAATTCTAATCTGCTACCCGGTAACAGTTGGGCCTTAGGCGAAAGCTAAGATAAGTAAAACCATATACTAATATTGAAGTGTTGAAATTAAATAGTTCTCCAATATGTTCAGAGATATCTCGCCCACCTTTGGAATGATATATATAGTACTTAGATCCATTTGCCTCCATCCCAGGTGCAGTACAAAATCTATGAAATATATCATGCATGGCTTCCCAACAACTTATAATTAGTTTCCCAAAAATCAGGACATCATCTACAAAGAAGCTGTGAGAGTTCTCCCTTTGTGATGTTAACTTTATGCCTCTCAAGGCACCCCTATCCACCTCTCTCTTAATTAAAATATTGAAATAATACATGACGAGAATAAATAGGAGAGGAGATATGCCACATCCCTTTTGTAAACCTATACCCAACCTAAATAACCTGGATATTGCACCATTTATAATTACCACCATCAACATGTTGCTTACATAGCCCATGATCCAGTCCACTAAGTTATAGTCCTCACCAAATTTGTAGAGAATCATTCTCAAAAAAACCCCAGTCTACCTTGTCGTATTCTTTGCTGAGATCAACCTTCATGAAAACAACTTCAATATTCTCTGAGTGAATAGTGTGAATGATCTCTTGTATAGTGGAAACCACATCATGAATGCTTCAGTTTTGTAGGAATCTCGATTACTCTGGTGAGATGTTTCTTGATAATACAACCTTAATTATTTTGGCTATATTCTTTGAGATAATATTTTGTAACGTGTTACACAGTGATATCGGTCGATATTCCTCAAATGATAGTGACCCTTTCTTCTTATGAATGAGTGCTAATAAAGTGGAATTAATGACCCCATGTACCATTCCATGTAGTTGGGATTCTTCCACCATCTCCATTATATCCTATAAAAACAAATCAGAGAAATGTAAATAAAAGTCAAGGGTCCGACCATTTGGACCCAGGCTTTTATCGAGGGTAAAATACTTTAACAGTTTCTCCACCTCATAAATACTTACATTCCTATTCAGACATGAGATATATTCCTCCGTAAACATTTTCGGGACTTCCTCCAAATCCCATAATAGATCATATGCCCCCGGTACCTCCCTTTCCAAAGCATCTTTGTGGAGGACATAAGCGGGGAATAGACCCTAACGACTGCTGTGGGATAGTTCTATAGCAACTATCTAGGGAAACAGGTGAAGGAGAGACCAGATATGGGGAAGGATACTCTTCATATTATAAGAGGTGGGGAATTAGGGGGGAAGGATACTAAAGGTGGAGGGAAGGACAGATATGGTCAAGATAGCCCATTTAGTTAGGAAATAAATGGTAAGGAGATACCTCACTATACAAAGTCAATGACTTCCTTTCACATATGATTTTTTGCTTATCATCATGTAATTCAAAGGGTGGGAATGAATAATTGAATGAACCAGGGAAATAAAGACTCAAGAAGGAAAATCCTAAAAATTACTTCTTATATAAAACTTACTTCTTATATCCTTTTCTAAATAAGACTTATTCCCAATTCTTTCCTCACCCTCCTACCTCAGGTGAGCGATCCTTCAGAGATTGGGGTGGGTGGATAAATATTTAACAATAGAGCAGCGTTATTAACCTTGCCGTCCAATAGCCCATTATAATATTTAACCCCTTCATTATGTATCTATTAAGTGGAGTGGAATGGCAGGCCCTCGACGCTCACCTACCATATAGTGTCAGAGTTCTTTCTCCCTCTGGAAAAAGAATGGAAAAATTTTGTATTGATATCTCCTTCTTTAAGCCAAGTGGCATGAATTTTTAACCTCTGAGTTTTTTCGTAAATTAAAAGCATCCTCCTTTTCACCATTTCCAGAAGATTAAGCCTTTTCCAATTTTCTAGGATTTGAAACCCTTCGTCCATGAATCTTTGAATCTATGCCATTTCCTCAGATATTTTTTTTAGTTCTAGTATCATATGTCTTTTGTTCTTCTTCTTCCATCACTAAACCTTCCCTTTAAACTCTCTCAGAGTGTGGGATAAATGTTCCATGGCTAAGCTCCCTTCTGATCTTATGTTTTTGCACATATGCCCTCTAACAAGTGTCTCGAAATTCTTTTCCATCAACCACGCCCTATTGAATTTGAAGGGTAAACCATATATGTTCTTTTAAAATTTCCCCTCCATTACAATCAGGCGATGATCGGATATTATTAACCCGTCGACCCGGGATGACACCACCCCCATCTGAGATAAAATATCTACATCCACCATGAATTTTTCCAAATGCTTCCCTTTGAAATGAGACCCTTTCCTCCCATTATACCATGTTGGACAATTTTTATCCATCTTTATATAAACTATATTTGATGCATACGCTAGGTCGCTTATTTGACTAGACATAGAGTCATCTGTTCCCATAATTCCCCAGATCTCACCCACCTGCCATGTACAGTCGAAATCACCAACAAGAATAGATTGGACCAGAGTTAGAATCCCACAAAACTCCATCTTCCTAAAAAAATTAGCCTTTTCTAGATAAGGCGCATAGATGTTAACCACATGAACTCTATGATTAAAGCCTCTGAGAGAACTAGTCATGATAATGCCCCCAAAGAAACTAAAAGCCTTTAAAACAGCCCAACAGAGATCCCATAATACCGCCAATCCACCCAATCTTCTGACAACATCTTTATCCACCATGTGCCATGCTAGAAACATGGCACAGAAGGAAATTATAGTATGATCAGCTTTTGCCATAGTCTCTTGAATGAGAATCAAACCACGATTCAATTGAGCAAAAAAATCCTTCAGTGAAACAAATTTTCCCCTCCCCCCAGTCCCTGAATGTTCAATGAATGTAAGTCTGACTGTGTTATCAACTGCACCATAGATATTTTTTTTAATCGGGGTCTCCCCTTCCCCTTCTGGATGGTCACATTTGATTTTGATGAGGGGTTGATGATAATGATAGGTGAAATTGGGCGACCAAAATCCACTACCAGAGGAGCTAACTTAGCCTCCGGAATGTGTAAAAGGCACTCGAAATCATCGCTGATGGAGTTCCTTGGGGAAAGTGGCATGGAAGTACCCGATAGAGAAGACGACATGCCAGGAGGGGACAAAAAGGAGGGATCTGAAGGTTTTCATACAAGGATGGGCAGAGAGGCCATAGTAGGGACAGAGAGATAATGACGAGGAGAAACATCCTGTGAGATGTCAAGAAGGGAAATAAGTGTCCTACAAGAATCCACCATCTTCACCACATATGTCACAAATAAGGACTGGGTTCCCCCCTCGACTGCTAATGACTCATACAAGCACCCATCACCCGACCCCTATGTGAAGCTCGACTCCAATGCCCCCGAAACAAAAAATCAAATGTAATAGGTGTAGAGGGAGAGATTGGGCACAATTTATCGAGCACCGATGTTAGGTAAATTTTTGGACTCCATTGGTATTCTGAGGTCCGATCACCATCACAACTGCTTTGTTGTGCTTAGATCCAAAATCCACCGAAAATCATGTCACGTCCAGTATTTAGTCCCTATTTTAGAGCTGCCTCTGGCTGCCATTTCTGGCATTGATGCATAAGCTAGCCCGTTCCATGACACAAATGACATCTGAATTGAGTTTGCCAGTAATCAACCTGGCGGTGAACCATTCCATCCCATTCTAGGTGAATCAAGGTAGGTAAGCCTCCTGAGAAGGAGACCTAAACGAGGAGCCATGCCACCCTTTTATCATAGATTCCCAATAATTTTGGGTCCATGTAATGGAATGTTCCATTGACATTTCCAATTGCAGAAAGTACTTGAATCGACCAGAATTCTACTGGCAGACTAGGTTGTTTGACCCACACCAGATGGTTTTTAGGTGCGTCTTTAGTTGGGTTGAAACCCACATACCAACGATGGATTGCCAAGAAACACCGATAAATCACCCGTGTGCCTTAGTACCTCTCCCACACTCTTCGCCTTCATGAAATGATAACAGAACCAACCATTATGAAGTTTTCTTACCTTTGAAATATATCCGAGCAATTTTTTCCACGTCGCTTCTAGCCACAAGTTTTTATCTACCTTACAAAATTTTTCATAGTGCCATCTACCCGCAACCGCTTTGGAGAGTAGATTGTCCACTCTATCCCACATGACATCCCTCCCGAAACTTAACACTCTACAATCACTCGCTAGTTTGAACGGTTTTGAAGATCTCTTACCACTAGGTTGTGCTACTAATGGTCTAGACTGATTTCCAGAAATGGGAATGGAATTATTCTCGAGTAGAAGCACATCATCTGGTTTTGGAGGAGTAGAATCAATGAGACATGACCGATACTGTGGAAGCTCAACACCATTTCCCACCAGTACACCACCTTCTGCCACCTCCACAACATGCACAAATGCCCCATTGAAGTCCTCAGATTCCAGCTCGGCCAGTAAAGTTTCAATCCTAGCCATCCCAATCCCTAAGTGGGTATTAACTCCGAGTAGTCGAATGGATGAAAATATTTTCTGGCACCAAGTCATGATTGAAACATGTCCCTTTTCCAAGCAGCACAACACCATCCACCACGCTTGGGATTTGCAAAAATAAATTCGAGTGAAAAGTGTAATACACTCGTCAACCACCCAAGTACCTTCCCAAACATCTTAAATCTTCTTGTTGCACCACCTTTATTATGAGTATAGTAGGAAATTAAAGGTAGGCTATAAACAAAATTTATTAAAACCCATATTTATCCGGTCAGTCATCCCTGGAAAAACTTATTTCCCTATCATTCCGTTATTTAATGCGGTGTGGCATATATTGCCCACCTTTAAATTTAAACGACTTTAAATCTAATTGTGGGAAATATCTCCACGCCACATTAAATGGCTGATAGATAGGGAAATAAGGCCCACCGTCATCCCTCCCTTGAATGGAGAAATTCAAAAATAATTAATGGTCATCTTACTAATCCCCGGTCACCGAAAAAACCAGGGAGAATCGATGAGAAGGTGAGTCTCCAAGTGACAGTCCCCAAACCCTGCAGCTCCAGGATCTCTAAACATTCAGGAAGCCAAGGGAAATAATAAAGAGCATGAAGAATGACAGATGATTACTGTCTCTAGTGGTTAAATAGGCCCGCCAAAAGATTGAACAAGCGAGATGGAAGAAACAATGAAAGGCCATAAACACTCTTAAAGTGAGCCCAAACTTTCAGTTACCCAATAACAATCCAGCTACTTAACTATTAGTAATCTCCACAGAAACATAATCATATCCCCGGGTTCCACTAGTGGTTGCATAATTGAACCTTCATATCTTTGCAGGGACAGCTAAGACGGAAAAAATGGCACCAAATGAGCTCTTCCTTGTTCCTCGTTTTGGTGTGTAGTCGTGTTATTATCCCCCTTGTGTTCAGTAAGGTGTAATAACTTGAGGAGAGAGTCCCAAGTTGGTTTTCATCTTGATATTTAAATAGCATAGGAACTATATCTAGTATTACCCACCAACTCCATCTTCCAAATATCTCTTATCCGTTGAAGGAGTTATCCACGGAAGTAATCAAATTTTAATCCCAAAAAAACGCTGGACAGAACAAGTCATATATACATTTTCATAAACTATAAGAATTCTTTTCGTAATGCGTATTGTCTCAAGTATGTCATCTTAGAGAAGAGTAGAAAAAAACCTCCTAACTCCTCCCTACAAAATAAGTTTTCTTTAATTACTGAAAATAAATTTAATTTTCCTTCTTGCCCTTTCTCAATCAGCCTGAGCGAATACAAAAGAAATGTTTATACATTACTAATTAAATTTTAAAAATTTATTTAATTAGCCCAAACAATTTTAACAAAAAAATTGTGCATTCAAACAATGCTAGAAATTTTCATAAAATAAAAGAAAATGCAACAAACTTATCCTTCACTTACCAAAGTGTTCTCCACAGCAATCACAGTCATTGTTCAGGAAATTTGAACGATTCAATGACATAAACCCACTGAAACTGATATTAGGGATCCTAATATGATTAGGGTGAATAAAATGTACCCATAAAACTCACATTAGGGTTCCTTATATGATTAGGGTGAATGATATGGACCCACGAAAACTGAGGTTAAGGTTCCTTATTGGATTAGGGTGAATGACATGGACCCTAAGATTAGAGTTCCTTGTATGATTAGGATTATAAGCTAATTTTAAGTTTTTAATAAACTATAAATAATATTTTTAGCTAAAATAATGTAAATTTTTTAATAAATTAGGAAAATAACTTTATGAAATTTTTATGAAAGATGATACTTATTTATTTAAAATAATAAAAGTTAATTATTTTGTAAAAAAATAGATGAACACAATTCCATTTGCAAATAATTAAAAAGAAAATGGAACAACATTGAATCAAATTTCAATTTGTAATATACGCCCAAAATATTTACGTTGGAGGCGTTTTCTTTGTGGGCTTGAGGTGATCAAACACTGTTCACCCCAACCAATCAGAGAGTTTTAATTTCGTCCTTCTAACCTATCAAAATTGGACACATGCTTATTTATAATTGGTCTAGTTTCTATTCATTTCTCTCTCTGGTGAACCTGCTTGCAGTTTACGCTACCTTGTTTGCAGTTTCACTATACATGCCATCTATAAATGCTAAAACCTACATGTACTTCCGTCCCAGGAACTTGCTTGCAGTTTCACTATACATGCCAGTGTAAATGATACCCTGCTAAAACCTACATGTACTTCTGCAGCAAGGATGATGACGAGACAGGTGAGAAAATTTGCGTGTATCTGTCCTTAATTTCATGGTCAATTACTATTCATCTTCTTACTTTCTGCCCACATTTTGTCCACTGACAGATTACTTTTTTCCCATGTTTTGTTCGCTTACTTTCAGTTTCTCAAGATATTCCCTTGTCCTTCTTCGTTACACAGTTGGTAGCAGCAAGAAACTAATAGATTTAAAGGTATGTTGCATGTGATGCTCAATGTCAGGTCCCGAAGGGTCCCTAGGGCGATGACCGACGAGGAAATTTTTGTAGCAGAAAATGATATGTTTGTGGATGAGTCAGTGAATGTTTGTGGATCAGTCGGTGGGTAATGAGGGTTATGAGGAGATGTTGACAAAGTAGGAGAAACAACAGCTGGAGCAACCTCTGAGCATGCGGAATTTGGAGGCCATTGAAGAGGAAGGGGCGATATTATATGGCCATGTGGATCGAGATGAATGCCATCAGAATGGCGGGTTTTCACTCTGAGCATGGGGAATTCAGAGGCCATCGAAGAGGAGGGGGCAATATTCTCTGGCCATGTGGATTGGGATGAATGCCATCAGAATGGCACGACCTCTGCCACTTCCTTTAAATGATTCTACTTTAGATTCCAACGGTTCCTTCGAATGCTCTGCTTCATATTCTAGTAGTTCAACTTCCAACAGTTCAGCACCAAATAACGGGAGAAGGAACCGTTCAAAGGCAGCGACAAAGGAACGACACAAGCGCATTGATACAAGTGGAGTACTTGGTTTATTAGTACAAATTTTCCATTGATCCTCTTTCCTACAGATGGAAATGAATTTGAGTGCCCTTGTGATCTACTGCAATAGCAAGTTGTTGATTCCAGCCATGAGCACTCTCGTTGGCCCACCATTTCCCTCTATGCATCCGTTTTACTCTATTTTTAAAATCAGATATAAGGACTAAAATTTGATCTATACATTTGCAAATAGGAGAAGCTTGTAGATTGGTTTCCTTGATATATTCAATGGTAACACTAGAACCCACTGGCCTAACTGGATGTGTGATTATAACACCTTTCTTGATTGTGCTTGAGCTTTTTTCAGTGCTGTTTATTGCATCATCTAGTGATATTTTCATAAATTTGCATCCATTGTTTCATAAATTCATGTTTGGATGTTTGGATGTCTTTAAAATTGAAGGAAAGGTAAAACCCCACAGGGTACCATTGGATTTAACCATGCCCAGATACGGTGACTTGCAACCAAAACAAGCAAGAAATGTGGGATTAAAGACATGGGAATGTTGTACATTGGAACCAGAAGCCTTAGCCATCTTCTTATACGTTGGAGTAGACCACAAAACAACCTAAGGGCCACTCTCCAACAGTAGTATAACAAGATCAGGGGAGCCTGAATACATCAGATACCAAACCGAGAGATCGACACTTTGCACACCAGTTGCAGGCTTCGGGCTCCAGTCACCGTCGATTTGGCAGTGTCCTTCCTCTTTCTGACCCAAATCTCTGCCAAACAATCTTGATTGGGCTTCATCACCAGATTCCTGATAAGTTTAAATTTTTTATGATGGTGTCTCTGGAAGCAATGGAAAGGCAACCGGATTTTTCCAATTTTTCTCCTCTTTTTGAGACCTAACCTCATGTTGCATAGTACTCACCCTTAGGAAAACCATGGATTGCCCAGACCCAAAACTGCATTGCATCTCTGAAGGTCCACACATTTCTTGTATATGCACAACAACCATGCGATTAATAGGCCCAATTTTATCACTATTCACAGTAACCTTCCATACTCAAAAACACGTATATTGAATATGCAGTATGAGGCCTACTCCTATAAGCTACTATATCCCCAATTATCTTAGAGCCTAACCCACCAGGATTGCTAGAACCCCTTGTCCTTTTCTGCCTATTTTCTGCCCATGAGAAGAATTTGAGGTTCTCTGGCGAGTTCTAGTATGGAGAGAAATTCCCTCAGCACCATTAACCTTTTATTCAGACAGAGAATTCACAACAATTGAGTTAGAATTTCCCTCACATGGATTTGTAGCAGGCTTTGGAACAATTGGCTGGTATCTGGACATGATCTACTGTGTCTTTGAACTGAATATTGAGCTCTGCTCATGCCTTGCCAAGCAGGTTCCTCCCAAATTCAGCCCATCCCTCATGGCCATCACCTTGCTTCCACACACAAACAAACAAAAATGCATGCCATGACCTGATAACATAAACATAGCCAAGGGATTATATACTCACAACCCATGATGTTATATAGACACAAATTATGCACTATACAGTACACAGGAATGGATGCTCTATACACAAAGATGACCTACAGTCTCAAACATCCTGAGCACCATCTTGCTTCAACTCATAAACCCAATGGCATGCAAAAATCTAATAACATATATAATCTTGCTTCAACTCATAAATCCAAAGGCATGAAAAAATATAATAACATATGTAGAGCAATAGGATGTATGATGATATATTCATCACACAGAACATTATACACAAGATATATACACACAAGAATGATCTGATATATACACACAAGAATGATCTGATATATACACACAAGAATGATCTATAAAATAGACAGATGATTTTACAATGGGGTTTAGGGTTTACTGTTATTTGTGAATACCACTATCAATATAAAAATCCCAATGTAGCCAAACCAAAAAATCAATGAGGTAAAAATCCCAATGCAGCCAAACTAGAAAATCAATGGGGTTTACTGTTATTTGTGAATACCTCTATCAATATAAAAATCCCAATGTAGTGAAACCAGAATTATCGAAAATGAGAAAACTACTTACAGTCTTCACATGAATCTATGTATTTTCCCTTGAGGATTCTTGCTATGCTACAATACATTTACAGTAATGTGTGTGGAGAAGTATTTGACGCTTCGTTACAGTAATGTGTGTGAGTTTAGGTTTGAGATGATAGACAGATAAACATGAATTCGACCACTTGGTATGAATATTGCATGTGTGAAAACTAAACCTCTTGTCTATCTGTCCTCACTAGTTCACTCTCCCTTCAAATTTTTAATTGCCTCGTGTTTGTCTCTTACTTCACTGCTGTTGTCTTTATAGTACATGCAAAATTATATATAAATATCCCAGTTTTATGAATGATATATTGGTTTTTCTTCCCTATGGCTATTTCATGGCAGGCCATTCACCAACAATGAGATCAATTTGCACACATGGACATCTCATTACTGATTGGCAAGTCATTGGCACCTCGCTACTAGAATTTTAATAATATTCTATTCATATATTCTTAAAAAAAAACATTAATTAAAACATTAATTTCAGAATATATATTTGTTAATTAAATTTAGTTTAGATATTTGAAAATTATTAATTAAAAATATATATAATGGAGCAAAATAATATTATTCTTTATCTAATTTTTTTCATTTATTTTTAAAATATTATATAAAATATAAGTTTAAAAATAATTTTATAATTAAATATGAAATTATCATTATTAAATAGATTAATTGATTTCTTATTTCCCAATAATTGAGAGTAGCAGTAAGCCAAATAATACACTTTAAATATTAAATTATTATTATTTTAATATATGAATGGAATAAAAACTTTAAAATCTTGGTATTTATTAAGTGTGTAAAAAAATATATTTAAAAATATTAAAAGATAGTTGTTTTTCTTTTGCTTGGGAGAAAAAAATTCTAGAGAACACTAACAACATATCCTAGACAACATACACATGTTTTTGTTTCTCCAACCACATAAAATACAACATCAAGTTTAATTAATATTTAATATTTCATAATTGATATGTTTTTTGGAATTCAATCTTCAAATTAATCATCGGTCATAGTTAATACTTAATAGTTTCAATTTCCATAGATGTTCAATCCTTCACTTTGGTTAATACAATTTATCACTAATAACTATAATAAATGATCAAATTTATTTGGTAATTAATACTTTTACACCATTGTTATTTTGTAGTACAAGAAAAATATATTTACACTACATATTTATAAAATTATAAGCACTATCTACCAAATTTTACCATGTCTACTCCTTATGGAACGACACTAGCGCACTAATAGTGTTTAAATCCAACAATTAATTTTTTGTCTCAATAGGCTGATGTCCAGCTTAGATGGATGATCTTTCTCCAACTAGATGGGAGGTTCGATTGTTCTCGTTATCTGTTGATCAGATTTTTTTAATATAATAGCCAATGATGAACCTGGAAAAGATGGTAGCAAATGACTTTTCTTATACTAACGGATGCCCAAAAGACTCTTGAACAAAACACTTTTAACTCAATGATATATACTGATACCAATATATAAATACTATATTATGTTGGAGAAGTGGATCATATGATGTAGCTGGTTCAGTTCTTTAATCAGGGTTTTAGTCTATATTCAGAAATCCTCTCCAAAGCTGTCAAGAATAGAGTTTACAAATTAATAAACGAAAACTCGAGGTCCCTCTTGTCTATGCCCCGGTGTAGCCCACCTAAACCATTCATCCAACACTAAGGAGAGCCGCTACTCTTCCTCATTCTCCCGCCAAAGCCCTCTCTGCAGCATAACCAAATTGAAGGAGAAATAGAGGTGTTAACTAGCAGAAACTTGGTTAATAAATAGAGGTGTTAACTATTTCTTGATAAATTGTCTTTACACAATGAAAAAAGATACTTCAATTTTCGATGGAATTTCACATAGAGTAGCCAAATTTAGCAAGAGATGCTTCTGAGCCTAGTAGCCAAATTTGAGACATGCTTATGGGCCTATTGTTATATTCAAATGAGCATCTCTTTCTCAAGTTTTTTTTCCCCAAATTTATTGTCTTTCTCATTATTGGCAAGGAGCTCCATGGTTTTTTTATTTGCTCCAATTCTTGAGGGAGTTTCTTCTTGAGTACAAAGGGTTTCCTTTCCTTCATTTTCTCTCTTCATATTTGTCAATTGTTGATTCAAGAGGAATGATACCATTATTACTATGCCATCACTGATACAATTGTGTTAGTATTACTTTATGTTAGTGTAACTTTATTTTTAAATTTAACTTTCTATTACATTCTTTAAAAGATATATAGAAACTAAAATTTCCATATATTTCAGTTAATTATTATTTTTTACATTCCCTACTCCCCGGCGTTACTTTGCACCTATTGGTGCAAATGCTAGTATATAGAATACTTTGTGTGGGTCAGAAGAGGCACCAGACGATAACTTTCTCCTCGTGTACAAACAACAATCGGCCGTGTCCCACATCCCCAAGCAACTCAATTGTCTGCACTTATTCTGAACGTTCCAATATGTTTAAGCTTCATCTATACTTTGTTGTAGTTTTATCACATGTTTTTGTAGTTTAGTTTTATTTAAATCAGTTTCTCTTTCTTTGTAGTTTGTTGAGAGTTCTCTTTCAATTATGAATATTTTTTAATTTTAATTTCATGTGAATGAGATGCTTTGTAAATTAGTTAGTCATGTTCTCTTTGTATTTAGGTGTGTTCTTTTTCAATTTAATTGAATATTGGTTAATTTTAATATTATGCTTTATAATTTAGTTTTATTAGTCCTAGCCGACTATATTAATCGGAACGGAAGACTTAGCATCACTTTAAATTGCTTAAAAGAATTAGCATTACTTTAAACTGTTTAAAAGTATGACTATTGCAAATAATCAATGTTTTTTATCTTATATTCCAACCTCTGTCATCCAATGAAACGTTTTAAGATCTTATTTGGCCTCATATTGAGGCAATCAAGGTATATTACATAAATTCTATATATTAAGGTATATTACATAAATTCTATATATTAATCTTACATAAAAATTTACAAAAACGGTAATGCTAGATTAATGCTAGAATTAATCATCAAACATTTAATATTTACAAATATATCACTCAATCTATCTAGAGAGTGACTGATATGAAACAAATGACGTAAATAGGTGCGTGAGGAAAACACCTGTATGACTAGCATCCATGCAATTGGAAATAGGTGGCCTGGATGGATGCAAGTGGCACTTAGGTCTTTTATTTGTTTTGATGCGGACGCTATCTGTTTTGATGGGTATGCAAGTGACACTAAGGTCTTTTATCAGTTTAGGGGCCACATTCACAATTCAGTTTCATAATCCAGCAAGCATACCTCAGTTTCATAATCCAGCCTGCTAGGAGTCTGGAGCTTTGCCAAACCCTCAACTGAAGCACAATTATATCTTGTTATGTATGAAGCAAAAGATTCTATCTTGTCCTATCATGTTGCTGCACATTCAATAAAATGGTAAATGGTAGGACCCTTTGTCACAAACTCATTTTCCAAAACACTATTTATGCTTAGGGTTATTAGCGTTGTTAAATGGATAGACGATGATGATCAATCGAAAATTTGTATGTGACAGGTTATAATGAAATGTGTTTGCATATTAAAACTAGAGAATGTGTAAGACCTGAGCTTGGTCAAAATAATAATCTGCACAGAAAATATAGGAAGAATGGGTTCCAACATTTAATCAACTTAAAATCAATCTCCAGAATAGTCCATCAAATGCCACATCCTGTGAACTAGTGCCTATGGAAAGGTCTAAATCTCAATAGCTAGGAAAGCATCCTACCTTAAGAGCCTTACCCTATTAATCCATTCTTTATGCCTTACCCTGTTAATCCATTATTTACTTACAAGAGAGCAGCTAAATTCATGGTGCTCCATAAAAGAAATAAATCTTGATTAATTTAGGTAACATAAATTTACTTCATATTACAAGCCTTGGGGATACAATCTAACCCATGGAGATAGAACATAAACATATAGCTCTATCTGGATCCCAGGTTAATACATTCAACCCTTAACACAAAGTGGGAGACTAGAGAAACATGTAAGAATCTATCGTATCCGAACCCAAATCGAAATAAATTAAACACTAATGAATCCCTATATGAAATGAACAGTTGGGGATAATGAGCAAGAAGCTTACCACATGAGCAGGGACCCTGATGTGCTTCGCAAGGATAGAATTACACTGATTCTCCTGCATCTCATGCTTGTGATGCCTCTACACATACTTGGACTCCATGCTGCCTCCTTTGGTGCTCATGGTGGCTCAAATGCCCACCATATCCCTGCTTCAATAATTTAGTAAACCCTTCCATTCTATCCAAACCTTCAAATTTATTTATATCCCACAGCAGAGATGCGAACATTATCGTTGTGCTCGTAGATCATGGGCTAACACTTGTCGGCCTTTTGGAAGAAGCCCTCTAAGCAACACTCACAGAAAAAACCTTTTCATCATCTCCAGATTTTCTGTCTATGAAGGATTTTTTTTCTGATTCTCTCTGCTTTCTTCCTCATCTTAACCTACCGTTATTCTTTCTCAACTTTTACTTCAATTATTCGCTCCTCTCAAATGAGATTCTAGCAGCTTATTTCTTATAATATGGGTAATTTAGAAAATTGAGCTTCCAAATCCGAATCCCAATCCCAATCGCACCCACTATTCCATTAAATTGTTTTAAGAGCTCTACTATGTGGCACAGGGTATGATTCTCCTGATATTCTCTATGTGAGATTCATCCCATTCCCCTGGTTTTTCTATTACTGCTGTGAAAGATAATTTTTTTTCTACAATTGTACTGAATTGAATTGAGGGTGTAGTGTGGTCTAGAGCTCTCTAGATCGACAGAGGAGACCATATTAAGGTTAGGGGAGGTGAACTCTCATCTTCCACATCCGTTTTCTGTTGCGTTGGTTTTGGTGTGTTGTCCAAAAGTGAGCTTTGCATCCCTTTGTCGATGAAACACGTGTTGTCACCAACCAACAAAGCGGAGCTGTTAACCATTCAGATTCACTATTGTGTGTTATTCACATTCATTACTCTCCACTTGTTGAATATAGCACAATACATGCTAATTACTTTTTGTATAGGTTTTTGAAGGTGAGCGCCACCGGAATAGGTTAATACTGGAGCATAGCACACATTTTTCTTTCAAAATGCAGAGACATTTAATTTGTAATTGCAATTTTATTATGATCAAAGTGTTGTACAAGTAATCGATATTTTGATTTTTAATTCATTTTAAATTTTATATCTTCATTTTAAATCAATTTAACTCCGAAGAGTGCATTGAAAATGGAAATTAGTTAAAATTATAAATGCTCAAATGCTCAAATTCCATTAGAGCACCTGATATAGACCAGAAAACTTTACAAGATATGTGTTCCTACTTTTATAGAGTAGCTCGGAATTTGCAGTTGACAGTTTGCAGCCAGATTCATATGTTTTCTCCATATTTCAATGCTACATCAAATTAATTTTGAAAAACTCGTCAGGGAAAATGATTTGTAAGAGGAAAGAGTGTAAGAGTTTGATTTGGACTAGGAAAAAACTCAACAAAAAATTGGTCACAGAAAAATATCAAATTGAGATTTTTCCTTTTATTTTTGACACATATTTGGTGTCAATGACTCTTTTCATCCACCTACAAGTTGAACTTTGTGATATCTTGCAGGTCAAAGACTGACAAGTGAGTAACCTCACAGGTCTTACTCCGTTGCTGGTGAGTTTGAATCAACAATAGATAGATTCTAGATCAATCTAATTCAGCGCGGAAACATAGCTGAGGAGAGTTTGACTTGGAAGATTCAATGTGTTTTTCAGCTATGCATCAAACTCTTCTCTTCACACAATGCTGTGGAAAAATATGTTGTCAAAGAACTTTATTATTGCAAAGTAATAAATAGCTAACACAACCATTTCGGTCATGGGTTCTTTCTTCAATCCCCCCGTCTAATAATATTCAACTCTTATTTAGTTATCCATTTTATCTGTCTAAATTAGCACCTTTTTGTCTTAGTTCTTCATATATTATGAGAAGTATGTTGCATTGAAAAATAGAAAATAGCTAAGATAGCAATTCCAGTCATGCATTCTTTCCTCAATCTCCCAGATTAATAATAGGTAGCTCTTATTTAATTGTTCTTTTTATCTTTCTAAAATAGGAACCTTTTGTAGCCTAGCACAATAGTATCAGCTTCATTGTTTTTGCTAAAGAAGACTGACTCAGTTTTATGTATCATTATTTTCATATTTATCAGTGATGTCTACCCAATACAAAGTAGCTGTTGTTATGAAGTGTTTGAAACTGGCAGCAATAGATTACCTTGTGAAGCCACTCTATATCAATGAGCCTCTCAACTTGTGGATGCACATGTCGAGAAGAAGGCGCATGGTACAAACAGTTTGACCCGAGCACCAATTTTTCATAGAATTTACTTCAAAAATGAAATTCTCATGTTTGTAACTCTACAAGCAATGAACTATAATATATGATTAGGACATAGTATATACTTATCAAAATAGATGCTTTCTATGTATTGGCAATTGGGACTAGCAGGCAAAATTATTATTAAACTCTTCTCCAAAGGCAGACAGTTCGCTGGCACAAAGAAGCTGCAATACTATTAGAAAATGGAACAGAGATATGCACATTCTTATTAGAGATATGTCCATTCATCTTAATTATTTTCTCTAATCTGCAATATGTAGCAACATTTTCAAACAATTAAATGAAAGTATCTAAGTCCATTTATCTTAATTAGTTTCTCTAATATGGAATATGTAGCAACATTATCAAACAATTAAATGAAAGTACTTACATCAAGCTCTTTAAGTCCATTTATCTTAATTAGTTTCTCTAGCATTTTCAAACAGATCAAGCTCTTTGTTGTACCCTTCTTTCACCTTTGGCATGTCATCACAAAGTTGATCCAAGAACAAGAATTTCTGAAGGTCGTATTTTGGCACATGGCACGAAAGATACAAGAAAGCAATGGCAGCCAAAGTAGATTCTCGTATTTGAATTATTTTATCATAAGCATAGCTTTGTTTAGCTTTACAAAGAAGAGCTAGGCTATTTGTGGATTGTATTTTCAAAACAGAGCTAAGCTAGGCTATTTGTGGATTGTATCTTCAACGCAAAGCTAGAGTATTTGTGGATTGTATTTTCAAAATAGAGATAGGAAACTTTGACTCGCTTCATAGTCTCTATGTCCATACCTTGTTTTCTGTTTACTCTAGTGGTGGGGACTTACTGCTTCGCACCTTCTCTTCTTTAAATTAGTTTTCTGGTCTCTTAATTTTAATTTTAATTTTTATTTCATGTAAATGAGATGCTTTGTAAATTAGTTAGTCATGTTCTCTTTGTATTTAGGTGTGTTCTTTTTCAATTTAATTGAATACCGGTTAATTTTAATATTATGCTTTATAATTTAGTTTTATTTAAATTAGTTTTCTGGTCTCTCAATTTAATCTAATATTTGTTAGTTTTAATTTTATGCAATTATTGTAATTTGGTATGAATATTCTTTTCCACTTGTCCTACTCAAAATTAGTGTTTTAATTCTGTTTTTATAGTATTATTATAATTGTAAAGTTCAAATGTACTTTGATTTTTAAATTGGACATTTAATTTATTCTAAATCATTTTTGTTATATTTATTTTTTTTATTAATAATATCTAGTTTAAATTATTTTTTTAAATGATTTTAACATTTAGATAATTAATATGTTATTTACACTATATTTTATTAATGCTATAATGTAGTATGGTATATTTGTTTTATTAAAATAATATAATGTACATGAAAAAATGTTTGAATTTGTATTGTATGAAGTGGCAATGTCTTTTTATCTAAAATTTTATTATAAAACTAAATTGAAATGTAAATATTTCTTTAAGATTGACTTTGAATATGTTATATGTTATATGTTATTTCTTTAATATTGACTTTGATTTCTTTAAGATTGACTTTGACTTTGAATGGACGAGGATATGTCAATTTGGACTAGGATACATAAGGATAGAGTAGACTAGCTTAAGCATGGATGGAATAGGCTAAGCTAGGCTAGGCTAGGGTAGATTAGAGTAGGTTAGGCTAGAGTAGACTAAGCTAGGCTAGAGTATGATAGGCTAGGCAAGAATAGGGTAGTCTAGGCAAGACTAGGCTAGAGTAGGCTAGGCTAAAGTAGTCTAGGCTAGGCTTAGCTAGGCTAGAGTATGATAGGCTAGGCTAGAGTAGGCAAGGCTAGGATAGAGAAGGTTAGGCTAGAGAAAGGTAGTCTACGTTAGGATAAAATAGACTAGGCTAGGTCATACAAGGCTACACTAGGTTAGCCTAGAATAGCTAGGTTAGGCTAGAGTAGGCTAGGCTAGGCTAGACTAGAGTAGGCTAGAATAGAGTAGTCTAGGCTACATTAATCTAGAGTAAATTATGCTAGGCCAAACCACACTAAGCTATGCTACCTAGAGTAGGCTAGGCTAGGATATAGTAGGAAAGGGTAAGATAGCTAGAGTGGACTAGGTTAGGCTATGCTAAGGTAGGTTATAGTGGGATAAGCTAGGCTAGGATAGAGTAGGCTAGGTTAGGGTAGGCTAGCGTGGGCTATGCTAGAGTAGGCTAGGCTAAGCTAGGCTAAAGCAAGCTTGGCTAGGCAAGATTAATCTAGCCTAGGCTAGGATAAGCGAGTCTATAGTAGACTAAGCAAGGCTAGGCTACGCAAGGCTAGGGAAGAGTAGGGTAGCCTAGGCTAAAGTAAGCTTCGATAGGATAGTCTAGGTCATGCTAGAGCAGTTTAGGCTAAGCTAGAGTAGTTTAGGCTAGAGTAGGCTAGGCAAGGCTAGGCTAGGCAAGGGTAGGCTACGGTAGGCTAGGATAGAGTAGGCTAGGGTAGGTTAGAGTGGGTTACGCTAGAGTAGGCTAGGCTAATATAGGCTAGTGAAAGCTAGGCTAGAGTAAGCTACTCTAGATTAGGCTAGAGTAAACTAGGCAAGGCTAGGCTATGCTAGGCTAGGGAAGAGTAGGCTAGCCTATGATAGAGTAAGCTAGGCTAGGCTAGAGTAAGCTAGGCTAGGCTAAAGTATGTTAGGCTAAGCTAGGGTAGGATAGGATTGAGTAGTTTAAGCTAGTCTAGGCTAATCTAGGTTAGACTAGAGTAGGCTAGGCTATGCTAAGCTAGGCTAGAGTAGTATAGGATATGACTTAGTAGGTTAGGCTAGAGAATGCTAGACTAGGCTAGGCTATAGAATGCTAGACTACACTAGGCTAGGCTATAGTAGGTTAGGCTATCATAGAGAAGGCTACGCTACACATAGTAAGGCTAGGCTAGGCTAGAGTATGTTAGGCTAGGTTAGAATAGGATAAGCTATAATATGGTAGGTAAGAGTAGGTTAGGCGAAGCTAGAGTAGGATACAATAGAATAGGATACGCTAGAGTAGAATATGCTAGAGTAGGCTAGGCTAGGATAAGCTCTCCAATAGCATGTTAGGCTAGGCAAGGCTAGTGTGAAATGCCCAGCGCTAGGCTAAAGTGCACTAGGCTAGGCAAGAGTAGGCTAGAGTAGGCTAGGAGATAAAAGAGTAGGCTAGAATATGAAAGGATAGAGTAGGATAGGTTAAGCTAGGCTTGGCTAGTGTAGGAAGCAATAGGATAGGATATAGTAGGCTAGCCTAAGAGAGGATAAAGTAGACTAAACTAGGATATGCTAGATTAGGCTAATGTAGGGTAGTGTAGGAAATAGTTGGCTAGGGTCGAAAAATGTAGGCAAGGCTAGGAGAGGATAGAGTGTGGTAATATACGCTAGGGTAGGATACAATTGGCCAAGATAGAGTAGGTTATGCTACACTAGGATAATCTAGGCTAGAGTAGGCTAGGCTAGGCAAGAGTAGGCTATGCTATTTTACACTAGGATAGGATAATGTAGACTATGCTAGGATAAGCTAAAATAGGATAGAGTAGGATAGCCTAGGTTAGGCTAGGTTAGATTTAGGTATGCTAGGTTAGTGTAGGATATAATGGGCTAGGCTAAAATAGAGTAGGCTAGGGTAAGGTGTAGTAACCAAGGCTAGAATAGGCTAGGTTAGAGTAGTCTAGGATATATTGTGCTAAGTTAGGCTAGTTTAGGGTAGAGTAGGCTAGGCTATGCTGGAGTAGACTAGGCTAGGCTAGGTTAGGACAGGGTAGAGTAGGGTAGGCTAACTTCGGGTAAGCTATATTAAGCTAGGATAGGCTAGGCTAGACCAGGCTATTGTATGTTATGCTAGAGTGGGTTAGACTAAGCTAGCCTACAGTAGGCAAGGATAGAGTAGCATAAGCTAAAGTAGGAAAGGTTAGGCTATGTTAGGTTAGATTAGGCTAGGCTAAGCTATAGTAGTCTAAGATAAGAAGGGATATATTAGTTTGGGCTAAGCTTGGGTAGGCCAAGCTAGGCTAGAGTAGGCTAGGCTAGGCTAGAGAAAGTTGTGCTAGAGTATGTTTGGATAGGCTAGGCTAATCTAGATTATATTAGTAAATAGTGGGGTTGGTTAGGCTAGACTAGGCTATGCTAGAATAGGTGAAGCTAGAGTAGACTAGGTCATAGTAGGCTATGTTAGGTTAGGCTAGTCTAGGGTAAGCTAGGATATAGTTGTATAGGGTAGGAAACAAAAGGCTAGGATAGAGTAGGCTAGGCTAGGAGAGGATAGAGTATGCTAGCCTAGGCTAGGGTAGGATACAATTGGCTAGGATAGAAAAGTCTAGGCTACACTAGGATAAGCTAGGCTAGAGTGGGCTAGGCTATGCTACCATAGAATTGGCCATTATACACTATGCTAGGCTATGTTAAGGTAGGCTAGAGAAGGCTAGGCTAGGTTAGGTTAGGTTAGGTTAGAATAGGGTATGCTAAGTTAGTGTAGGATATAATAGTCTAGGCTAGAGTAGAGTGGTCTAGTGTAGGGTAGAGTAGGCTAGGCTAGAATAGTCTAGGCTAGAGTAGTCTAGGCTATATTGTGCTAAGTTATGCTAGTTTAGGCCAAAGTAGGCCAGGCTATGCTAGAGTATGCTAGGCAAGGCTAGGCTAGGCTAGGCTAGGGTAAGCTAGAGTAACCTATGCTAGGATACGCTATGCTAGACTATGCTAGTGTAGGTTATGCTAGAGTGGGTTAGGCTAGGCTAGCGTGAAGTAAGCTAGGCTAGAGTAGCATAAGATAGAGTGTGCAAGGTTAGGCTATGCTAGGTTAGATTAGGCTAGGATAGGAAAGGATAGAGTAGCTTGGGTGAGGCTTGAGTAGGTTAGGATAGGCTAAGGAATGTTAGGCAAAGCTAGGCTAGTATAGGCTAGGCTATAGAAAGTTATGATAGAGTAGGTGAGGCTAGAGTAGAGTAGGTCAAAGGAAGCTATCCTAGGTTAGGCTAGTCTAGGTTAGAGCATGCTAGGCAATGCTAGAGTACCCTAGGGTAGAGTCTAATAGGATAGGATAGATTATGATAGGCTAGAGTAGACTAAACTAGGCTAGGATAGAATATTCCTAAGCTAGGTTAGGTTAGACTATGACATGTTAGGCCAATGTAGGATATCACATGTTAGGATAGACTAGAGTAGGATAGGGTAGAATAGAGTATTTTAAGTTAGAATAGGTTAGGCAAGAGTAGTCTAGGCTAGAGTGGGCTATGCAAGGCTAGTTTAGGCTAAAGTAGGCCAGGCTAGGCTAGATAGTCTCAGTTAGGTTAGGATAGGCTAGGCTATTATAAGTTATGTTAGAGTGGGTTAGGCTAGGCTAGGCTATTATAAGTTATGTTAGAGTGGGTTAGGCTAGGCTAGCCTAAAGTAGTCTAGATTAGGTTAGGCTAGAGTAGTATACACTAGATTAGGGATGGCTAGGCTATGTTAGGCTAGAGTAGGCTAGGGAAGGAGGTGATAGAGTAGTCGAGGTTAGGGTTGATTAGGATATGCTAGGATAAATAATTTTAGGGCTAGGCTAGGCTAGAGTACAATAGGTTAGGCTAGGTTAATCTAGGCTATGCTAGGCAATAGTGGGGTTGGATAGGTTAAATTAGGTTATGCTATAGTAGGAGAGGCTAGAATAGATCAGGCTAGAGTAGGCTAATCTAGTTTAGGCTAAGCGAGGCTAGAGTAGTGTATGGTAGAGAAGGCTTGGCTACGATAGAATAGACTAGAAAATATTAGCCTAGGACACAATAGGCTAGGCTATGCTAGATTAGGGTAGGCTAGAGTTGGCTAGGATAGGATAGAGTAGGGTAGGCTAGAATGGGCTAGAGTAGGCTAGGGTAGGTGAAGCTAGCATAAAGTGGGCCAGGCTAGGCTAGCCTACATGAGGCTAGGCTAGGATATAGTAGGCTAGGAAAGGCTAGAGTAGGCAAGTCCAGGCTAGGCTAGACTAGGCTAGGTTAAGCTAGTCTAGGCTATTATAGGCTAGGTTATTTTAAAATAGGCTAAACTAGGAAAAGATAGGCTAGAGTAGGCTAGCCTAGTATAAGATAGCATAAAGTAGGATAGCCTAGCTTAGTGTAGGCTAAGCTAGGTTAGACTAGAGTAGACTAGGATAGGCTAAAGTTGGCTAGGCTAGGCAAGGGTAGAGTAGGAAAGCTTAGGCTAGGATAGGTTATTCTAGGCTATTATATGCTAAGTTAGGCTAAAATAGGCTAAATTAGGAAAAGCAAGGCTAGAGTAAGCTAACCTAGTATAGGATAGCCTAGCATAGGCTAGCCTAGGTTAGTGTAGGTGAGGGTAGGTTAGGCTAGAGTAGGAGAGGCTAGGCTATAGTTGGCTAAGCTATGCTAGGCAAGAGTAAATTTGGCCTAGCTAGGCTAGAATTGGTTAGGTTAGGCTAGGCTAAGTAAGAGTAGGCTAAGCTAGGTTAGGATAGGTGAGGCTAATGATAGCTTATGCTAGAGTGGCTTGGGCTAGGATATCTTAGATGATAAGATATACTATAATAGGTTAGGATTTATTAGTATAGGATAGAGTATGAAAAGCCAGGATAGGGTAGACTATATTAGTCTAGGCAAAGATAAAGTAGGATACAGTAGGTTAGGCTAGAGTAAGTTAAGCTAGCATAAAGCAGGGTAGGCTAAGGTAGGATATAGTAGGCTAGGCAATCATAGAGTATTTTAGGCTATGGTGTATTTGGGTAGGTTAGTGTTACACAGCAATTTGTCACCTTAACTACAATCCCCATCCCGCACATTGGAGGGCTCATTCCATGACCTGTGAGAAGAGACAAGACTTGAAAATACTTTCATTGCATCCCTCTGAAGATGAGCTTTGATTGCCCTGAAAAAATCTCCCTGCAAAAAACCCTAAAAATAGCTCTTTTTCCATTGGAGCGGTTCCACAGTTCAGCCCTCGCGCCAAGGGGGCAAATCCTCCAAATAGGGCACGCCAATTGACACTCTGTCATAGAGCCGCACCCGCGTGAACCATATTAAGAGGTGTTTTTTAAAAATAAAAGGTGGAAGTTTCAGCCTAAAAAATTCCTAGACTAATTTCTATATTGAGTTGGGAGGTTTGGCTATGGATTACCATAGAGAGGAAATGGTTTGCCACCTCTCATGGAAGCTTCCTTGATGATAGGGCCAATCCCATAATTATAGGGATCCCAACTCCCCTTCCTCCTTCTATAAAATCTTGCTCTTCTCCATGGCAAGCTAATCTCCAAGTTCCCAAGAGCTTTTACATCCTTATGCTGCAAGAGCCTTCTTGATTCCCTTAAGGCCAAATCCAAGCAAGGAGACTATTGCCAAATATCCGGAGAGAGAGGCTTGTCCCATCCCTGACAGGTTTTATCGAGACATGCTGTGCTAATGACACGCTAAAGGAGAGTGTTGCGTCGAAGCTATGGTTGTATTCTTCTTTTGACTCTTTAATGATAAGCGACTATCGGTTATGGTTCCACTCTTGTTCTTGATGATGTTCATGAGTTATGTCCTCTTCGAATGACATATAGTTGTATGTACTGGATTTTATGCTTGCGTTTGTGTTGTTTCTTGCATGTGCAGGTGTCCGATCACAGAGATCATGAGGATTGTGATCTGCCAGGGAAAAGGAACAGGAGCACCACCTCTTCTACAAACGACAGCATTGGATTCCAGGTAAGCCTTCCTCTCAAGTCGGTTTATTTACAATTAGGAACTTACACTGTAGCGTGTTTGATTGTTGCTAGACCTAATCTGGGCTAGTAGGGATTGCCTCTATCTATAGAGGGGATTTACCTCCTCAACTATTTGACAACTCCACTGGGGAATCAACTTTTTGTTTGATTTGTAAACTATAGACGGAGCCTGAAATGCAGCCAGATAGCCTTCGAAATGATTTTGCTTTGCATTAGCGGAGTAGATCAACGCTTCTTCAGTCAATCTCCGGTTCGGTTTACAAACTGAACGACTTGGAGTTTTGTCTTCTCTTTCCGGCCGATTTCTTGGTCTTGCTTGCTTGGTCAAGCTCTTTGGACTGGTATTTCCTATTAATTTGGATTTTTTTTAGCCTTGTCATCACTTGTCTGTGTCTGAGATTGCTTGTTTTTTATTTTTTCCATAGTAAACTCAGCTGGCGCATTTTTCAGTGTGACAGTCATGCCCATTGGCGTAGGTTGCCTGTGTATCACCCGCGCCATTGCGTTTCTGGCGCTAATTTCAAGCTCACAGTCACGCCAATCCTGTGAGCTATTAGGGTTTGCTGTGTTTCATGCTTTCTGAGGTTGACTTGTGATTTTGATCTTGTTTTTTCGGTTGTTTGAGTGCACTAGAGCCTAGTTTGACTGATTGTAACCTCCATCCTTTGGTTGTTTGCCTATTTCTTTTGATTTTTCATGCGAACCCTAGGGCATCTAGGTGCCTTTGTGAGTCAAGCCTCCCTTGGGAGTTTTTGGTTTTCGTTCATTCAGTCGAATTTGGGATTGCTTCCTTGCATTCGTTCGATAGTTGTCTATCATCTTATTGCACTTTTTGAGTGACTGATTTCGTTTTCATTCGAATTTCGCTTTGCTTCATTCTGGGCCTAGATTACACGGCTCATTGGTGTCTTTGGGACTTTTCTTTGTTTTGAGAGACTTTTGGTCGATTTGAGATCTGATTGTTCGTGCCATTGAGTGAAATTTGCTTGTTTTTTCTCTCTTAATATCATTTCTCGAATTACTTCTCATTTTTTTCAGTTTGTTTAGTGCATCTAGCTATCAAACATTGAAAGTTAAAAAAAAAACTCTCTTTTGCTTTTGATTGATTAGTGCGAATTAAAATCTTTTCAGCGTTATTAGTAATTAGTAACTTTGAAGAAAAGTTTTTAGTTTCATTGGCTGCATTAGAGATATCACTAATTGTCTTCTGATCATTTTTTTTCTGTAAAAAGCTCTCAACTCTTCTGTAGCTAGCTTTCATCGAACAAAATGATCTACTGTGGCATGTAGTTTTTAATTTAGGAGGTTTTTGAGACAGCGCATTCGCTAGGGCCTGAAAACTGAAACGTAATTGAAGATCAAATTTAAAATCTACTCAATTTACACTAAGGCAGCATTGAAATCTAACGAAACACATTTAGAGGTCTAGGCTAGAGACGTGTTCCGACGTCTTTAAACCTAGTAGCTGTCGTTCGCCTTTTGGCTTTAGACAGCGCTAGTACGGACTTGTGCTCCCCGTACCATCGCGTATATAAAGGGAGACCCCTCTAGGTTTCAAACCTTTATCCATAGGAAGCCGAGTCTGCCACCCTATACCCGTGATACACCGAACACAACATTCAGGGAGATTGCCTGCATGTACGGAAAGTCCTTGGTTGATTTCTCTTTCATTATTGAAACCAAGGTTTATATTGCAGTTCATGGTTATTTGGTACACCCTTTTGCCTAGTATTCTTGAGTAGTCATTTTGATCCTATCTGACTCCCTAAATTTGAAAGGATCACCAAGCGCTTGTCCTTTCATGCTTGTGTCAAATCTGGAAGATATAGAGTCACCTTTTCAACCGTTTCTCGACTCTTAAAACATGAAACAGTGAAGTTTCTTATTTTTCAATGTGGTACAAATTAATCACCCATGATTACACGCCCTGCTAGATTTTTCTTGTTGACCGTTTGATCGTGTGTCTTGACTCTTTTTCAGCCCGTGTGTGTGTTTGATCTTTTTCTCTTTTCGTTGCTGCCACAGTGGCGGAACCCTCGGTTTCGTCTACTGGTAGTCCTTACACGGACGATTCATCAGAGGTGTCCCAATCCTCTGCTGAACCATAGCAGCCCATTGTTTCTAAGTCTCGTGACGGGGGACTGGTTCTTTCTGAGCAACCCTTTGGGGGAACAGTTGAGTTTGATTGGCCCTTTTCGAACCCTGTGTCTAAATTGAGATTAGGAGCTGATTTCCTTTCTCTTACATCGAGTTCGCCTTTTATAGCTGTTGTTTTTCCTCCTAGTCCTCGCTGTCTATTGCGAGATCTAGCGGCAGGCTCAAACATGAGTGATTCTAGTGAGGAAATCCCAATGTCTGGTGAAGACTATCAGCTCTTCCCACGAAGATTGTTTTCAAGAGACAACTCTGAAATAGCTGTCATGTCAATGTCCAGTCCCTCATTACCACTGGGGTACAGGTCTTTGGGTCAGATCATTTCTACTACTGCCTCTATGGGAGTGTTAGCCCCTTCTCTGAGGCCAGCTGCTCCTTCACCGGGGGTGTCTCCTCAGATGCCCGTTACTTCTGTACCCATTTGACCCACTGTCTATGTGGCCGCCTCTACACCTGTTGTCACGGCACCCTCTGCCAGGGCTATGTCCTCTCCTAAAGACGTTTATTTAGCGACTTCTATACCGGAGAACATCTCTCTGGAGGAGTATCAGTTGTCCTTGCAACAGCCGAACCCCGAGGTTGGACCATCCTCCCAAGATCCCAACCGCTCTTACTTTTCACACTATGCACAGGATGGTACGCCCGTGTATGCTTTTCCAGGTCAGTATGATGAGCACGGGGAAATTTTGTGTCTACCCGCTCCTGAGGCTTACCTCCATGCTCAAGGTTTACCTTATAACTAGGCTTATAACCTGCAAGGGAAACCTTTCCAAGGCCAACCTTCGGGCCCACCTGGCTATCCTTATGACCCACAAGGGAAGCCCATGCAAGGCTATCCTGCGGGATAGCAAGGGCCATCATATAGTCCACAAGGACAGTATTACAGCCCTTCCGGTCAAACTGTGTAGCCTCAGCCGGGGTACCAACCGGGACCGGTCTATGGTCCTGGGGGGCAAATCCAGCCTTCTCAGCCTATGCAACCGTAGTATCTTACTGTTTCTAACATTGCATATCATCCACGACCACCCTTTGGTTCTGATCCAGGTCAAACTGGTTACCAGCAACCACCTGGCCCTATTCCTCCACTAGGCCAACCGGCCCATCCGGTACAACTTAGTGTTCCGCCTCCAAGCCAATCGGCCCATCCGGTACAACCTGGGGCTCCTTTACAGCCAGGTCAACCTGCGCAACCATCACAACCTGTCTATCCGAGTCAACTATTCACCCAGGGCAGCCCTCGCAGCCAGGTCAACCTGTTCATTCAGGGCAACCCGCTCATTCCATTAACCCTGCCCAGCAGCCGATTCATTCAAATGCTGAGCCAAATCAACAGTTTCACCCTAGTTATCAGGCTCTGTAGGGTTCCACCTATCAGCAGCCGACTCATCCTTAGGGCAGTTATTATCCTCATGGTCAATCTCAACCGAATTATAATCAGCCCCGAGGCTCTCAGTATTATCCTCCTCCACCTGATTCTACCTATACTCAGCAGCCAAATTCAAATGCTGCTTACACTGGGCCGACACATAATCACGGTCTGTACTCTAGTTATCAAGTCCCACACACTGGTTACCAGCAGCCAAATCAGTCTGGTTATATGACCTACACCCCTACGGTCAGAATCCTACGGGACAAAACCCATGGGGACAAGGATATTCACAACCATTGTGGAGTACGGGTACCGGTCCTCATCCCAGGCCTAGCATGCCGGTCAATCCACCATTTCTGTTCCTGGCTACCTTGGAGTTGTCGGATGTTTCAAAACTTACTAATGATCCGATTTTGCATAATCCATATTGGCCTCCGGTTCCTACCAAGATACCAGGTGATTGCCCCAAGTTTGAGGGGAAAGATGGAGAGGACCCCCAAGCGCATGTGATGACGTATCATCTTTGGTGTTTGTCTAACTCTTGGGTCGATGATTCAATCCGTCTGTGCCTCTTCCAGTGCACTTTGACTAGAGCTGCTACTAAGTGGTACATTGAATTATCCCGTGGCATCTTCCAAGATTTCAATTCCTTAGCCATGGATTTTCTAACGCACTTTCAGTTACCAGTTCATTATGAAGCCGGGACACACCTCCTGACTTCTCTGAAGCAGGATAAAGCCACTCACATTTCTGATCACATTCATGAGTGGCGGTGTCGTCGTATGCTGATCAAGTTTCATATACCTGATCAGATACTAACTCACTAGTTCACTACCTCCTTCCTGAATAAAATCACTCAAGATATTGCGATGGGAGTGTGTGTGATGGAGGAACAAGCCATTGCGCATGCCCAATACCTGGATCTTGTGTATTCTCAGTCCGGCACGCTTTATGATATCTTTCCTGATGCCCCACGGTCCAGAACCTCTAAGGCTCCACCTACCCCTACAGTGGATGGTGTCATTGGTTCTGTGTCTCAGAATTCGAAGAAATCTTCGAATGGGAAGCATAAGTCTAATTCTTCCAACAATATTCCTGCTAATCCCCCCCCCATCCGATTCTGGCAAAATCACGGAGGTAAACGTCGTTCAGGCCAATCCTACAGAGAAAGCCTCCAAGGTGAAAAATAAGGGCAAAGGCAAATCTAAATCCAACGCCCCAAAGCCAGAATCCAAATCTCGTACTAAGGACGGCTCTCAACGTAAATCGAAGTACCCTTGCCTCATTTTTGAAGGAGACCATTATACTAAGGATTTTCCATGGCGATCCGAAGTTAGTCAACTTATCAAAGGCTTCAAAGGGACTCTAGCTATTCTAAAAGAGCCATTCCCGTCCCAGCAGACCCAAATGGTTGAACAGCCATCACCATCTGCACCATTTGGGTCCCAAGTTTTTATGATGAATGGTGCTGCACCTATCTCTGTCGCTACGCGTTCGAAGGATTACAACGAATTGCGACAGGCACCCGCGAAGGCAGTTGCGGATGGACCACCTCCCCCACCTGTCTTTGGTTCATTGGAAATTAAGAAGCCTACTCCTAAACCTGTTGTGAAGCCATCTTCTAAAGGTGTTCCTCGAAGATCTTCTTATAATCTGAATGCTCGTGCCCCTCAACACTACAGCATCGTTGAGGATTTGGCACAAGTGCCTTCTGCTATGTCTGCACTAGAAGTTCTTCAAAGCTGTCCTTCACAACAGAAGGCTTTACTGTCTGTGATCGGTGGCATTGATCCCGTCGATTCGAGTCTTCTCACCTTCGATTTAGAGAATTTCACCCCCCAACTTCCACATTAGATCGCTCTTGTTAGTCAAGTCAGGATCAACGGTCTGAACATCCATAGGGCCATTGTGGATGAAGGTGCTTCTACCTGCGTCATGTCATCCGCTTGCTGGAAGGCCATTAGCTCTCTAGCCCTTTCGTCCTCTCCCAATGCCCTCGAGGCATTTGATGGTCAAGAATCCAAACCCCTGGGTGTTCTCGAGAGTTTAGCGATTACTTTACAGGGGAAGACTGTCAATGTGGAAGTAGAAGTAGTCGACGCCAGGCTCAACTGCAATATACTTCTTGGCCGCAGCTGGACCCATGCCATGCTATGCGTGCCATCCACCATCTTTCGACTTCTTAAGTTCCCTCACGAGGGAAAAATCGTCACGGTGGATCAGTTGTCCTTCTTCACCTCTACCTCCGAGAACAACGTCCCATACGTGGATCAAATTCCAAATCCCCCTGACAGTGTAGGACCTGCTCTCTTCAAAGACCCCGTCCTCATGGGTATCTTTCCCACACCGCTCAAGTTAACATGATTTCCAGGTCTGATGACCCCTGGCTTATTCCTACGCCTGAGCAGGTGTTTGAGTTTGGAGAATCCATGCCCTTGACTCCAGTAGAGATTAGCTACTGTGAAATTGTTGCTGCATCCGATCCCCCACCTCCTCAGCATGCTCCTTTGAGCATGGCTCTAGATGTCTACTCTCAATCCCCCTGGCTTGGTCAGGTCGATTCACCTGATCCTCTCAAAGAGACTTTTCCTTCCGATGAAGCCATCATTGAAACTATGGCTCTCGAGGAGCTGCCTTGGGGCGATGGACATCATCGCTCCTCTTTTATGCCTAGCTTGGGGGAAATGTTAGATTGTCTAGAGCGTTATGCAACTCAGGTTCCTACTCCTCCTCTCCAAACGCCCATCTAGACGCACGAGGTTTTTTCGGAGGGAAACCTAAGTAATATCACTCAAACCATCCCGATCAACATTTCTGTTAAACCGAGGATCGTTGAGAATATACACGTGGGAGTGACTTGTTCTCCTGATGAGATTCAAGTCTATACTGATCTTTTTAAAGAATTCAGAGATGTGTTCGCCTGGTCCTACGAGGAAATGCCGAGGATTGATCCCAGTATCGTAGTGCATGAGATTCCAACCTATCCTGGTGCGAAACCTGTGCGCCAACGCTTACGCCCCATGCATCCTCGGAAAGCCACTACAATTAAGGCAAAAGTTGAGAAACTTCTGAACGCGGGCTTTATTTATCCCATCTCCCTCATAGAATGGGTTTCTAACATTGTCCCTGTTGATAAAATGCAGGGTACTATTAGGGTTTGTGTTGATTACCGCGACATCAATCGCGCCTGTCCAAAAGATAACTATCCCACTCCGTTCATAGACCAGATCATTGACGAATGTGCCGGAAGTGAGATTTATTCCTTGATGGACGGTTTCTCAGGATATAATCAAATCAATATTGCACCTGAGGATCAACACAAGACTACATTCATCTGTCCGTGGGGTACTTTCGCGTATAAAAAACTCCTGTTCGGCTTGAAGAACGCTGGAGCCACTTTTCAGCGTGCGATGTCTTATGCTTTCCATGACATTCGCCATATCTTTCAGCCTTATCTGGACGACTTGCTAGCTCATTCAGCTAGGCGAGAGGATCACCTTGAACACCTCCGCCAAATTTTCCTCCACTGTAGGCGCTACAATATTAGGCTTAATCCTCATAAATGCATCTTCTGCGTGGATTCTGGCCATCTTTTGGGATTCATAGTCTCCAAAGATGGAATTATCCTTGACCCTTTAAAATTCGAGGCTATCATCAACCTCCCATCACCCTCCTCGTTATATCAGTTGCAGAGTCTGCAGGGAAAAGTGAACTTCCTTCGACGCTTTATCCCGAACTACGCGGAGGTAGCTAAAGGATTCACGCGCCTATTAAAGCATAGTGTTCCCTTCTATTGGGACGAAATTGCTCAACAATCCTTTGAGAAGTTGAAGACGTTACTCATTAATGCTCCTTTTCTTCGTCCTCCAGACTATCATCGTGATTTCATTTTGTATCTCGCCGCCGCATTTAGCACCATAGCTATGGTTCTGGTGCAGGATGATGATGATGGTAATGAGAATTTTGTTTATTATCTATCTCGAAACCTTCTCGATACTGAAATGCGTTATTCTCATGTTGAGAAGTTGGCGTTAGCAGCAGTACACGCTGTGCAGCGCTTTCGCCATTACATCCTGTTGCGTACGATAACAGTGGTTTTGGATTGCAACCCCATGACATATATTCTCTCTCGACAGTTGCTGGGGGGAAAATAATCCAAATGGATCGTCATCTTGTAGGATTTTTACTTAGAGTTTACTACTGCTAAGTCAACCAAATCACTTGTTTTCGCGGATCTTATATGCTCACTCCCGACAGACTCCACTCCTTCACACTCCGAGGATCATATCCCGGACGAAACTCTTTTCCTCATCAGTACTCGCGACCCTTGGTATGGAAACATAATCGTGTATCTTCAGACCTCTACATTTCAGTCTGAGTCAACTAAAGATGCCCGACGTCAGATTCGGCATCAGTATCAACCCTACCGCATTGTAGGAGATACCCTATACTGTGTTGGAGTAGATTCAGTGCTCCGTCGGTGCCTAACCTTGGAAGAGGCTGAAAGGGTCCTGAATGACTATCACAATGGTGCCTGTGGTGGACATATGTCCAGATATGCTACTGCCCAGAAAATTCTGCGAGCAGGTTACTTCTGGTCGTCCATATTCAAAGACTGTATTGTTGCAGTCCGTAAATGTCACGCGTGCCAGGTATTTCAGCGCAAGATGCACGCGCCGTCTCTCCCTTTGCATCCTGTTATTACCATCAGCCCTTTTGCGAAATGGGGCGTGTATTTTATGACGTGTAACCCTCACTCGGCTAGGGGGCATGCGTATATCATTGTCGCTGTCGACTACTTCACCAAGTGGGCCGAAGCGATGCCTACATTAGCTGCCGACGGTAAGACAGCTACCAAATTCATATTCAACCATATCATTGCATGTTTTGGGGTCCCACAAGCCATTGTTACTGACCACGGTACTCATTTCCGAGATTATATGATGGCCGAGATAACTTCAAAGTTGGGCTTACGTCACGATATCTCAACACCGTATTACCCTCAGGCGAATGGCCAGGTTGAAGCAGTGAACAAGGTTCTGGTCACTATGCTTCAACGAACAGTTGGTATCCACAAATCCAATTGGCACATCCAACTGTTCTCAGCTCTATGGGCATACCGGACGTCTGCAAAGAATGCAACTAGATTCACACCATTTCAATTGGTATATGGTCTGGAAGCAACTCATCCGATTGAATGTGAGATTCCTTCGTTGAAATTAGCTGTAGAACTTCTACCCGACACTTCTGCCGAGGAAGAGCGTCTTTTTTATCTGGAACAGTTAGATGAAACCCGCCGCTTAGCTGCTTTAGTCATTGAAGCACAAAAGAAGCAGGTCAAAGCTCACTTTGATCAATCTGTTTCTCCATGTTCCTTTATCGAAGGAGACCTCGTCCTCCTATACGATCAAGCGCATGACAAGCTTGGGGCCAGTAAGTTCCAACCTATGTGGCATGGGCCCTACATAGTAAAACGCGTTTTGAAGAATGAGGCTTATGAGCTTATAGATTATGAAGGAGTTCCGCTGGCACAGCCCAGGAATGGGTTGTACCTCAAAAAATACTACGCCTAAATTTATTTTTGGTGTGGTGTGTGTACATAGATGTGTGTTTTTCATTTGTGTGCATGTGTGGTGTGGTGTGTGATGTAAATATCTTTCTGCTGATCGGGTCTTCATGATTGTGCAGATGTCCATTCATCTGTTTGTTGGTTTCGCGGATGGTGCCTCCCGCAGTACCAGGAACCTATCTTCGACGGGCTGGGTAATCTATGATTCTGCTAGTGAGTTGGTCAACCTACAAGGAGTGTGTCTAGGACGTACTACAAATAACATCGTGGAATATAGTGTTGTACTAGAATTATTAACTGAGGCTGTAAACCTTGGTATCCATGAATTACTTGTGTATCTAGACTCACAACTTGTATTATTACAACTGAACGGTCATTATTTGGTCAGAAACCCATCCATTTTACGTCTGTATCTGCGTATTCGTTTACTGGAAAGAAATTTTGACTATATTACATATCAACATATACCCAGGCATATGAATACATTAACAGATGCAGTAGCTAATTTGGTGTTAGATAGACATTTGCGCAATTTGTAAAACAACATCACATGAAAAAGAAAGATCCATCCAGAAATAGATATATATATATATATATATATATATATATATATATATATCGAAATGTTTACATAGTGTGCGTCGCATAGAATCAAAAAAATATATATGTTCGTCTTAATACATCCGGAGACGACATGTCTCTCAAAAAATATGCATGATAAAAGTCCTAGGAGTCTAATCCGCATGGTGCTCATGATAACAAGTGACTGCACGCACTAAGCGTCTCAGAAGTCGGTGGAGGTGACTAGGCACTCCCACCATATGTATCTGGTACGCCATCGGTACATCCGCTAGCCGGGCGTAGTCTGGGATCCCTCGGGCGATGCCCTCGAGATTCTGTATTAACTCCCCCCCCTCTGCACCCTCTGCCTGAGGATCAGGTGTGGGAAGAGTCCTCCGTACGATAGGATACATACCGGCTGGTCTCTCTGGACCCACGTTTGCATACATATAAAATGTGTTAGGAAGAGCATGTATTAACAAAAAATCATAAAACATAAAAATCAAAAAGAGAAGAGGTCATACCCAACTCCTCATCCCAATCATCTCCCTCTGGCAGTGGGAGGTCTGGATGACCAGTGAAATCCGTACCTACATATGGCCAGTCTTCCACTACGATCAAATGACGCCGCAACCACCCAAAAAACTCCGGCCTCCAAGACATTTGTTGGCCCCCTCCAACTCTGGGCATCAGTGTTGCCCAGCGAGCCATTCTTGGCTCTCGTGGAATCAGCTCAGCTACTATGGCCCCTTGGCCTTGGAAGATTGGTAATATTTCCAGAATGAACAATACCAGGATAGAACCGTAGCCAAATTGTTTCAGTTTGGCCTGCTTGCACTTCGTGAGCTGTCTCTTCATGTTTATCGTCACTGCTGTGGCCCAGTCAAACAATAGGGGAGTCATACACTCTGAGGCTAGCAAAATTTGGGCCTTTGTGGCCTCGTGCGGTGCCTGCGACCCCGCAGCCCGCATGATGGTATGCAGCACCACTCTCAGTGCCAGATCAGGAATGGTGTGGATGTCCACCTTTCCACTTCCTGATCCCAGTTGTGCCCCTCGGCAAACTCGTGCCATCACTTGCTCCATTTTCTCACCAGATGGTCTGCTCCCTGTCAATATGGGTACCGAACCTTTGCGCGATAATCCGGTTATGAAGTACACGTCAGCAACCTCCAGTTCTAACACTTGATCCCGCAACTTGAATACTTGTTCATCTGCGTCCCACATATTGATCAAGTACTGTAGAAGCTCAGGCTGAGCTCGTAAACAAGGTGTCAGGAAGAACTTTTTTAGCCCACAGTTCTTGAGGGCATTCATGCAAGTTTCATTTTCCATGGCTTGTTCATCCTCTTCACCGTGCTCTCTCTCTTTCCACTCAATCACCATTTTGCTCGGTTTCCTGCATCAACATGGTCACAAACCCTTAATTAGATCTCTGATGAGCTTCAAAATTCATCCAAATTGATTAAAATATCGAATTTTTAGGCGGAAATTTGGGTTCCGCCGCTGGCGTGGCTGTTTCCTGAACAGTCGCACCAGTTGGCGCGAGCCCTTTGCATATAAAAGCCCATTGGCGCGGGTCCGTGCCCGATACCCGCGCCAATGAGCGGAGCCCTAAAAATTTAAAAAGTTGCCACAGAAATCTAATGCATGATGGAAAACTATTAAAAAATGGATTGAAATGGAGTACAAAGAAGCGCCTCTTACCTGGAACTGACGGAACTCTGAATGGTAGCTCGGATAGGTCGTAATCGCCGTCGGAAGTTTGCACACCAAAATGGACCACTGCTGCTCTTTGGTGAGGTAAATAGTAAAAAGTAATTCTATTTTTACCATTGGACATATTTATAACTTTTTTGAACTCAAAATAGGTTTTTGAAAGTTATTTTTCTGAATATTTTAATATATTTGTGTCGAAAATGGGTTTTACACTTGCTTTTTGTGCAGCAACAGGTCTTTTACGCGACTTAGACGGTGAAACGAGTTGTATTTTATACTTTTTCGGACTCGGTAAATACACGAAAAAGTCACTCTGGAGTCATCTTTCAGCTCTTTTCTGACTCTCTAAACATGAAAAGATTGCCGAGGCCCTTGTCGTTTCGATCTCGTTAAAGTGGACACGAATCGACATCTACCCAGTATACGTTTACCCCTTTTTCGGGCTAGGATGGATTATTTACGAAAAAGGAATACCCTAGCCTATCGCGACTAGGAGGTTTTCTCGGATATTGTTTTCTACCTTTTCGGGTCCGAGGAACTATCTACGAAAAGGGACCGCTGGAGTTTACTTTTCTGCTGTCTTTTCAAACTCTCTAAATATGAAAAGACGCCGAGTTCTTCCTTTGTTAGACTCGTTAAACCCTGATGACATTGGATTCAGTCGAAATGACGTTATTCGAGTCGCTCCTTCCTAGGGCTCGTTAAATGTACTAGGATGGATTCGCCCGAAGGGCGGACTTATATTACAAGCATATGCTATCCCCTTCAATATTGTTATAAAAAATAATTGGGGTACTCGCCAAAAATTTTGAGGGAAAAATGGAACCAACATCATTGTCGTGTCGGCAGTATGTCGCTCTTGAACATGGCACTTGTCTGCACTCATGTCGGGTTGGGGAAATCTCATCTCATTTTTCACTTTGCCTCCGTGGGTTTGGATAATCGCTTTTGACCTCTCATCTGCTCATTACCTCATCACCATGACCTCTGATCCGTTGATGTCAAATACTGCCAAGTCCACTGTCGTGCCGTTTACATGTTCAAGAGAAGTTGACCTCTGCAAAGTATCAACCTCCCTCTGATTCTCATTTGATTCTGATTCACAAAAACATCATGTTCCTCTGTCTCGTGTCGATGATGTGGGAAACATTATGGCCCACCTTCGATCAAGGTCACTTCCTGTCGACTTCAGCTCATTATCCAGGAAGATGGTCTAGAGACTCTTTCATGGTACCTTGGAGCCTGCATGCCTCAATGGCAGGTTCGTTGCATTCGACGTGAGGTTTTCATCATTGGCCTCCAATCGAGTGATTCTACGGGTGTTCGACACCATCTCATTGATTCACACGCCGTAGATTGTACCTATAGTACCTTGAGGGCCATTGTCATTATTGGTGGTTCCTCTCGCGTCTGTTAACAGCTTTCATCATTGGCTGGTAATCAGACGATGTTCTTGCATGTTCGACTTCAACTCACATATTCGCATGCTTGAACTTGTACTTTGTTCGGGTCGAGATGGAGCGCAAGACCCTGGATTGTGTCTGTTGTAATCCAGGCTGCGATATTGTGGATTATTATGATTATTTACATGACTCACTGATTGGATGGCTGCGACCATGCCTGAGTCTATTTATCGATCCTCACTGGATGGCTGTGTCCATGCCTTGGATCTAGTTTATTGTATACTCTGTTATGGATGGCTACGCCCATACCACGCATATATATCATGTATCTGAGACATTAGTTGTACTTCGCTCCACAGGTTTTCCGATGGCAGTGTTTTCAGTCGGCATGTTCTCGTAAAACATTTCACCCCTCTCTCTCTCTCGGGCCTCATGCTTTAGGGGGCATCTGTTACACAGCAATTTGTCACCGTACCTACAATCCCCATCCCGCACATTGGAGGGCTCATTCCATGACCTATGAGCAGAGACAAGACTTGAAAATACTTTCATTGCATCCCTTTGAAGATGAGCTTTGATTGCCCTGAAAAAATCTCCCTGCAAAAAACCCTAAAAATAGCTCTTTTTCCATTGGTGCGGTTCCACAGTTCAGCCCTCGTGCTAAGGGGGAAAATCCTCCAAAGAGGACGCGCCAATTGGCACTCTGTCATAGAGTCGCACCCGCGCCAACAATATTAAGAGGTGTTTTTAAAAAATAAAAGGCGAAAGTTTCATCCTAACAAATTCCTGGACTGATTTCTATCTTGAGTTGGGAGGTTTGGCTACGGATTACCATAGAGAGGAAGTGGTTTGCCACCTCTCATGGAAGCTTCCTTGATGATAGGGCCAATCCCATAATTATAGGGATCCCAACTCCTTCCTTCTTCTATAAAAGCTTGCTCTTCTCCATGGCAAGCTAATCTCCAAGTTCCCAAGAGCTTTTATATCCTTATGCTGCAAAAGCCTTCTTGATTCCCTTAAGGCCAAATCCAAGCAAGGAGACTATTGCCAAGTATCCGGAGAGAGAGGCTTGTCCCATCCCTGACAGGCTTTATCGAGACATGTCAGGCCGACGACCCGCTAAAGGAGAGTGCTGCGTCGAAGCTATGGTTGTATTCTTCTTTTGACTCTTTAATGATAAGCGACTATCGGTTATGGTTCCACTCTTGTTCTTGATCATGTTCATGAGTTATGTCCTATTCGATTGACATATAGTTGTATGCACTGGATTTTATGCTTGCGTTTGTGTCGTTTCCTGCATGTGCAGGTGTCTGATCACGGAGATCGTGAGGATTGTGATATGCCAGGGAAAAGGAATGGGAGCACCACCTCTTCTACAAACGACATCATCGGATTCCAGGTAAGCCTTCCTCGCAAGTCAGTTTATTTACAATTAGGAACCTGCACTGTAGCATGTTTGATTGTTTCTAGACCCGATCTGGGCTAGTAGGGATCGCCTCTGTCCGCAGAGGGGATTTACCTCCTCAACAGTTAGGCTAGGCTATGTAAGGGTAGGCTAGCTTAGGCTATGATAGGTGAGGCTAATGGTAGGTTATGCTAGAGTGCCTTAGGCTAGGCTATCTTAGATTAGAATGGGATAGGTTATAATAGATTAGGATTGAGTACTATAGGCTAGAGTAGTCAAGGCTAGTCTAGGTTAGACTAGATTAGTCTAGGCTAAGATAAATTAGGATAGGCTAGGAAAGGATAGAGTATCCTAGGCTTTGCTTGAGTAGGCTAGGCTAGGATATGTTAGAGTAGGTTAGGAAAAATAAGTTATTCTAGAGTACGCTAGGCTAGAGTGGGGTTGGATAGGATAAATGAGGTTACTATAGAGTAGGAAGGCTAGAGTAGACTAGGCTAGTGCAGGCTAACCTACGTAAGGCTAGGGTGAATTAGAGTAGGCTTGACTATGCTAGAGTAACTTAGGCTATTCTTGGCCACACTACACTCGAATAAAGCGTATGCTAGAGTGTTATAAAATGAATTAACCTAGGGCATGGGTTGATAATCCCAACAGAGAAAGAAGCATACAACAACAACAAGCAAACAAATTTATTGTCCTAATGTTTAAAATATTAAGAGGAAAATGAGAGGTTGTATCCATTGTTCCTATGTTTGAAGGTGATCGTGCAGGGTTCAAACCCTCTTCTTCTCCTAATGCTTAAAAACCTGCAACTCACTCAAGAAAAGCACATATACTAGTAATAACTGAAAGTATGTTCAAGATGTTAGAATTAGATCATATAATTTTATAACCAAAATAATTTGAAATAATTCATAATAGGATCATAAAATGCATAAACAATTGAGCTCATTAACATCAAGAGTGGGACAAATCTTATTTATTAATGAATGTAAAGATGTGTCAAGGGATACAACCTAAGTCAGTTATGACTCCAAAAGAAATCGTCCTTTTGATCCGTCCATCCCTTGCCTCAACAATATCCTTCCAAAATCATACACATGGCTGTCATATAAGGGGATTGAACATCTCCATGAGGCAAACAAGGGTTTCCACAATCTGGGAACTGCAGGAGGCATAGGGATACATCAAACTTAATCGAGGAATAAATGGCTATAATATAAATACCTATCTCTCTCTCCCCTTAAGTCCTTCCCATGAGGTGTATTTATACCACCCCAAAAGAGTTATTTCTGTTGGGATACAATTAGGCCATGGGATTCTGTAGGTACACTTCAGATGTAACTTGTGAACCCCACCCAAAATATAAGGAATTATATATGTTTTCATTTTTAAAATAATATATGCGGGTTAGGTATAAATGGACCAGCGTGTGCACGTGCTTTTGAGAGGCAGAGTCGCTTATGGAATTCAAAATAATATTTTTTTAGATAAAGGACCAAGTATTAAGGGAAAGGGTTTCCAAAGAACATGACTCAGAGCATCAAGTACATAGAGGTGGAAAATGATGCTACAATATATGCCCCATAGTATATGAGGTCAGAAGGGGTACATGATCACCGAAATGTATTAAGTGTATAAGACGAATCATGCAAGGACTTAGGAGGATTTCACCACATTTCAACTTGCCAAAAACCAATGGAAGAGATTAGAAAGTAAGCTGACGTCTGAGAAGAGCATTCCCATGCTTAGTGAAATTAAATCATGTCTGCATATCAAATATGTTTACAAGTAAAAGTGAAACTACAAAGTACATAGTGGATCATCTAATCACCACCTTAAAATGGTAAATATCAAGGTCATGTCATAGTATCACATATAAAAGAGCTTATCAATGATGCTGAGAAAGATATATGATCACTGAAGGCCCGTAACTGAATCTCCAAGTACCGACTCATAAAGAGTGGAATAATGGTATTGTATGCAACTTAGGTGCTAACATACAAGATGATTCTATGATGAACTGCAACATATAAGGTGGATGGTGTCACTGGCAAAAAATTGAAGGAGTTGTCAAATGAACCAAAACATGCTAATGAAAACCCGATGTCTTCGTTGATCACCATGTTAGATTTCTACACTATGGGAATAAATGAGCTGAAGTCGACCATGTGAGAAATTGTTTGATAACTGGTCATCGATATACAGTGTTAACAAACACAAGATAACTCACCAATAATGATGATGAGAGTCAAGTTACCCCAATACAATATAACAAGTGCGAATGAATGAGTTGAAGTTTAACACTTGAGATAATCTACCAATTGGGAGACATTGATGTATTCTCATTATCAATAGCGAAGGAGTATGCTACTGATGATTACAAACCCTAAGGTATTAATTAGGGAATCTATACCTTGTTCCTAGAGAAATGAGTCAGAGTCAATGGGAAAATATTTGCTGGAAGGAAGGCATTAAGGCATCCCACATCATTCCAGTGTGAGTGTAACTCGCATGCCAATAATTTGGAAGGAATCAGATGAAGAAAGATGAAGTAACCAACCAATTTTTTGGAGTACACAAAATATATCTACCACACAATATAAACCCTCTAAACCAACCAATAATGAAGGCTGACAGAGAGGCAAGGAATCCACCAATAGGATCAAATGGAAACCAAGGTACTACACGAATCATAATGTGATAATGAAAGCTGATGTCAAACACAAGGGAAGCCACTTAGTCAAAGACCCATGTTGAGCAGAAGGTCACCTATCAATGATGGAAATAGGGCCAGGGTGTGGCTCTAGGCCTACTCTCAGAGAATTTTGTCAAAGTCGATAAGAGAAAACCCACCAACAAGAATTCAATAGATACCTTCTTTAAATAGCATGAGCAAAGGAACGAATAGTTGATGTGATAGAACATAACTCTAACAGATAGGGTATGGTCTACTGAAAAATGAGTCAATGGACATTGCAGAAAGGCCGACTCAGGTTTACTTCCCTTGAACAAAATCAGGACTCAAATGTGACTATATGGTAGAATATGATAACTTTGTATAGGTTTTTCATGTAGGAGGCATGAAAAAACCATCGATATGATTGGAAGAGATAACCAAACCAGGGAGTAATGACTCAATAACAAGGTTATGGCTCTCCTAAGTCAAACTAAAGCTCATCCAAATGGATAAAAGACTTTTTTTTTTGTACTTTTTTCAAGGGAGAAACAACTGAATCTACCTGCCATCAATCATGGAAGTAATGTCCCATTCCCATTTTTTTTAAATATTTAATTTTTTTGTCCTTTTCATATTAAATTCCTAAAAAAGAATAAATGAATTCCTGTAGTATATTGGAAAGAATGAGTGTTGGGAAAGAGGTGGACTAGTTCCTTGGGTTCAAACAATCCTATGCTCAATTCAAGGTGGTGAAATTGGTAAATGACACTTAAAGGAATGTTCTCTCCATGGGAAAAGGGTGTCAAGTTGCAGAGGTTAAGTGATTCCAAGGCTGATTTTGTAGAAAGACATGGTAAAAAAAGTGGCTTATACACGAGTCTAAATGAATCCAGCTTAATGCCAAAAGATACAAATAGTCAACATGCAAGGAGACAGAACAACTCAACAAGAGGGAGCCTCTAGGTTATAAAGCCAGAAAGATAGCGAAGAAGAAGGATAATGAAGCTTCATCACAAAGGTCATCGTGGGGTTAGAGAGGACTCCTGAGCCTACACAATTTTTGTAGCTTGGGCAAGATATGCAACTGAGGATCTACCTAGGAAGCCCATGTAAATGATGGCTCTAGTATCATATCATGATTTTATAAATCAGGGAGTGAAAATGGTTCTAATAATCATAGCATGATGGGGTCCATCCTATGGAAAGATATCACATTATGGAGGCTATAATGCATAATGCAATTGAAAAATTAGTGTTCCTAACCTATATTCCAGTGTTGAAAATGATACTTGCCATGACGGGTTAGAGGTCATGGAATTGAAGCGGTATTAAATGTCTCAAAATCTTCAAATGGTCCTTAAAAAAACCAATCGTAGCACTTGAAAGAGAAAAAGGTCATAACGTTTAATTAATTGTAAAATCACATAGAAAGTTTATAAAAGTGGGGTTTTTTAATTTTTTTGAAATTCTAGTATAAATACACCTTTTTGACTTACATTTTTCATTTTTGCATTTGGAATTTGGATAAAAAATCTGTGGAGTAAAAAAGAAACAACTTCAATCTGTCCAATTTCTCATCTGGATCACTGTGGATCTTCTAGGTAATTCTCTCAATCATATCCTTAGTGAATTTCCTAATCATTTCAAGTAAATTTCAAATGATTTGACTGTAGGAATTATATTTTTTGATTTACCCTCTACAGATACGCAGTTTGATCATATTGAGGTGTGTAGATGCTACTGTGTATGAAAATAACCTGCATATTTGTAGTGCAATTTTTGTGAATCAAGGGTTTAATGAAATGAAAAAATTCAATGGTGCAGGATGTCTATCAGTTGGAGAGAAAGGGAACACAATTCCATTGAAAATGAAGTGATGGAATATCCTTTGGCATTGGATTCTCTTATAGGATGCAATTTATTAAAATTATTCAAAATTCCAAGCATAAAGTCAAACACAAGATTGCTTGAAATTCTTGTAAATTACTGGGATCTAGAAGAGGATGCCTTTATGATTGATCAGATGCATATGTAGATTGAGGTAGAGGATATATACTTCATCACTGGACTTCACGAAGAGGAGAGATAGTAAACTTGCAAGGGAATTCCCTAGGAGGTCTCAATGTGGATGACTATGTTCACCTCTACTGTTCAGCAGATACCCAGAAGATTTGAACTCAGATCCCAATTAGAGATGTAGAGGGGCTACACAAGAGAATCATTCTTTTCACAATTGTCTGGGTAGCCATATCAACATATTTTCATCAAGCCTCACGAGCTACAATGATTTTGGTGAAAAATTCCTAACCACATTATATAACTGGTGCACAACTTTACTAACCAACTTGAAAAAAAAGTTGACTTCTATTTGGAAGAACAAGACCAAGAACTTTGGAAATGGAAAAATCCTTTGTGGTTCCTTTTTTGAGATATTACATGGGATTTTACCCAACATTCTTTCAACAATCAACAACCTAAGAGATCCACGCATATCAAGGTGGTTTTACTTGATGAAAAGAATAGGGGGAGGTGAGGTCCCTAGGACTAACTTTGATGTTGAGTTCTTCTTTTGGTAGGTAGAACATGTCATCACCATTGAGGACTACCCCTATGGAGATACAGACTTTAGAGTAGACTCGGATCTGCCACTTCCATCCCATGTTGCATGGGGATAAATTGGTAAGATTTATTTTATTATTTCTTATATCATTTGATTTTTTTTGAATTTTCAAAAATATGAAATGAAATTCTTTTTGATAAGACAATATTCTTACAAAATTATTGATCATGGCATAGATGTGGGACCATTAAGACCTAAGGGTTTTACGAGGCATAAGCGCGACAGAAGAGATGTGGAAAATGTCACAACTGACACTCAGAGAGTCCTTCATGCCATACAGAGGAACTTGGAGGGTTTAACCCACCAAATTTCTATGGCCACAGTGGAGGATCTGCCAGAGGCTATTTAGAGGTGTGTGGTTGGCATACCTTGGGATTCGTTGCAACTCTTTTTACATGTGGAAATTTCCATAGTATTATTTTAGGATCCTCATCCAAGGCATGGACCTCAGACATAGATTTTAGGATGACTTGATCTTCTTTGTGATAAACATGATCCGACATAAGCCGTAATTTTGTAGGGCATTTTTTTCCCAATTTTGTATAAAATTTTGAGTATATGACATTTATCTATATACATGAAGTTTCTTGATGTGAATATCTCATATATACAAATGATGATTGATGATTTTTTATGTTTTTAATGTGATGAATGAATTATATTCCAATATAATGCTTGATTAGCTAATGAATTACCATATGTGTTTTCTGATCATGGGATATGAATAAATCTAATGAATAAATAAGGATCCCTGACATGATAGATGGTATTAAATTGAGACACCAACAGTTGTGAATCCAACTATATTACTAATGAACCAGCACCATGAGATATTGCTTCATACAGTAGATTGACAACAACAGTATATTCTACAACATTATTCGAAGTAGGAATAATATATATGCCCCTCGAGACTAAAAACTTACCATATGGATAGTAAATTACCCAAGATGCAGATGCCAAAGTATGGGTATGTTGACTAGGACCATCAAAAAATCCTAAATAAATCATATCATCCATAGATACCTGTGAAGGTAGATAAAAAATATCAACGTTACAATGAAACCGATAGATCGATATGCACAAAAAATATAATATGTAGAAAACCAAAGAAAATGCTAGGTACAAGCCTATGAATAATACTTCTTAAGATAGAGCCCATTTATGGGCTCCGCCAGCTCATTTCCATTAAAATTGACAAATTCATAAGCTCCCTTTTTCAAGACTCTTTTAACAATGTAAGTATCGCACCACATGGATTTAAACTTACCTTCCCCCAAGGCATCGTTTTCTCAATCGTAGACTAGGAAAAGGTCGCCTTCAAAGAAAAATATAGGTCACAAAGTCTTATCACACTAAAAGGTCACCCTCTTATTATAAGCTTCGTTCATCACAACTGTATCTCGATGATTCTCATCAATACATTCCAAATAAATGAGGCATTCTTCAAGACATGTAGTGTCTGCAAGAAGTTCAAAAACGAGATTAAGAGAAGGAATTTCAGATTTCATAGGGAATATTGACTCGAACCCGTAAACCAGGTGAAAAGGAGTGAAACTAGTTGTAGTCTTAATTGATATCCAATTTGCCCAAAGTGCAAGATACAAAATAATGTGCCAATTGGACTGAGATTTATTGATCATAATTTCCACGAAAACTTTCAAGGATTTATTATCAGCTTCCACTTTCCTAGTGGCTTGAGGATAATGAGGAGATGAATGTCCCTACTGCAAACCTAACTTGAGATCTAATTCAACCATCATGGATTTCTAAAAATGACTACCACGGTTAGTGACAATATCTTTAGGAAAACCAAAATGAGAAATGACTTGGTTGAAAATAAACATGGCTATTTTTTCACCATCATTCGCAAAAGTAGGCATAGCCTCGACCCACTTGGTGAAGTAGTCCACTACAACAATGATATACTTATGACCCTTTTCCGAAGGTGGGTTACAAGTTGTAAAATATATTCCCCACTTTTTGAATGGAACGATGGTAATAACAGGAAAGATAAGAGCTAGATGAGTGCGCATATTCCCAGTATATACTTGAGAAGGATGACATTTCTTGACCACTTCAACACAATCTTTGAAGATCAAAGGCCAAAAATATCTAGCACGAAGAATATTTTGGCTTGTTACAAGACCTATTAAATCACCACCACAAGCCCCACTGTGGCAATCATTCAGCACTAACTTAGCTTCTTCTAGGGTTAAGCAATTCCTAACGATTGAATCAACCCCATGACAAGATAAGGTGTCACCAATGATAACATAACTTTTATCGAAGTGACGCAATATTCTACACTCATCCTTCGAAAAAGTGAGGGGAAAATTTGAAGTATGAAGATGTATAATAATATCCCCATACCAAGGATATTGTGAAGAAATAAGGAAAATATGTTCACCAGGGAATGATTCCTCATAAACTATTTCTTTTCCACAAGGAAATTTTGAGATTAATTTTGTGAATATCAATGATTTCTTGGATTTAGCAGAAAATAACTCATGATCAATTTTTTATAGAATAACAATCCATCTATTATATTTTCCCCCAATCACGCACCTACTGAAAACAAATTGAAATGGATTCACAGTCGCAAAAAAAAGTTTTTTGAAGTAGAATGTAATGTCTAAGTACAACATGGAAAACTGCAAAAGATAACTTCTTGACAGGAGAATATTGTAATTTAGGACCAATCAAGCCTCGGCTTAGATAATAAATCACATGCTCATAGATAGCATCATCTTTGTGAACTAGAACCATAGCTATGGTTGACTCTTCCGCAATGAAATACAAGAGGAAATCCTTGCTCTAATCGAGTGGACTCATTAAAGGAGAAAAGGTTAATGCCTTTTTTAGAGCATCGAACGAGCACTAAGCATAGTCGTCCCACATGAATGGAACTCCTTTTTTCAAGAATCTCATAAATCCCTTCGTTATCTCAGCATAATTGACGATAAATATACTCAATAAATTGGCTTTTACTTGGAGACTTTGAAGTTGAGGAATAGTAGATGGAGCCAGGGGCCAACTGAAGTACTTCCTCAACCGTGAAAGGATCCAAACAAATCCCTCCAGTAGACACTTTGAACCTCAATAATGGACCATATGTGATTGTGAAAAAAAAATTATTCAGATTCAAACATATTTTATAATGATGACATCTCTCAAAAATGAACCGAAGATGATGAGGATGTTCGATTCTATTTCTATAACAAGCAGCTAATTCATCCAAATAAGCTTCGATGATATTCTTGATATCATGGAAATCATAAGACATGGCCTGCTGGAAACTTTATCTAGCATTTCTAATACTGAATGGCATATTTTTATATGAAAAGGTACTCGAGGAGAAAATAAAATGTTTCTTATGTTTATCTTCAGGACGAATATTAATTTGATTATAACCTGAGAAGATGTCCATGAAGGATAATGTCTCATTCCCCGCACATTCATCGATAATATAATAAATAAAAGGTGTGGGTTAATTATCTTTAGGACAAGCCTTACTCAAATCTCCAAAGTATATGCACACAAGTATCATTCCATTTTTCTTGTCAACTGGGATTGTCTTTCAAGCTCACTGAGTCAAAGGAACGGGGTATATAAAACCCGCCTTAAGAAACTTCTCAAACTTGGATTTGATAGTTGTAGCCTTCCTAGGGTTTACCGGCCAAATATTTTTCTGTATAGGCTTAGCGTTCTCATAAGTCTTGATCTCATGCTAGATAATTGATGGATCAATTCCAAGAATTTCCACATAAGATCAAGCAAACACATCACATAATTATTTAAAAATATTGTTATACATTTGAATTTCTTTAGGGGGACACTAGGCTCCAATGAAAAAATTCTCTATTACATTGGGATCCCTGGAAGTTTTCAGAGGAATTGTTTCTGAAATGATAGTCATATTACCTTTGGAAAAAATATGCATTAGAGCCAAAGGGTTTAGAATTGGGTGAACATGACTAGTTGACAGAGGGCTAGACAAACTTGACTCAACTTCATGCAAATCTAGGAGGAAATATGACCAATGATGCAAATCATCCCATGGTCTTTCCACACCCTTCATTTATTCTAGGATTTTCTCCTTAATGGTAAAACAATATCAAGGAAATCTAAAGAAGAATTTGAGTTATGGGTCTAAGTCAGAGCCACATCTCCATCCAAATCCTCTGGTGAAAGAGGAACCTGACCGAAATATTCAGTGCTAATAATAGATTGATAAAAAATTTGGTTGCAGACATAGTATATGCCATTCCACATGCTTTCCCTTATTCTAATGTGGTCGTAGAAGAGGGTAAGGGCCAAGGATCCAAAAAATAATGAGTTAAGAAGAACTCTCTTCGGGAAGGAACCTTAGAAGAAGAAATAAAATTTATATCAATAATAGGTTGTGGAATATCAAAGGTAACCATCAACTAGGAATACATACCGAGTCCTAGATTCTGAATAGGTTGCTTGGCATTCTTCGCCAAGGGAACAAAAAAATCAGAGGATGCATTGGAATCTATTGAAGAACAATTCATATTTTTATCACTCCATCTTATCTCTAAGGCTAAGAATGAGTCCAAATAAAGGTAACCACAAACCAATATTTTAGCTTGGTAGCTAGCCCTACCAAATCGGAAAGGTCTCTCTCCAAAAAGTCACAGCCAAGAGGGATGGATGAATTAGTGCTTTAGGCTAGGTATGAGTAAAGGGGATTGTTTGTTTGATTTGGTTTTTTGGATGGGTGAATTAGGTCAAATAGGCTAGGTCAGGGAAAATAAGATTAGGATTGTAGTCCATTCAATGGGGCAAGGTAGGTAGGAAGGCTAACACTTTAGGTTTTCCAGGTGAGATGGATTAGACTGATGAGATGCTAGAAAGAGCAACACGATTCATTCATTCTTTCTAAACTAAATAAATGAGACAAACTATGAAGATTTTCCCAAAACAGAGCATAGAAGATGTATTATGCTTATCAAATTGAAAATAAACATATAATAGAAATGCAATGGACCATGGAGAATGAAAAAAACTCACACATATGCAACAAAAGAAGAAACACTATTAAATTTCCATACCACATGTATCTTGAAGAAATAGCTGCAACTCTTTCATTAATTTCCTGCCAAATACATATTACAATAGAGTCTCTAATTAATGCAATAACATCCAACCTCTGAAATGAGTCAAGAAGTGAAAGATATAGATATCAAACAACCTCTCCCAATATTAGGGGTCGAATCCCTAATTTGAGGAGTTGTTCCACCAAAAAATGAACTCTATGCCTAGAGTGTCGGGAGGTCAAACTGACTTATCCCTCACTTTTTGGAAACTAATTCATTACATCTCATCAAGATTTATTACCTAATTAATTTAACACTAGGTAACTTGAAAAAATGATTATTACATTTACATCCTTGAATTACGTTGGTAAAAAAATCATTTTCCGAAGTGAAACTGAGAAAACTAAGAAAATTTACAAATTTCATGAAACTCAAAAAATTGGTAAAAAGCGCACCGCTAGTGTAAAAAGCACAGTGCTAACTTCAAATATACTTTTGAATGGGTTCCTAGTGTCCAAATTGAGCTCAGGATAGATCATTGGAAATCATGTCCTGTCTAGTTTCTAGACCTATGTTGCCTTTCCAAAATGGTGTTCATTTGAACCTCCAAAACTTCATTCTCCCAAGACTGGTAAAAAGCGCAATGCCAACCTCAAAAACACGACATAAACATTTTTATTGAGGTGTTTTTTGACTTTTTGACTGACTATTTGGCCCCAAAATACCTTGCAAATTTTCTAGGCTGACTTTATTTGGCCTTCTAAATCTAATGGTGCCTTCATTTTTTCCATTGGAGTTCCCTAGAAAGAGCGCAACACCTATGGAACTGTGCTTTTGACAGTGAAACTATGCAAAACTGTCAACATGTGAAAAAACTCAAAATTTTCAAAACTTACCCAAAATTTCTAGAAAATTGTGCTATTGGGGCCTGATGTAGTATGCTAAGCATTGAGGGATGCCTCTGTAAGGATGTAAAGCTTTTCTCCCTCATTTTTCTTGGCTAGGGTTTCCTTGTGATCCTCTTGAAATTTCTTAAGTTTGATGCTACAAACCTTGTTCCTTGTGATGTACCTATTTGACAAGTTTCTGAGCATCTTGTTGTCCTTTTCCATTTGGAGGAGTTTCTCAAGATGTATGTTGACCCTTTAAAGCCATGTCTCTCTGTCATCCTCAACCTCCTTTTTATAGCATCATTTTTCACTCTCATGTGATTCATGATTGTCTTTTTGGCCTTGGGCACCCATTCCAACAAACTTGAATAAAAGTTCATAAAAAACAGTGTTTAAAATCCCATACGTGGGTATGCCCAGACTTTTCCGCATGTATACACGAGTCCAGAGATACTTTTCCATGTATGCCATTAAAATCATTAAAAAATATGTAAAAATACCTATTTTCGAGGCTGGGTTGATGGCTATTCCACTAATTCAACCACCCCAGGCCGTGGCCAACTGTTTCCAACTGATTGAAATTACTTTGAGGGAGTATAGAAGCCCCTCATATGCATGGCCTAAGAGAGAGAGAGAAAATTATAGACATTATACTCTGTTGGAGCCCGATTCAAGTCTGATTTCCCGTGCCTCCTGCACTTCCTAGATTTTTACAGGAAACCCTTGTTTCCTAAATATGTTCATCAGCTTATATTACATCTCGTGTGCACAAGTCTTGAAAGAATCCTAGCGAGGCAAGGGCGAGATGGATCCGGACGACGGTCTGTTCGAAGATCATGGAGAGATTTAGGTGGTCTCTCCACCTTTCTATTATTGTACATGCTATTCGTAATGAAGAAGAACCATCTTGTTCCCAAATTCACGTGTTAATATCTGCTTGCATATGTGAAAAGATTGTTAATTAAGCATTTATTATTGTTTATATGATGTTTCACATGGATTACACTGACATTTAGGAGAGATATATGTTGTACAACTAGATTTCTGTGCAAGTTCCTTCATGATTTCCAGGTTGAAGAGGAAGATGGGTTGTTGGGGGTTTGGACCCCACGGGATCTACATCAAACGTAGGATCTACGGGTGAGTTCTAAAATCGATAATATCTAGTTTTTAGCATACAATTTTGGTTGTGTGAGTACTTCTTGAATAGCATGCCCTGATATGTGGAGGTTTTTGACCCAATGACCTCTAGGGAGTTATTTCCAAAAAAATAACTGGTGACTCCGCTGGGGATCACATTCTTGTGATTCCCCTGTTGGGTGGTTTCAGCTGTTTTAAAGGTTTCCAATAGTTTTAATCATTATTTCCAGTCTAGTTATTTTTTTCTCAGTCAGACTAAAGACCTGGTTCTTTAGCCAGGCTTGATCATTTTTATTTTTCATTATTTACCTTTCCATACGATATTTTTCCTATACACAGTCACATATACACGCAGGTTTTGTCAAAGGGAGTCGCGTATACGCGTTTTTCCTTTGCCACAGTCATGTATGCATGCCTATTTCAAAACTGCTAAGTAGCGTATGCCTGAGAAAATTTTGAAATTTTTGATTTCTTGACTTTTTGGTCTTGTCTGCCTATGGTGACCTATCTCTGCAGTGTCCTTATAGTCTCTGGATTGTGTTGAAGGTGGTTATTGGTATTTTTCTCTCTTGTTTAGTTTAAGACTGGCTCATTTGGAAAATCTTGTTTTTTAGTGCTTTCATTTCTGGTTCGAGTACCGAGATCTCTCACTGGAGATTCTTGGATGTTCTTCTTAATCAGAACAGAGAGCTTCTGCTCATATCCTCTTTCCTAACTTTATGTTTTTCTTTTCACTTTAATTATTGCCCACTTTTCAGTTGGTTTTCTTGAGTTCATCGGACTAGATCTTGTTGCATTTTTTGAAGAGTCATTCTTGGTTCTTTGAAGTTTTGTTTTCTGCAAGATTGTGCTATTATTCTGGGCTGAGTTACTGAGTTTCTTGTCTTCCTTTTTCTCGTATAAATTTTGCTACTGAGTGGGAAGGGAATCTTCAATGGTTTCTTTGGGAAGGGAATCTTCATTTTCTGACTTGATTTGGGAAGGGAATCTTCAATGGTTTCTTTCTCTTATTTTGAGCATATTTTGGTGTCTTTATACTGAGAGTTTCTGATTTTGGAACTAGCTTTGTGGAGACCTGAAAAAGTGATAGAACTGAGGGATTCTTGGGAAATTTCTCTTTGCTTTGTTAGATTTTGCATCTTAGAGTTGGCATGCTCTTAGTAATTTGCATTAGGTGCACTTCAACATTTGTAGTCTTTTTCATAAATTTTGTGAGTGTGAGGTTTGATATCTGAAAAGAAAAAATAGTCTCATAGAACCCGTGTAGAAATTTCTTTTCATCGAAAGGAAATTACTGCATCTGCATGTATTTTGGTTTTCATTACTTTCTTTTATGCATCATAAAACATCATGAGTTTCATTTCCATATTTCCTTGACTTAATATAACAGCCAAATAAAATAAGCGCAATAATTTAAAAACAACTAGCAAGTTTTTTATTAAGTGTCATACATCAACTAGCTAGGTTGTAGGGCCTTGGATTAGGTGAGTGGAGAGTTAACTCTCCAAGGCCGCTCAAACTAAAACATAGAAGTTTATTAAATGAGCGAAATCCAACACCATTAGGTGGACCGGGAAAGCTCTCCTCCAGAGAGTCAAGTGCAAGGGAAAGTTAAGGTTGAGACAAGAGATACCCCCTCTATGATTTACTGCATCTTGCCTTAAGACCGTTCCACTCGGCTTCTGACAAGGATTGGTGCCCTTAGTTTCCATTCCTAGGTATCACATAGGTGACTACGGGGGGGAATACCCGTGGTACCTGAGGCAGACATCGTATCACTTCCAGCAGTACTTTTGGAGGGTGCCCCGGCGAAGCTTGGGTACTTGCACCGGTAAAGGCTGTTGTTAGGAGGTCGGCGTAACTATTTATGTTACCTTCACTAGTAGGCCTAGGTCGTAATTATCCCAGACTACTTTCGGGAGGTCCTATTTTTCGCTTTCTGGTATCTTGGTGTTCGGTCCTAATCACCCAGAGCGGAAATACCTGAAGGCTACTTTCTCGGTTACATCTTAGGGATTTTTGTACTGAGTTCTCTTTACTCCTAGCTTTCTTAGCTTTATCCTTTTTTGAGTCTAATTAATCTATTAAAGTGGCTGATCAAGTGCCTCGTTGATCGAGGAGAGTTCGGGGGTTATCTCCCGAAAGTGTTGAGCCTTCTTCAAGAAGACGTAGGAGTAATATAGAAGGTGAATATCACCTAGTGGTATCTGACGCAGCAGAGAGATATCCTCCGCTAGGACTTGAAGGTGTTGTAGTTGGTTCTGGTGTCAGTTCTGAGAGGAGCACTCCACTCACCTCGAGAGTCTTGTTTCCAAGAGAAGCAGAAGAAGAAGTAGAAGTAGAGGAAGTACCTCAGTCTCCTGAGTCACTTCCATCTCCTCTTCCTTCTGATTCTCCGTTTTTTGTTGAGTACATCGGACCTGAGTTAGAAATACCAAAAATTCCTTATCCATCTCATTCATACCTTTCGATGGCCACGACTGGGAACGCGGCTTCGGCTGTGAGTGTTGCAAGCATTCAGACTCCTGCTTCAGTAGAAGGAGGAGGCACAATTGCTATATCTTCAATTTCTTCTAGTACTGCTATGTTTGGCTCTGGTTTCACCCAAGCACAAGCTTCTCAATCTGGTCCCTTTTGTTTTTGAATTCCCATTAGTGGGATTCCTTCGTTTTCCTTTTCCGCTGTTGCAACTGCGTCTGCACCCATGTCTTCCATGGCTAGTGGGTCAACTTCTTTTCAAGGGCTCCCCTTCGGAAGTGAGCATATTCCTAGTTCGCATCCTTCCTTAGGATATTTTCCTTTTACTTCTCAGACTCAAAGTTTTAACCCTTGGTCTGGAGGTCAGAGTTCGACTACCTTTACAGGTTGGAACCCTGTATTTACAGCAGTGGGGGTAGGGAATCAGTTTCTCGATGGTCAACAAGGGAATGTTTCTTTCCCTTTGTTGAGTGCTTATCAGGATTTTTCCCCTCTTTCTAACGCTTGGAACCCCTATCAGGGGGTTTCATCTTTATTTAATACTATGGGGGGGGCGAGGAGGGGGAACTGGTCCGGTCTATGGTAACTCTACGTTGGGAGGGGGTCCTTCTCCAAATGCTGGGTCCTATGGCCCAACATTTTCTACGAGTTCTTTTTGGCAACCTGGTGCCTCATCAAATCCAAGTTATTCCTTTTCAGAATGTGGGGAATTCATCCCAACAAAGATGGAATCCTCAGGCTCCTCCTCGTTTACCTTTTCTGGCAACGTTGAACTTGCCAGATTTGTCGAAATTGACGAATGATCCAATCCGATATAGTTTGGGGTGGCCTTTGATTCCTACCAAAATACCTTTAGAAATTCCAAAGTTTGAAGGAAAGAATGGAGAGAACCCAGCTGATCATATCACCACTTTCCATTTATGGTGTTCATCTAACTCCCTGATCGAGGATTCGATTAGGTTGAGGTTGTTTCAATGCACCTTGACTGGAAACGCTGCCAAGTGGTACATTGAGTTAGCTGGGGGAAGTTTTGCTACTTTTGGAGATCTGGCTACTATATTTCTAAATCATTTCCAGTTGCCTGTCCGTTATGATGTCGGGACTGAAATCCTAGCTAATTTTAAGCAGGACAATGCAACCCACATTTCTGATCATATTCAAGAATGGCGGAGAAGGAAGAGGCTTATTAAAGCTTATATTCTGGGAGAGTTTCTTTTGGAATGGTTTTTGAAATATTTGCAGGCAGATATTTCTAAGGATGTATCCCTCTCAGGGGTATTTTCTGAGGAGAAGGTTATTTTTAGGGCCCAGCATCTTGAATTGATATATTCTCAGTCCGGTGTCCTTCATAAATATTTTCCTAAGGCTCCTTCCTCCAAATTAGACATATCCGAGACTAAACCCGGTCCTCGTGGTGATGGACTTATTGGATCGATCAATAGTGGTGCAACTAACCTGCTTAGTCAATTGCAACAGTTGTCTATACAATCTGCTTCTTCTAGTCAAGTTGTGCCTACTGAGTCATCTCCTTCTCAATATTTGTCGATAAATTTCATTCATACTTCCAACCCTAAAGAAAATCAACAATCCGAAGGGAAGAAGAAGGGATGAAATAATAATAAGAAAAAGGGCAAGAATGGGAAGGGTAATGCAAATAAATCCAACGAGCATGTTGGTGAGGGTCCAAAGGATAAAAATAAAGTGAAGTTTCCATGCAAGTTATGTGCTGGAGACCATCTTACTCACCTTTGCCCTAAAATTCAGGATGCGCAGTGCTTGTTAGCTCAGCTTCCAGTTCCTAGGCTGTGTTGACAAACCCTTTTCCCCAAGGGCAACATCTAGTTGTTGGTGCAAATAAAAATACTGGGGCTTCATTTGGGGGCACCCAGGAAGGGGAAAATGTGTCAAACATATACATGATGAGTGCTCACATGGATATCGCCATGAGATCCCATTATTATGGCGAAGATGAGTCTTCGAAAACCAAGGGTGCTCCCGATGGTATTGAACCGCTTCATATTACGAGACCTACTGTTGAGACTATACCTCAGATGCCAAAAGCATCCACCAAGCATATGAAGATTAATCCAAATGCCAGGGCTGCCCAAAACTACTCTATTGTGGAAGATCTGGCGCAGATTCCTTGTGCCATGTCGGCTCTTGAGGTGCTCTAGTCTTGTCCAGCTCAGTGCAGTGCTCTGCTCACTGCTATTGGGGTTGTTGATCCAAAGAACTCTCTTGTGATTACATTCGATATGTCTAATTTGAAAAAGAGACTCCCCAATCAAATGGATTTTCATATCATATCGTCATTTCAGAAATTGAATATCTTTCGAGCGGTCGTTGATGAGGGTGCTTCCACATGTGTGATGTCTCTCGCATGCTGGAAGGGAATTGGATCTGCCGCATCTGTTCCATATGCTACTCTTCTGACTACGTTTGATGGTCATTCTCATAGAACGCATGGTATTGTCCCAGCTTTTCCCATCTGTGTTGGGGGAAAAACTGTAAATATAGAGGTTGATATAGTTGATGCAAGCTTGGACTACAACCTTCTGTTGGGGCGAAATTGGATTTATGATATGGATGCCATTGCATCCTCATTATTTCAGGTTATTTGTTTTCCTCACGAAGGGAGTATTGTTACAGTGGATCAACTGGACTATTCTCCTATAGACCCGAATGCATCTATTGACTCAACTATTCCAAAGGTGGATAATGCCAAGCCACCTGTTGAGAATTTAGGGGTCATAATTTATTCTTCTTTGATGGGTACTTTTGATATTCCACCTCCTACCATTCATATAAATTCAATTTCATCCTCCAGGGCTCCTATTCGAAGAGTTTTCTTCAGAACTCATTATTTTTCAGATCCTTGGACCTTGCCTTCCCCTACCTCCACATTAGCGGAAGGTCAAGTGGGTGGAATGGCATTTCCGATGTTTGCAGCTGATATTTCTTATCAATCTATTGTTGACTCTGCAGATTCCATTCCAGCTCCTCTTTCTTCGGAGGAGTTGGATGGCGATGTGGCTTCGGCTTGGAAACTTAGTTCTTCTTCCACCCAGGATTGCCTTGATACCACTCTTCCATCTGAAGAGGCCATCCTGGAAGCTATGACTGGCATAGATAGACCGTGGGATGATTTGCATCATCGGTCTTAATTTTTACCTGATTTGAGTGAAGTTGAATCAAGTTTTCCAAGTCCTTTGTCTCCTGGTCCTGTTCACCTAGCCCTGAACCCTTTAGCACCAGCATAGGTATATGCTGAAGGGAACATGGCTGTGATTTCTCCAACTATCCCGGTGAACATTTACAAGGATCCCAATGTTATAGAGAATGTCTTCATCGGAGCTAAATGTTCCCCTGAAGAGATTCAGATTTACACCGATCTCTTTAAAGAGTTTAGGGATGTGTTCGCTTGTTCTTATGAGGAAATGCCTGGTATAGATCCATCTATTGTCCAGCATGAGATCAAGACTTACGAAAATGCTAAGCCTGTGAGGCAAAAACTTCGTCCGGTCAATCCTAGGAAGGTTGCAGCTATCAAAGCTGAGGTGGAGAAGCTGCTTAAGGCGTGACTTGTTTTCCCTGTTCCTTTGACAGAGTGGGTTTTGAATCCTATTCCCGTGGATAAAAAACAAGGAACAATTCGATTTTGCATTGATTTTAGAGAACTTAATGAAGCATGTCCGAAAGATAATTACCCCACACCATTTATTGATCAGATTATCGATGAGTGTGTCGGTAATGAGATTTTATCCTTCATGGATGGTTTCTCCGGATACAATCAGATTACTATCCATCCTAAAGATCAGCATAAGACTACCTTTATTTGTCCCTGGGGTACTTTTTCTTACAAGAAGATGCCTTTTGGTCTTAAAAATGTTGGGGCTACTTTTCAGCGGGCCATGTCATATGCCTTACATGACATCAACCATATTATCGAGGCATATTTGGATGACTTAGCTGCTCGTTCTCGCAAGATAATTGATCATCCTTCTCACCTCTGTCAAGTATTTTTACGATGTCATTTCTACAATATTAGGTTGAATCCGAACATGTGTGTTTTCGCAGTTACATCCCGTCGGTTATTGGGATTCATTGTGTCTTCAGAAGGGATTAGGGTAGATCCCTTCAAGGTTGAGGCAATACTTCGATTGCCTCCCCTGTCGTCTATTCATCAACTTCAAAGTCTACAAGTAAAATCTAATTTTCTTCGGAGATTTATCGTAAATTATGTTGAAGTTACCAAGGGATTTATGAGATTTTTGAAGAAGGGGTTTCCATTCTTTTGGGATGAATTCGCTCAGCGCTCATTCAATGCTTTGAAAAAAGCATTGACCTCTTCTCCTTTATTGAGTCCACCTGATTATAGCAGGGATTTCCTTTTGTATCTTGCAGCAGCAGAATCTACCATTGGTATGGTTCTGGTTCAGGAGGACGATGCTCTTACAGAGCATGTTATATACTATCTTAGTCGAGGCTTGGTAGGACCTGAACTCTGGTATACTCCAATAGCGAAGCTAGCTTTAGTAGCTGTTCATGCTATACAACGACTCAGACATTATATTCTTCTACAAAAAACTTATGTTTTGGCAGCCACCAATCCATTTTAGTTTGTTCTCAGTAGGCGAGTGATTGGGGGCAAATACAATAGATGGATTGTGATTTTGCAGGAATTTTATCTTGAGTTTATGTCTGCCAAGTCCAAGAAATCATTAGTTTTCACAGAATTGATCTCCGAGTTGCCCTATGGAGAATAGATAGTCTATGATGAATCCTTCCCGGATGAACATTTGTTTCTCATCTCTCCATAGGATCCTTGGTATGGAGATATCATTGTGTATCTTAAGACTGTGAAGTTTCCCTCTACTTTTTCAAAAGATGAGTGCCGTAAGTTGCGTCACTTGGCTAAAAATTACTTAATTATTGGTGATGCTTTATACCGTCGAGGGGTTGATTCAATCCTAAGACGTTGCTTAACTCTCGAAGAAGCTAAGGCTATGCTGAATGGTTTCCATAGTGGAACTTGTGGTGGTCATTTATCTAGGCTTGCTACAGCCCAAAAAATCTTGCGTGCTGGATACTTTTGGCCTTCAATTTTCAAATATTGTATGGAGGTGGTCAAAAAGTGTCATCCGTGTCAAGTCTATACTCAAAAAATGCGCGCTCATCCAGATTCGCTTTTTCCAGTCATTACTGTCAGTCCCTTTACAAGGTGGGGTATTGATTATACTACTTGTAACCCGCGTTCGGCTAAAGGTCACAAGTACATTATTGTAGTAGTAGACTACTTTACGAAGTGGGTCGAGGCTATGCCTACTTTTGGGAATGATGGTGAGACAGTAGTGTTAGCCACCTGTAAAATTTGATCATACCAAAGGTGGCTAAATTTGTTTTGAGCCTTCAAGGAACAATTTTTCCCTATCAAAAACTGTTGGCTCTTGAAGACTCTTGAAGGCCTCATGCCTCTGTCCAATTTCGCACACTACTATTTTGCATCCTAAAAACCTCTAAAATCCTACAAAAATCCAAAGTCAAAAACTGCTGCAGACCCCTTTTTCCCCTTCCTTCTCCTCAAAAATAACCTCCTCTTCTACCCCTCCATTCCCCATGAAAATCCCTCATTTCCATGTTTCTCTTATTTTCGCCTCATCAAAATTCATTTTATAAGGTTAAAAACCCACTTTTTAACCTTACCGCAACCTTCATTTCCTTTGAAAAACCATAAAAAACACATTTTTTTTCTATGTTCTTGGCTTAAGCCCCCACGGGCCAAGCCTCTAACCCTTTTCATCCATGCGCCTGAGCGCCAGAATCGAATGCTTAACCCATCAGGCGCTTATCCTTTTAAATTAAAATTTCTTCGCCCAAACCTTTAAAAACCTTTGTAAAAGTGTATTTTTGGGTTTTTAATTATTTCCAAAGGTTTTCGCTGTGTAAATGGTGGAGAATTCTCAACCGTCGATCTGCCCCGTATATCGGATGGCGCGGAGCACGATTTACCATGTGGTCCCTGCCTCCTGTGCGTTGTTTGCCCAAAACCGGCAGTGTTTTCCGCACCACCTTCGGGCCAAAGGTTGTTTTCTCCCGTCGGCCAGCGATTCCATACGCTATGTGCTGCATGTCCTCTGTACCTTTTCTGAAACCGCCGTCCCTGCGTAATAAATTTTTGCCCCGCGCATTAAAATCCGGAACAAGATGCCCATCGAAATGGATCTCCGCCGTCCGATCTGGGCCCACTGATCAAACGGTGAGTGCTAACCAAAGTTGCGCGATGTATAATAAAGGTGCGTGCGCGATAAACAGGCCCTTGAATAGTTGCAAATCAATCTCTGCCATCGATCTGATCTTCAGATCGACGACCCATATCACATCGCTCGATTCTGTTGCCCAGTCAATGATTCCCCGCCGCTGACTTTCCATCGCTCGCTCCCGATCGTCGATCATGTGCAATCAATGGCTCAGATTTGATCCTCCTCCCCCATGCTTTTTTCAACCATTCTAAGATTAAATATGGACCGTTAGATGATGCCATCCAACGGCCCTCCTTCCTCTACACATCCTCCGATGCAGATTTACCTATAAACGCAGGATTTCGTAACATTTGTTTGTTTTTGCAGGTTTTAATGTTTTTCCGCTTAAATGAAGAAATTTCTCAGGCCAAGGATGATGATACTCCGTCCTTCGAATACATCAGGAAAGTCATTCGCAGGGTTAAATTACAATTTTTGTCGATGTTTTTTCAGGAATTGATGCCTTATGAACCCTGCGCAGCTCGATACGATAGCAAGGAAAACCATGGAATGGGCACAGTCGAAGATTTTCAGTGTCGAAGACTAGGATGAACCAACGCAGAGAATTGATGGAAATATTAGCGGGGATTACGGCTAAGACATTTATCAAAAGCCTAATCCCCAATATAAAACACAGTTTAAAGTAAAACCTAAAAGTGTTTTATCAGGAAAACCCTCCACCGCCACAGATGGAGGCGAATTGATTCCTCCCAGCGACTACAGTGCCACTTGTGCCTCAAAGTATTCAATCAGGAACATAATTTATTGATCGGGATTAGATATTTTACCTCGACGCAACCGAAGAGTTACTTCTGCCAGTAATTTAATGAAAGAATGTCTGCAGAGTAGCCCTAGCATCACACAGAGCCTCAAAGGTCAACAAAAGCTCCCTCTGAGCTTAATTCATATGTGTAAATCAATTAATGCAGTGAAACACCTGTACAGTTTCTTCATTGAGCCTCCCAAGGGCCAAGAAACGTTAACTCTGTATTAATTGTATTTGAGATCTTTAATCAGATCTCACCTCCTCATCCCTCTATAAATACTTTACTAGAAGATGAGTGAGGCGTTGGTTGTTGATGTAATTGCTGAAGCATTGTAATGTAATTGAGATGAAGACTCCTGGTTGTAAATAGTGATTCACTGGCTCTTGGAGCTCTGCTTGTAACAGATAAGTTAGGTTGTGAAAGAAGGATGAATTAAAACACTGGACTTGAAGATTGTAACTGGTTTGGAGCATCAATACAAGCTAATTTATGGGATCCTGGTCTATGCTGACGGTGATGTTATTCTTATTGTAACTTGTTATTTTATTCCTATTTTCATTTTGTCTCATTTTCTCTTGTAAAGAACAGTTTAAACAGGGTTAGGACCTACTGCATATTAGTAACCTTCTATGGCTGAGAAATCTTTATTTAAATGTTTTCTTTCTACTGTGTTATTCGGAAATGATTTAATTCAATTTAAGCATAGGAATGTTGGCGTTCCCTCGTTTTAGTGTCTTAGCTTAATATTATTTTTTAATGTTACATTCAGTATATGTTGTGTGAAGATGAACTAAGGAAGATATGGTGAACCCTAGTCCCAGTCTTGTTTGCATGATCGTATGATTGTTTCCCTTAGAATGTGTTAAAATCTGGATAGCTTCAAAGTACTTACCAGATCTTAGGCCATTCTCTGTTATCTCTGTGATTGTCTTGGAAGTAGCCAATTAAAGAAGAGCTAGGAGAGGATTTGTGGTGAGCCCAGCCCGCTAGTCTCTACTCCAAAAGTTGCCTTCAAGTTTCCCTTAGTTTTTGTATGTTTTCTATTGGAAGTGTATCAAAGGCTGGCTAGTTTCAAATTACTTACCAAATCCTAGTTTGCTTTCATGTCTTTCTTAAGTGCCTGGTCAAAGGCTAGATAGTTTCAAAGTACTTACCAGATCCTGGGCTGCTCTTTGTTCTGCATCTGTTTATTTCCCCTTCTTAATGTATCACTCCATTCCATAAATCAAAACCTTAAAGAGATCCTTAGGCATAGATGACTTGCCCCACAGACCACTCTTGAACCTGATTGTTTCAATTAAATCCTCTTATGACTCCATAGCCCAATGGACTGAAAACCTGTCATCATCTTTCTTCTTGATCAAAACTTACTCTTTTGCTTGCAACTTCTCACCTTTGAACCTCTTTACTTTTGGGACTTCTCACCTCTAACAAAAATCATGTTCAACCATCCAAAAACAAAAAAAACCCTTGGAATTTATAACTAGCTTAATATCATCATTCCAAACTTCAAAGACAAATCCATCTTTGTACATAATTGGAGAGATCCCTCTCCGGATTCAGGAGGGATAGATCCTATAATCCCAAAGTTGGTTGAAACGATGTTGTTTCTGTAATTGGACTCTACCAATATTGCTAATAAATTACAGATTCCCAACATTTCTGGTGACTCCACTGGGTAACAAACCCCGAATCCTTTCATTTAAAGATAATCATACGACATCAGAGATTTGGTTCATAGAGAATTTTCTTTATTAACCAGCTGGAGCCACCAGCAACATTTCTGGCGACTCCACTAGGGACTGAGTGTTTTTGATACTTTTTAAGAACCTCAGAGAACCCCTTGATTCGAGAAAACATTGTGAGTAAAAAGCATCTTTTTCAATCACTACCAAGAAATGATAATCATGATGGAACTTGTTTGAATCAGTGACAATCTAGGTCAACCCTCGGATTTTGATAAGACTTCATCTAACCTTGAAAGAATAGCTAGCTTAGCCATAAGAGTAGACTGTCTTTGTATCGCAACCGTAGCTAAGTTTTGAAGCAAAGTTAGGACATTCTTAGAAACCACACTAATAAAAATAACTCAGAAAATACCAAAAACATTTCATATTGGTAGTAAAACACTTACTCTTACATTTCATTTACCGTTGGTTGTGTTTGACCTCATACTCTTAGACAGAGTCTAGAAAGGGCCAGGTAGCCTCCGGATCTCATCCTCTTTTAGAGGTGACATATCTGGTAAATGCCCTCCCATTCCATCTCTGGTTAGAGTTTGTTGTGTTGCGGGATATCCTTGAAAAGGATGTTTCACAAGCACTGTGGTGGACAATGTATCTCTTTGAAAACACTTTAAAACTTTCCACCTGGCGACTCCACAATCCTGAACAGACCTTAAGACTCCACTGGGAAGAACCCTTATATTTATAATATCTTTCAAACCCAGTTAGAGGACTGTAGGATTAAAATTGTGAAAACAGATTAGTTGACCTCTTAAAGATTGACATATTTGGTTGACCTTTTCTTGTTTATTTGGGTCTAAAAACACAGCATAGTGGCTCCTAGAAAGATTCACACTAGAGCCCATCCTGACCCTGATCCACCTGAGATAGTTGATAACCCAGAAAGAATCCTTAGGAAGTCTCCTAAGATAGAATCTTCAACTATTTTCAAATCACCCCTAAGAGCTAATTCAGTCCCTGGAAATATTTCAGCTCTGCAACAATCACAAGCTGACCTATTAAATCCATTTAGAACTAGGTCCATTGATGATTTAGATCAGTTAGATTCTAAGTCTTCACATTCATCTCCTGAAACAAGTGAACATCTTGGGAATAGAGAAACAACGCCTCCTGATTTACATTTTCTTTATAATCTGGGTGTCTCTCACCCAAGGTCAGCTCAGAAATCTACTGCAGTCCCATCCACTTCTTTTCATCCTTCATCCGTCACTCAATCCACTTCATTTCAGCCCACACCCCCTCTTGTCAATCCACCTCCACCACATATCATGGTAGCATGGTATGCTCCCTTAGTCCTTCCTGTACCATTAGTCAATCTTCCACAGGACTATCAGTCCAAAATTCCATTATATGATGCTAGCAATGCTACAACAGCATCACAACATGTGGACAAGATGAATGACTACTTTGACAGAAATGAAATTGATGATGATTCTGTTAAACTCAGATTTTTTGCTCAGAGTTTAGGGGGAGAATTAAGAAAATGGTTTAAAGCCCTAGCCCCCCACAGTATCAACAATCTCCAAGGCTTCCATCAAACATTCTTAAAAAAATGGGAAGTGAGGAAGAATCCTCTCCAAGTCCTTGCTGACTACAATAATCTCCATAGAAACTCCAAGGAAAGTGTACAAGCCTATTGTACTAGATTTGAAAGCGTGTATAATGCACTCTCCCTAGAACTAAAACCTCTAGAAGGTTCAACCTTAAACAAGTTTCCTGAAGGGTTTGATGCTGACATGACCTATTCACTCAAAGAGAGAGATTTTGAAACTCTTGAAGACATGCAAAGAGGTGCTCTTTCTATGGAAGTCAACCTAATGGAGAAGAGAGTGAGGATGAAAGCTGAAAAGAGAGTATCTTTTAGAGAGGAATCCACACCTACTACCTCAAGCTCAAAGATGGAAAGAATGATGGAAGAAATGATGAATAAAATGAGCATTCTTGAGAGAGCACAAGCAAGTCAAAACCAAACTACTCCTCAAAATAGAAACCAAAACCAGAATCAGAATGTAAGAAGGAAGCAGCCTCCGAACAGACCCAGGGAAGATGATCAACAAATCACTCCTCCCTTTCATCAAAACTATGTGAGTGAGGTTGAGGAAATAGATGAAATGATAGAGGGAGATGATATAAACCTATTTGGGGTAGATGATGATGCCTTTGAGGTTCATTATGACAGGAAACAAGGTCTTTATACACCTTATGACGACAAAAGAGATGATAATGAAGATTATTATCAAAACATGGAAAATGTCGTCACCGAACCTCAAAGAGAATATGACCTCAGAAGTAAATCTAGTCAACAAACCCCCAACAATAAAACCTCTGACAAATCTTCTCAAAACAACACTACAACCAAGCCTAAAATAGTCAAACAAAAGGAAAAAACAGTGGATGTTAATTCTGGTAAAGGTAAAGAGAAAGACACTCAAAATCTTGAAAAACAGAGTGCAAACCTCAGTAGTACTAACACTTCAGCTAGTACTCCTTTTTCAACTGTTGTGTCAATTGTAGATAAAACAAATCAGCAAGTTTTTGTTGCTGATAGAGTGGCAGTAAACAAGGTTGAAACCAGCACCTCAAGGAATCAAATTCCTTTCAGCCTGGAACAGGAAATCTCAAAGATCAAAATTTCTATCCCTTTGACTGAGTTAGCTGCCCAACATGTATATAGGTCCAAAATTTTGAAGGCATTGAACATAGAAGAAAATGAGGATACACTCAATCTTAATGACGACCAACCAGAGCTTATTTTTGGTCCAAATATTGAAGGTAAGTTTCAAGAAGGACCTGTCCCTCCCTTTTATGTAAGTTTGAACGTTCATGACAAAATTCTACACAACACTATGCATGACTCAGGCGCTTCTCATAATTTAATGCAAAAAGCTGTAATGGAGAGCCTGGGTCTTGAAATCACTAGACCTTATAAAGATCTTTACTCTTTTGACTCAAGCAGAGTCAAGTGTTTAGGATTGATGAAAGACCTTTGTGTTAACTTAGCCCAGATTCCAGCCAAATTCTTAGTTATGGATGTTTTTGTGGCTGATATACCCCCAAAGTATGGAATGCTTTTATCAAGATCTTGGGGGGCTAAGTTACAGGTGACTATGCAAATGGATATGACCTATGCGACTATCCCTGTTTTCAATAAGACTAGAAGACTTTACAGGGAGTCTCACATGCAATACATAGTTACAAGTCAAGACAGGCCTCAAAACTCCCCTCTGTATTCTGTAAGTACAGGCCTTGATTCTTTTATCATGTTTAATGATGAAACCCTCACTGAAAAAATAACTTTAACAGGATCAATGGCTGAAACGAAGGAAGAGGAGCACAACACTGAAGTGTCAAAACAGTTTGCTACACTTGAAAACATTAGCAAACCAAACACAGGTCCTGAGCTACAGGTCATCAATCCTTTAAACTTAAATCTTGACAATCAAGAGAACAATCCTCAACCCGATGAAAAACTTGAGGAAAAAAATCATACATAGGACATTCACCAAACTGGTAAAACTAAAAATGATCCTCTCTAGAGTATGTATTTTGATGGGTCATGCACTAGAACAAATGCTGGTGCAGGTGTCTGGATTACTAACACTGAAAGCAAGCACATAGAATGTATTTCTTGCAAATTAAACTTTCAGTGTTCAAACAACATAGCAGAGTATGAATCCCTGCTCTTAGGCTTACATTTGCTGAATAAGTTAGGAGCCAAGAAAATAAATGTGTATGGGGATTCTGAGTTAATAATTAGGCAAGTCAATGGGGAGTATAATGAAAATCATCCCAGACTTAGGGCCTGTCAGAATGATGTCATGGATCTTTTGAAAACATTTGAGGAGTCTAAACTGATTTTTGTCCCAAGAAAAAGAAATCTTATAGCCCATAATTTAGCCTTTGTAGCTAGGACATGTTTAACGCCATATGAGACCAAAGATTGTTCACCTCAGATAAAATTTAGACCAGCTGTGCCTGATAATAAAAAATAATTGCAGGTGTTTGATGGAGATAAACAAATAGAAGACTTCATGCAATTCAGAAATGAATTTGAACTGCATAGTTCAGATTCAGATTATGATACAAACTACAGTGAAGAAAATTTTCTTGGTGAAGAAGAGCCTTCTCCTGAGCTTGTCAATAATAACCTTCAGACTAGCAAACTTAGAAACGAAACAAAATTGAGTGCAGAATCAGAAATAGAAGAATTAGAAACTCTGCATTCTAAAGATGAAAGTTTGCCAAGTGGTCTAACACCTTTAGAAGAGTTGTTTGATTTTAATGATGTGGCCAAAAAACCTAAACTGGAACCTGTAGAGACTGACGTAGAAGAGTGAAATATTGGCAGTGAAGAAAAACCGAAAATGATCAAACTGTCCAAAACTTTGCCAGCTCACATTAAACTCAAATACATAGAGCTGTTCAAAGAATTTTCTGATGTTTTTGCATGGAGTTACGAAGATCTTAAATCCTATGACACTGAAATAATACAGCACAAAATCCCTCTCAAAGAAAACCAAAAACCATTCAAACAAAAAATGTGCAGAATAAACCCTGTACAGCTGCCTTTGGTTAAGAAGGAAATCATGAAGATGTATGATGCTAGTATTATTGTCCCTATTAGATATTCTGAATGGGTATCAAATCTGGTGTCTGTTAGGAAGAAGACTGGAGAAATCAGGATTTGTATAGATTTTAGAGATTTAAACAAAGCTTCATTGAAAGACAACTACCCTTTACCAAAAATGGATCATATTTTACAAAGGGTGGTGGGGTCTAAAAGAATTTCTTTTCCTGATGGCTATTCAGGGTATAATTAGATCTTAGTTCACCCTGCTGATCAATTAAAGACAGCCTTTACTACACCATGAAGCACTTTCATGTATGTGAAAATTCCCTTTGGTCTAATGAATGCTGGAGAAACCTTTCAAAGAGCCATGGACATAGCATTCTCAGAAGAATTGGGCTTATTCATCATTATATACCTTGATGATGTCACTATGTTTTCAAAACAGATGAAGAGCACTTACAACATTTAAGAAAATGTTTCGAGAAATGAAAAAGGTTTGGGATATCTTTAAACCCTAAGAAAACACTTTTTGGTCTCCAAGAAGGTAAACTTCTTGGGCACATTATTTTAGAAGAGGGTATAAAGATTTATCCTAAGAGGATTGAGGCCATATTGCAAATCTCTCATCCTCGAAACATCAAAGAGTTGCAGTCTTTCATTGGAAAGATTAACTTTTTGAGAAGGTTCATCCCCAACTTGGCTGAGCTCCTTAGGAATATCACAAATATGTTGAAGAAGGAGCAAGGGGTAAAATGGACCTTGGAAGCAAAGACATCCTTTGAGCTGGTGAAACAAGCATTAACCAAAACACTGGTTCTCATAAGCCCTGGTTTTTCAAAAGATTTTTATATCTTTTCATTTGCATCAGAACATACCATAACTTCTGTCCTTTTATAGAAAAATCCACAAGGACAAGAGTAGCCTATTGCATTCTTTAGTAAGGCATCGAGGGATGCCCCATTGAAGTACAACATTATGGAAAAGTAAGCTTTTGCTTTGGTTAAAGCTTTAAAAGATTTCAGGGTGTACATCCTTCACTCACACATTATTTCCTTTGTCCCAAATTCAGTTGTTAAAGACATCCTAACACAAGACCCGGATGGTACGAGAGGTAAGTGGATTGCTGTCATTCTTGAATATGATTTAGAGATAAAACCCACTAAGCTCATCAAAGGCCAAGGTCTAGCTAGATTAATGGCTGAATCAAATTGTGAAGTTCTTGATATTCATATGATTAATGCTTTAGATGATCAAGAGGAAATCTCGACACCCATTGTTGAAAACCATTTCATGAATTCCTCTTGGTATGTTGATATTGTTTATGTTTTTCTTAATTTAAATACACCTCCTGGTTTATAAAAAACAAAGGCAATGTTCTTGAAGTTGAAAGCAGTAAACTATTGCATTATAGATAGATGTCTTTATTGGAAAAATGCAAGTGGTATATTTCTTAAATGTTTGCCTGAGTTTGATGCAGAGAAGGTTAAGCAGGAGCTCCATGAAGGAGAGTGTGGAGGTCATTTATACTGGAAGTCAACAGCCAACAAAATTTTGAGGGTTGGTTTCTATTGGCCCACTCTTTTTCCTGATATACACAAGATGACCACTACTTGCCATAAATGCCAACTGTTTGAAGGAAAGAGAAAATTTCTACCCCTTCCTCTGCATCCAATCACTGTTGAAGCTCCTTTTCAATAGTGGGGACTTGATTTCATAGGAGAAATCCATCCACCATCCTCTGCCCAACATAGGTGGATCCTTACTGCCACAGACTACTTCACTAAGTGGATAGAAGCCATTCCTTGTAAGCAGGCCAATGATTCATTCATCATAAAATTTATGGAGACTAACATTCTCTCCAGATTTGGCTGTCCTACCAAGATCATCACTGATAATGCAGCGACATTTGGATCAAAGAAGATGGTTGAGTTCTGTCATAGATATCAGATATCATTGGGGCATTCCATAGCCTGTTACCCTCAAGGTAATGGACTTGTAGAATCTTCCAACAAAAGCTTAGTGAACATAATCAAGAAACTGTTGGAGGATAACAAAAAGTCTTGGCACACAAAGCTTGTCCATGCACTTTGGGCTGACGGATTAACTTTGAAGAAATCTATTGGTATGTCACCTTTCCAGCTTGTGTATGGTACAGATGCAATTTTTCCAAATAGCCTAGGTGTACCAGTTATGAAGTTGATTCAAGAGTTGCAGACTGAAGAAAATGACATGATCAGAAGAATAAATCAAACCATTCATCTTCAGTAGACCAGAGAGGAAGTGTACAACAAAGCATTACAGAAACATGAAAGCATCAAAAAGCTTTTTGACAGAAGAACAAAGGCCAGCAATTTCAGCATTGGGGAAAAAGTTTTAAAGTGGGACTCAAAGAGGAAAGAAAAGGGAAAACATGGAAAATTTGACAACCTATGGCTTGGCCCTTACTCTATTCATTCAGCTGTTGGTAATAATGCATTTTTCTTACAGGAACTGGATGGAACAGAATTGTTTGGGGGTCCTATCAATGGCAGGATGCTTAAGCATTATTTCTCTTGATCCATTTTATGTTTTGAAGCCTTTTTATCTTTTTTCATTATGAATATTTCATCCACCATTGCATTCAAAGTTATAAAAAATCAAAAAATATAAAAATAAAATAAAATAAGAAAAGAGGGCAGAAATGAAAATAAGAAAGGCAAAGCCCCATGCCAAAAAGAGAGACAAAATTTTAAAGTGTGCAAGCTCAAATGCCACTCCTCAAAAACACATTTCTAGTTAGTCAAATTGTTTAAACTTGACTAATTAGCTTTAAATATTCTACTGATAGGATAGTGAATTCAATTTTCCAAACTGTTCAATCTTGGCTTATCAGTAGATAGATTAGGTTAGAAATTGAAGGTTCAAACAAGCTCAAAATCTGAACTAAAGTTTCCAAAGAGAGATGAATCAAAACTATTTTATCTTCTGAGTCAAAAAAGAGAAAAGCTGGTTCTAATCTGCTTAAAATTTGAACTAGAAGAAAAGCAAAAACAGCTCAAAAGAAAAGCAAAAACAGAGCTGTGAAGAAAAGAGAAGGCCATGATAAGAGACTTTCAGATCTTAAGCCTTCCATTTTGATTTTAGTTTTCTGCAAATAATAATCTATGTGCAGCTTGTTTTTATGCCATAGATCACAGCAAGTCAAATAGCTTAATCTTGGCTTGACTGTTTTTAAATTTCTGTTGTAGAATTTAGAGAATGGAAGTCTGTTGGACAGTTTAATCCCAACAGACAGTAGATTAGGTAGAGAATAATCTGAGCTCAACTGTTTAATCTGAGTTCAGGGAGAAATAAGGAGTAGATTTAGATTATTTTTTATGCTTTCAAAAGAATAAAATGTTGTGAAAAGAGTTTTCCAATCCAAGTGCACTCTGATGAAGAAAAATGTTAGATCAGTAGGATTGGGTAGGTAGAAATTTGTATTGATGACATCCATTATCTTCTCATAACTGATTTTATTTTTCAGAGCAGAGCAAGATCATCCAGCAAGAGAAGATAAATCTAAAGGATCAGGCACAAGTCAGCCTCCCAGAGAAATCAAGTATGAATTCTTGATGCCTTCAAGAAGGCACCATCCCCAAGTGGAGCCACTGTTAGCCACCTGTAAAATTTGATCATACCAAAGGTGGCTAAATTTGTTTTGAGCCTTTAAGGAACAATTTTTCCCTATCAAAAAATGTTGGCTCTTGAAGACTCTTGAAGGCCTCATGCCTCTATCCAGTTTCCCACACTACTATTTTGCATCCAAAAAACCTCTGAAATCCTACAAAAATCCAAAGTCAACAACTGCTGCAGACCCTGTTTTCCCCTTCCTTCTCCTCAAAACTAATCTCCTCTTCTACCCCTCCATTCCCCATGAAAATCCCTCATTTCCATGTTTCTCCTATTTTCCCCTCATCAAAATTCATTTTATAAGGTTAAAAACCCACTTTTTAACCTTACCGCAACCTTCATTTCCTTTGAAAAACCATAGAAAACACATTTTTTTCTATGTTCTGGGCTTAAGCCCCCACGGGCCAAGCCTCTAACCCTTTTCGTCCATGCACCTGAGTGCCAGAACCGAATGCTAAACCCGTTGGATGCTTATCCTTTTAAATTAAAATTTCTCCGCCCAAACCATTAAAAACCTTTGTAAAAGCGTATTTTTGGGTTTTTAATTATTTCCAAAGGTTTTAGCCGTGTAAATGGTGGAGAATTCTCAACCGTCAATCTGCCCTGCAGATCGGACGGCGCGGAGCACGACTTACCATGTGGTACCCGCCTCCCATGCACTGTTTGCCCAAAACCGACAGTGTTTTCCGCACCGCCTTCGGGCCAAAGGCTTTTTTCTCCCATCTGCCAGCAATTCCATACACTGTGTGCCGCGTTTCCTTTGTACCTTTTCCGAAACCACCGTCCCCGTGCATTAAATTTTTCCCCCGCACATTAAAATCCGAACCAGGATGCCTAGTGAAATGGATCTCTGCTGTCTGATCTAGGCCCACTGATCCAACGGTGAGCGCTAACCAAAGTTGCGCGATGGATAATAAAGGTGCACGCTGTGGAGTACTAAAAAGGTATGATTTTGATGATTATTTCAATGACTTTTTGATAGAATTTGTGAACCTTTTGTATCATGAATTTGGAAAGTAATAAGGAACTATAACAAAACATGTGAGAATCGATGTGTATAACTTAGCCACTGATAATGGTTATTTTCTATACAGGAAAAGGAGAAAACGAAGAGTTGCCGCTCCAAAGGGAAGGACAAAGTGGAGATAACTGTTGTCTCTCTGGACGAGAACCGAACGCAAACATAGGGAAACAGATCAAAGTAAATCGGCTCGAGAAAGAAGGAGAGGACACCAGCTCAGCGCAACAGCAAAGACAGGATGAAGAGTTAACAGTTTGGCGAATCCCTCAGGATCGAAGATCCTGAGGGATCGCTGCTTTATTTATCTAGTCGCTTGGACATCTCCGCCGTCGTCTTTATAAAAAGAGACAGCACTGTTAGTTTAAGATAGAGATGATAGCGAGATAGGATACATTTTATGTAATCTTCTGAAAAACATCAGATTTGGTTATTAAGCTTCGTTGAGAACTGGTTCGATGTATTTTTGATCAATGCATTAATGAAAGCTTGGTGATTATTCCATCTTCGCGTCTGCGTTAACTTAAAGCGGTGTATCCTTGGAGGCTAAGGGCCCGGCCCCGAAGGACACTTGCTTCTGTACCATTACAGCTTCGCTTCTGTGTGGTTTGTTTATTATTGTTATTTGATACATTGATATGCTTTACAAGTTCAGATTACATGCTCTGTTCAAGTTTGAATCATTGTAGTTTCTACAGCTAGAATTGTGTGTTAACTTCGCATTAAGTTATTAATCCTTTCAAGAGTTAATCGCATATCCTTACTGTTATATTACAGAGCTGTCATACTAAGCATTCGTGTGGTGTGCGTTTATAATTCATCAATACTGTTCTATAATTCATTCGCTGTTATTGCTGTTCCATTAGTGTGACCTGTGTAAATCGCCTTTAGAATGACAGAATGTTCTTTGATTGCAAAGAGTGTATAGATTGAGTTTGGTTATAACCCGCGGGACTTAGTTATTCAATTGCTGTTCCATTTTAGAGTTGCTGTTCCATTTTGGGGACTGTGTTTAACTTTTATTCGCCATCGTTCTCCATTTATCATGTGTGCTTGATGGTTTGTTGTGAGAGATGATCTAATGCTGTAGTGAGCAGTAGCAGTCACTGTCTAGCTCCCAGGCTCGTGATCTATGATTTAGTTCCTTTTCCATCAGTTTCTGAAGGGATGGTTTATCATTACCGAACCCTTGAATGATAAGTTATTAAGTTTTCTGAGTGTGTGATTTATTTTCAAAGCACTTGATTTCGCCACATCCGTTACCTCTGTATTTTATAAGCATCACATCATTAGCATTACCTCGACAATGAGCTCCCCATTGAGTCACTCTTTGTAATGACAAAACGTCTTTGCTGACATATTAATGTGAGGTAATTAGAGTATAGAAAGAGACCTTTTTAGCCCCCCACACACGCGTGACAACAGTGCCCTCAAACACTCGCATCAATCTCCGTCGTTGATCTGATCTGCAGATCGATGGCCCATATCGCATCGCCTGATTCTGTTTCCCAGTCAACGATTCCCTGCTGCTAACTTTCCATCGCTCGCTCCCGACCGTCGATCATGCGCAATCAACGGCTCATATTTGATCCTCCTCCCCCATGCTTTTTTTGACCATTCTAAGATTAAATCCGGACCATTGGATGATGCCATCCAACAACCCTCCTTCCTCCGCACATCCTCCAATGCAGATTTACCTATAAATGCAGGATTTCATAACATTTTTTTGTTTTTGCAGGTTTTAATGTTTTTCCGATTAAATGAAGAAATTTCACAGGCCAAGGATGACGATCCTCTGGCCTTCGAATACATCAGGAAAGACATCCGCAGGGTTAAATTACATGTTTTGTCGATGTTTTTTTAGGCATTGATGCCTTATGAACCCTGCACAGCCCGGCACGACAGCAAGGAAAACCATGGAACGGGCATAGTCGAAGATTTTCAGTGTCGAAGACCAGGATGAACCAATGCAGAGAATTGATGGACAGATTAGTGGGGATTACGGCTAAGACAGTTATCAAAATCCTAATCCCCAATCTAAAACACAGTTTAAAGTAAAACCTAAAAGTGTTTTATCAGGAAAACCCTCCACCGCCACAGGTGGAGGCAAATTGATTCCTCCCAGCGACTACAATGCCACCTGTGCCTCAAAGTATTCAATAAGGAACATAATTTATTGATCGGGATCAAATATTTTACCTCGACGCAGCCGAAGAGTTACTTCTGCCAGTAATTTAATGAAAGAATGTCTGCAGAGTAGCCCTAGCATCACATAGAGCCTCAAAGGTCAACAAAAGCTCCCTCCGAGTTAATTCATATGTGTAAATCAATTAATGTAGTGAAACACCTGTACAATTTCTTCATTGAGCCTCCCAAGGGCCAAGAAACATTAACTCTGTATTAATTGTATTTGAGATCTTTAATCAGATCTCACCTCCTCATCCTTCTATAAATACTTCAGTAGAAGATGAGTGAGGGGTTGGTTGTTGATGTAATTGCTGCAACATTGTAATGTAGTTGAGCTGAAGACTCCTGATTGTAAATAGTGATTCACTGGCTCTTGGAGCTCTGCTTGTAACAGATAAGTTAGGTTGTGAAAGAAGGATGAAGTAAAACACTGGACTTGAAGATTGTAACCGGTTTGGAGCATCAATACAAGCTGATTTATGGGATCCTGGTCTATGCTGACGGTGATGTTATTCTTATTGTAACTTGTTATTTTATTCCTGTTTTCATTTTGTCTCATTTTCGCCTGTAAAGAACAGTTTAAACAGGGTTAGGACCTACTACATATCAGTAACCTTCTCTGGCTGAGAAATCTTTATTTAAATGTTTTCTTTCTACTGTGTTATTCGGAAATGATTTAATTCATTTTAAGCATAGGAATGTTGGCATTCCCTCGTCTTAGTGTCTTAGCTGAATATTATTTTTTAATGTTACTTTCAGTATATGTTGTGTAAAGATGAATTGAGGAAGATATGGTGAACCCTGGTCCTAGTATTTTTTGCATGACTATCTGATTGTTTCCCTTAGAATGTGTTAAAAGCTGGATAGTTTCAAAGTACTTACCAGATCTTAGGCCATTCTCTGTTATCTCTGTGATTGTCTTGGAAGTATCCAATTAAAGAAGAGCTAGGAGATGATTTGTGGTGAGCCCGACCCGCTAGTATCTACTCCAAAAGTTGCCTTCAATTTTCCCTTAGTTTTTGTATGTTTTCTATTGGAAGTGTATCAAAGGCTGGCTAGTTTCAAAGTACTTACCAGATCCTAGTTTGCTTTCATGTCTTTCTTAAGTGCTTGGTCAAAGGCTGGATAGTTTCAAAGTACTTACCAGATCCTGGGCTGCTCTTTGTTCTGCATCTGTTTATTTCCCCTTCTTAATGTATCACTCCATTCCATAAATCAAAACCTTAAAGAGATCCTTAGGCATAGATGACTTGCCCCACAGACCACTCTTGAACCTAATTGTTTCAATTAAATCCGCTTATGACTCCATAGCCCAATGGACTGAAAACCTGTCATCATCTTTCTTCTTGATCAAAAATTACTCTTTTGCTTGCAACTTCTCACCTTTGAACCTCTTTACTTTTGGGACTTTTCACCTCTAACAACAATCATGTTCAACCATCCAAAAACAAACAAAACCCTTGGACTTCATAACTAGCCTAATATCATCATTCCAAACTTCAAAGAAAATTACATCTTTGTACATAATTGGAGAGATCCTCTCTGGATTCAGGAGGGCTAGATCCTAGAATCCGAAAGTTGGTTGAAATGATGTTGTTTCTGTAATTGGACTCTGCCTATCTTGCTAATAAATTACAGATTCCCAACAAGCAGCTCTTCTTCTTTTTAACCAGGTTATTGCTTGTTTTGGTATTCCTAGAGATATTGTCACCTATCGTGGCAGTCATTTTCATAATAGCATGATGGATGAGTTGGCTCTAAAATTAGGTTTCTGGCAAGAGCATTCATCTCCGTATTATCCTCGGGCCAATGGGCAAGTGGAATCTGTGAACAAATCCTTGAAGACTATTCTTCAAAGGACAATTAATAAAGCTCGATCCAACTAGCATATCATGCTGTATCCTGCACTTTGGGCATACAGGATGTTAGTGAAAACTGCAACTCGCTTTACTCCATTTCAACTAGTTTACGGGCTGGAATCCATATTTCCCATTGAATGTGAGATTCCTTCTCTTAATTTAACTGTTGAGCTTCTTCCTAACACTTCTAGTCTTGAAGAACATCTCCTTCACCTAGAACATCTTGATGAGCAGCGTCGGGATGCCGCCACGATGAATGAGGCGCATAAGAAATGAGTCAAAGTTCAGTACGATAAGGTAGTCAAACCTAGGGTTTTCTCGGAAGGTGACCTCGTCTTGGTCTATGCCCAAGAGAAGGATGCCTTGCTCTTGGGCGCAGGAAAGTTTAAGTCTGTGTGGTATGGCCCCTTCATCATTAAAAAAGTCCTTAAAAAAGGAGCATATACCTTGGTTGATTTTGAAGGAAATGAGGTGGCGAAGCCCAGAAATGGGCTCTATTTGAAAAGGTATTATGCCTAGGCTTTGGCCTGGCATCTTACTTTTGTATATAGTTGTTTTTTTTTGTACATATCTGGTTTTTGGTCTTTGATGTGATGGTTATTTTTTCTATCTGCTTTGGTAGGTTGTGTCGAATGTCATGAGTCATTATGGTTTCGCCGATGGTGTTAGTAGACACACCCAGAACTTGGCTTCCGCGGCTTGGGTGCTTCATCATCCATCCGGTCAGTTGTTAGTATCAAGAGGAGTCTGCATTGGTCCTGCTTCCAATAATATAGCAGAATACACTGCAGTTATTTATCTACTCTTGGAGGCAATATCTTTGGGTGTTGATTCGTTGGTATTATTCTTGGACTCCCAGCTGGTGGTGTCGCAGTTGAAAAATACTTATCAGGTTCGAGATCCATTTTTACTTCGGTTTTTTTTTAGGGTACATTTGTTACAAAGATCATTTCAATTTTTAACATTCATTCATATTCCTCGAGCAGAAAATTGGTTGGTAGACTCATTAGCTAATCAAGAAATTGATTGGCATATTAATCATTCCATACATTAAAATTTAATCATCAAAAACATCATGAATTTGTCACATCACATCATAAATCGCTGTATATATATATCATCAGAGTGTTCAAAAAAATATACAAAATTTGGATCCATAAGTCATACAAAATTAGGGCTTATGCCCGATCATGTTCAATATCAAAAATATACAGTCATCCGATAATCATATCTATCTACTCCTGTGGTCCCTGCCAAAATTCATGTTCCTATAGAACACGATCGCAGTAGCAACACGACGGAATAATCACACCCAGTCACGTGGTACTCCCACTACCTGTCTTTGAATGGCCTCAGGTAGATATTCCACTGCAGCCATAGGCACTTGGCGAGTTAAACCCTCCAAGTTCCTCTGAATCGCATGGAGGGTCCTGCCTGGGTCTTCAGTATCCGCCTCGCCTCTGCGGTGCTTGTGCCGTGGGTAGCCCTCAGGACGGACTGGTCCAATATTTGTATCATGGTCATCATAATATTGTAAGTCATTTTGAATCCAATAAAAAAAAAATGTTTTGTTTTCACATTTTTTCACATATATTGAAAAAATCATAAAAAATCATATAATTAAAAAATTGCAATCTTACCGATTGCGCCCCATGCCATGCTAGGTGGAAGGATGAGGTCTGGATCACCGCAAAAATCCATCCCGGCATAGGGGTAGTCCTCCATGGTGATGACTTGTTCTCCCCACCATTGGAATAACTCGTCATCCCAAGTGGTTCGAGGAACTTCACTTCCCCCCAGTCTCTTCATCAGATCTGTCCATCGAGCAATTCTTGGGTCTCTTGTGCTGTTGATGGAAGAGATCACTTTGGGTCGAAGCCCAAGAATCTTCTCAAAGAATAATGTCATAAAAATGGTTCCATACCCGAAATTCTTTGTTTTAGCTTTCTGGATGGAGGTCAGTTGTTGCTTCATATTCATTAATAGAGTTGTACACCAATCATATAGGTGCGCTAGGCACTTCACAGCTATGCTCATCTGGGTCCTAGATGCCTGATCCAAGGATTCAGATCCTGCTACCCTGCCAATGGTAAACAGAAGAATCTTCATGTGTATATCTCTCAAATATTTCATAGCAATCTAAGTCCCTACTTTCTTGGACCCCTCTACACAGTAGACATGGACATAGTCATCCACAGTAAGCCCTCCCAAAGGCTTGCTTTGAAAATCTACTGGGTCTCCCCTCCGTGAGAGTCCAGTAATGAAGTAGATGTCTTCTAACTCTATGTGTATGGGCATTTGATCTATCACGAAGCAATCTTCCTCCGGTTCCCAGTAATTTACCAACATTTCGAGCAATTGGACATTACTCTTCATATTTGGCATTTTGAAAAATTTGAGCTATCCGCAATTTCAGAGGATATTGAGCGATTGTTGATCTTGCATTACTTCATTATCAATTGCACTATGCTCACGTTCCCTCCAAGTGATGGTCATCCTGAAAAAATTCATTTATTTGTTCATTAGATGCGTTTTTTTACATCGCGGGTTGCGCATATGTGACTTACCCTATAGACAGTTATGTATCATACGCGGCTTGGTCCATATGAACCTGCGTATGCACAGAGCCCTAAATTAAAACAAATATTTCTACGGTGAAATTTCCAAATTTTAACTCTATTAATGGACAGAATTGATAATAATGATGGATTAAGAGCTTACCTGACTGATTCGGCGAAGTTTGACCGCTGATTGCTCATGTTTTGATGAAAGAGGGTTTTTCTCTAGAGCTCTTTTTCCCAAATCAGCAAGTAACAATAAACCAAATATGAGGTAACATGTGTATTTATGCCCAGAATTTGAAAAAATTTGCAAAACTTTGTTATGCTTATTTTTTTCAATCTATCTTAAGTTGCATAACCCGGATGCTTATAAGTGCCCAGATTGGTATATTTTCAGGTACATTTTGATGAAGTTGAGATTTTTCGGTTTTTTATCCATGACTACTGACCCATCATGGCAGGTATATGATCTTCACTGGCATATATGTTAGAGAATCCACTTTCCATTGCATTTTTCATACTAGCCTCCATTCTGATCACTTGCCATAGGGTCGATCCCATCAGGTCATGGGTATTTCACCCATTTCACTCGCCGATTTTTTTAATCATGACTTGGTGGTAGAGCCTTCCTTTACATGGGCTTCCTAGTTAGTTCCTCGCTAGAATTTTTTTCCCATGCTACGTTTCCTGTAGGCTCGGGAGTCTTCTTTAGTCCTGCCATGACTTATCTGTTGAAGCTTCATTCTTCTTCTTATTCACTATCATTTTTATGGATATTACCCTAGAGGCTCCCTGGTGTTGTTGAGTTGTACTACTGCATTACATATTGGCCACTTGTTTATCCTGCCCTTTAGCTGGCTTCATTTGGACTCGATGTTTAAGCCATATTTTGACCTTGAATGTCTGTACAAGTTAACCATTGCATGCACTTAGCTATTGCAACTTGACACCCTTTTTACCTATGGATGGAAGATTCCTTTGAGTATCGCTTACCAGTTTCCGCCACCTTGCATTCAGCATAGGACCATTCCTATCCCAGGAACTAGTGCATATGTTTCTTGATACTCGTTCTATCCATTATACCATAGCATTCATTAATTCTTTTTCAGGCTTATTATATGAAAAAGACAAAAAAATCAAATATAACAAAAAGAGTGAGAATGGGATGTTACTTCATAACTTGATGATAGTACAGTATCATTTTTTCGCCCTTGAACAAAGCACATACAGTTATATATTTCCTTCATTTGGGATGGTTTTAGTTTTGAGCTAGGTTCAGCTTTTGCCTTATTTCACTGGTCAGTCCTCCTCCGGTTGGTTATCTCTTCCAATCATATGGAGAGTTTGTTTTTTCCTCCTGCGTAACAGACTTATACAGTGTCATTTTGTACTGCCATGGTCATCACGAGTCGTGCTTTTTTTCAAGGGAAGTTTAACCAGAGTCGGCCATTCTGCGCTGTCTCTTGACTCATTCTTCAGTCGGCCTTCCCGGTCTTGTTAGTATCTTGTTCTATCACATCAGATGTTCTGGTCTTCTGCTCGTGCTGGTTTGAGAAGGTCTCCATTGACTTCTTGCTGGTGGGTTTGTCTCTCATCGACTATGACATATTGCTCTGAGAGTAAACCTAGAGCTACACCCTGGCCCTATTTCCATCATTGATAGGTGACTTTGTGCTCAGCATTTGATCATCATTATGGGTCTTTGACTGAGTGGTTTTCCTTGTGTTCGACGTCAGCATACATTATCACACTTAGGATTCGTGCAGTACCTTGATTTCCATTTGACCCTATCGATGGATATCTCGCCTCTGTGTTAGCTTTCATTATTGTTTGGTTCAGAGGGTTTCTTCCGTGCACTAGCTTCATCTTGTGCATGTCGGAAACATACTTCGGTTTGGTTCTGTCACTCTGCTTCGTCTGATTCCTTCCAAATCTTGGCCTGTGGGTTACACTCACGTTGGACTGATGTGGGATGCCTTAATGCCTTCCTTCCAGCAGATTTTTTCCCATCGACTCTAACTCATTGCTCTGGGAATAAAGCCTAGAGTCTTTTTTCAGTAACTTAGGGTTTGCAGTCATCAGTGGCAGACTCTTCACTATCAACAGTGAGGATTCATCATTGCCTCCTGATTGGTAGATTCTTCCAAGTTTTCAACTTCAACTCATTCATTCGCACTTGTTAGATTGTACTGGGGCACCTTGACACTCATTTTCATCATCGGTGGATTGTCTTGCATTTGTTAACGGTATACAATATTGACCAGTAATCAAATGATTTCTCACATGGTCGACTTCAGCTCATTTATTCCCATTGTGTAGAATTTTTCCATAGTGATTGGTGAAGACCTTGAGTTGCATCAGCATCTTTCGGTTCACTTTTGATAGTCCATTCAGTTTCTACCAGTGATGCCTTCCACCCTTATATGTTGTAGTGCCAGTACAGCAGCATCCTATATGTTGGCTCCCGAGTTGCGTGATTGTACCATGTGTTCCACCCCTTATGATTTGGTACCTGGAGATTCAGTTACTTTTGTGATCAGACATCCATTTTCAGCATTATTGATCAGTTTGATATATGTGATACTTGGACATTGATTCCGACTTGTACTTCCGGGCCGTGCTCAGATGATTCATTGTGTACTTTTAGTTCAGCTATACTTGTATACATTATGGATCTATTTTGTACTTTCTATATGATATATTTTTGACTGAGCATGGGTATGCCCGCCTCAGACATGAGTTGACTCTCTATTTTCTTTCATTGGTTTTTGGCAGGCTGAAATTTGGTGAAGTCCTCTCTTGTCCTTGCAAATTTCTTTCTATGCACATAATACATTTCGGCCATCATGTACCCCTTCTGACCTCATATATTAGGGGGCATCTATTATAGCATAATTTTTCACTCTCATGTGATTCATGATTGTCTTTTTGGCCTTGGGCACCCATTCCCACAGACTTGAATAAAAATCAATAAAAAACAGTGTTTAAAATCCCATACGTGGGTATGCCCAGAATTTTCCGTGTGTATACGCGATTCCAGAGATAATTTTCCGCGTATGCCATTAAAATCATTAAAAAATATATAAAATACCTATTTTTGAGGCTGAGTTGATGGTTATTCCCGTAATTCAACCACCTCAGGCCATGGCCAACTGTTTCCAACTGATTGAAACTACTTTGAGGGAGTATAAAAGCCCCTCGTATGCATGGCCTAAGAGAGAGAGAAAATATTATAGACATTATACTCTGTTGGAGCCCGATTCAAGTCTGATTTCCCATGCCTCCTACACTTCCCAGATTTTTACATGAAACCCTTGTTTCCTGGAGATGTTCATCAGCTTATATGTCATCTCGTGTGCACAAGTCTTGAAAGAATCCTAGCGCGGTAAGGGCGGGATGGATCTGGACGACAGTCTGTTCGAAGATCGTGGAAGGATTCAGGTGGTCTCTCCACCTTTCTATTATTGTACATGTTGTTCGTAATGAAGAAGAACCATCTTGTTCCCGAATTCACGTGTTAATATATGCTTTCATATGTGAAAATATTGTTAATTAAGCATTTATTATTGTTTATATGATGTTTCGCATGGATTACACTGACATTTAGGAGAGATATATGTTGTAAAACTAGATTTCCGTGCAAGTTCCTTCTTGATTTCTAGGTTGAAGAGGAAGAAGGGTTGCTGGGGGTTTGGACCCCGCAAGATCTACATCAAACGTAGGATCTACGGGTGAGTTCTACAATCGATAATATCTAGTTTTTAGCATACAAGTTTGGTTGTGTGAGTCCTTCTTGAATAGCATGCCCTGATCTGTGGAGGTTTTTGACTTAACGACCTCTAGGGAGTTATTTCCCGAAACATGTATGTTGAGTTTATCAAGATGTATGTTGACCCTTTAAAGCCATGTCTCTCTTTCATCCTCAACCTCCTTGGCCGTCCTTTCCTCAAAAGTCAGCTTTTCATATTCAATTCTCAGCTGTTGTAAAGACCTCTTAAGACCTCTTGTTTTTGGTCTTTTTATGTTTCTTTGGATGTCATGCTGGTTAGGGTCAGTAGGTGGCATCATAGATCTACCTTTATTTGTTTTAAGCAACTCTAGTTCCATGAATATTTTCTTGTCCTTCAGTTTCTTATTCTCCTACTCAAGAAACTAAATGATAAACTTAGATCTCTCGAAGTTAGTCTGAATCTATCTAATTTGGGCATCCTTCTCTTTGAAAATCAAAATATAAAATTCATAATCATCCTGCTCATACAAGTCAATGAGGTCAAAATCTACTTCCTCATCATGAGGGTCCTCATCCTCTTGCATGGCCTCCTCATTCTCATCTGCTTCTGTCATATTTTTCTTTCGCTTATGTACCTTATTTTTTGATGAAGAAGGCAAGGTCCCTTCCACTTTCCATGGAGCAAACACTTTCCTATACACTCTCTGATATGTTCTAGCTAATGTGCCCATTTCATCCCTTTTAGGCTTGCTAACCATAGCTCTGCTAGGTGACCCAATATGACCCTAAAATGGTGATAATGGTGGTGAAATGTGTGAAGTAGGATGAGTTGATGAAGGAGTAGGTGTTGTGGGCTGAGATGGAGAGGCCTATCTTCAACATGTTCATCAGTAGCATGAGATGAAGAAGGCATATCTTCAACATGATGAGCTTGTGGAGTTGTGAAGATATCATTGGAAATGAAGGTGTCCCATGAAATATGCAACTAGTTAAGGTGATGGAGGACATTGATCTTGATGAGAGAGTGGTGAAAGAGGTTGTTCATCTACTGGTCATAATATCTCCTTTTTAAAATGTCTGCCATTTTTTCCATGCTCTTGAACAGATAGTATGGGATATTAAGCAGTTTGACTCTTGTGAAGTGCATAAGAAGTCTAATATGATATTTATAGAGTCTATAGAACCTCCCTTCACATGAGAAGTACTTCATGGTGATCTTCAACATGGGGGTATACATATCAAGAAGGTGGCTGAAATGAAAAAATCTCTTTCTCTCACTTATGTAGCTTGGCTTGATGAATGGTTCATAATAATGATCATTGAAGTCTTTGGATTTAAACCACCTCTTACCCATGTTTGGAATCCCTGTGGCAGAAAAAATGATAGATGTAGATATGGTGAAGGTTACACCTACAAGGGTCACCTGATTGTCTTTGAGGCTTGAAATGAAAATTTTGCTCAAAATAGGGTGATGTTGAACTCTTTCAATCATACTGCGGAAATCAAGGCAACCAACATATTGAAAGCAAGAGACTCTCATTGGTGAAACCATTAGTTCTCTGGTGTTTGTGGGCTCAAGCCTTAGGATTTTTACTTCCTTGTGTGGCCTTGTCTCTTTTCTATCCTCCTCTTATAGTCTATCTTCTCATGTCTTCCCTCCTCTTCCAGTCTATCTTCCTCTTCCTATCTATCCTCGTCTTCCTCCATGTAATCTTTGTCTTCTTCCATGGTGTTTTTCTCTAGAAACTCTAGGGATGAGGAAATGGGAGTGAGGATAGGTCTAGGAAAAATTATGGAGATGGGGGAAGGGGTTTTTGAACTTAGGGAGGTGATAAGGGATCAAAATTTTTAAGGGATTAGGAATTAATATTTTATTATAGGGTTGATAGGGCTACCTAGGAAATTGAGATTCCTAGGGCTTAGGGTGTAGGGAAAAAGGGATTTAGGGAAAGGGATATAATTTTGTATTGTATGGATAGGGTTTATAGTGATGTAGGAAGGAAATGCAGTGTTTATGGACATCAAATTGGGAATGAGGGAGTGAGGTAAGGGTTTTCAGCTAGACAAACTGCCAATTTTTCATGAAAACACAAACACAATCAAATTGCTCTTGAAGAATGTAAGGAAGAGGTAAATGTGTCTTACTTACTTGTTAAAAGGTGATAAGAGTATTTTCTGGAGGTTAGAAGTATTTTGAGTGAGTTTTGGAGCTTACTAGGCACACTGGGAAAAAGCGCAATGCGTTACCCAGAAGCACAATCCCTTCAGCAAAAAACTCAGTGCCTATTCAGAAAGTGCAGTGCCACCCTCCAGAAATGCAGCAACAACTGAAAACTCAAATTTTGACCCTAAAAATCTATTTTTTGAGCTGAGGGAGTGCGAGATCGATGTGTCAAATGGAAAATGAGCTTCTTCTTTGTCTTATGGTGATATTTATACTTGACGAATTTGATGTTTTGGGCCTTGGGACCCACTTTCTCTTTTATTCTCTTTCACTTTACACTTTGAAACTTTACCCTTTTCTCTTTTTGACATAATTATTTACACATTGATAATTTGATTATTGAAAATTGTTTACATTTGGATTAGGTGCTTTGTTGGCATGTGGAACTCTAGTTTGAAACTTTGGGAATCATGAACTTATTACAAATTGAGTGACATGAAATTACATAATGGAAAATAAAAATTACATCTTGCAGGTCATATTTACATGGTAAAGAGAGGTTATTTTATCATTTTCTTACTTTCTTCTCTTATGCAATGGAAATGGTTTATTACTGGACTTTGAAAAACCTTGAAAAACCCTAAAGACCTAACGAGAGCCTTGACTGAATGAAATTCATGGTGACATGAATAAACAAGTGAGAAAAACTCATGAATGATGGTCATTCAACAAATTATTAAAATGAGACAAAAAGTAATGGAAATTTAGAAAAAAAGTGAATTTTTTTTTATTTTAGGGCAACCATGAGTGAGTAAATTTTGGAATGATGACCTAGTGAAATGACAAAATTTCTGAATGAGATCCTAATATGATATGAAAAGAGGATTTTTTATCCTTGATGGCAGGATGCCAATACTAACACTAACATTTTCCTTATTGGGGATGATAGCTTTGAAAGGGGTGTCAAGAACACCGTAGACCATCAAGAATTATCCATTGGGCCAATACGGTCAAAAAACTCAAACTAATAACCATGAATAAAAAAGGATAGCTCAAATGAAATATACTGAATCAAGACAAACTCAACATTGGCTGAAAATTGAATCAACATTGACTTACTTGACTGAAAACTGAACTTTGAAAATAGTAGAAAATTAGTGAAACTCCATGGCCTTCACATTGGGATTCGAACTCCAGTGGTTCTCTACTTCACACTTGCAGAAAAGGTAAAGTGATATTTACAATGAAATGGGAATTTTTTAAGAAATGTACCTAAGAAAATATAGTGATTAAGGAGCCTACCATTGACTTGTCCTCCTAGGAACCCTTGTCCATTCATCTATTCTAGTAGATAAGCATTATTTCCACGAGAAGCTGAAATCTGATATGGCCCTTTCCATAGATTCTCGAATTTTCCATGCTTACCCTTATCCTCATTTCTGGCATCCTAGCAGAGTACTACATCTCCAACCTTGAATTTGTCTTCCTTTTTTTTTTCTGTAATCTATTTTCTTAATCTTGTCATGGAGCTTTGATGTGTTCTAAAATACCCCATCTCCTGTCTCCTGAAGGTGGATCATTTGATTAATCCGACGTTGTACATCATTTACCTCAATCCCTACTTCTTGCAACAATTTCATAACTAGGACTGTTAATGATGAAGGAAATATAGTGAAGCGGGTTTTCAAATATTTGTGTGGCACTAGTGGTTATGGCTTGTGCTACAAGGGAAGACCAGGATTGGAAAGAGTGTTGGAAATTCGTGGTTTTGTTGATGAAGATTAGGCTAGAGATCTGGACCAAAGAAGATATACAAGTGGGTATGTCGTTAGCCTATTTGGAGGTGCAATCAGTTGGATGAGTAAAATAATGTCTGTAGTGACTCTTCCAACTATAGAGGCAGAATACATGGCAGGCACTCATGCAAGTAAGGAAGTAGTTTGGTTGCAGATATTGTGTTCAAGTATGCGGTTGGTGCAATGAGCTATAAGGATAGACTGTGATAGCCAAAGTGCAATTTTATTGGCTAAGAACCCTACTTATCATTCAAAGACAAAGCACATTGATGTTCAATATCACTTTGTGAGAGATATGGTTGAGGATAAAATGGTTTTGCCAGTAAATGTGGACACTTTGAAGAATGTTGCAGATGCATTGACGAAGTCTATGAGCACTCAAAAGTTATCTTGGTGTAGTGAAACAATGGGTGTTGCAAAGCTGGGATAATGACTAAGCTGTCATGTGGCCCCCTTTTGGAAAGAAAACAACAAGTGGGAGAATGTTAGGTATGTGTTATATTCTTTCCATGATTGGCCCCATGCGCAATAAGGGGGTCACAAGGGGGGCATCTGCCCCCCTTGTCAAGGTCTGGGGTAGCGCCCTGGAAAATTATTTTTTGGTGTGCGGACCCACTCATAGGCAGACCCACCCATGGTTTTGTGTATGAGTTTGCACATGGTTTTGGGGGACGATGGTTCCCTGGTATTTTGTAGATTTGGTCAAGGGAACTATGGTTATGTTCTAATCCAGGGTTAATGAATTGGGCTTTATGTATGCTTCAGCATATGTGTGTGTGTGTGTTTGTGTTGTAACACTAAAAGGAATATAATGAAAAATCAAGCTGGTTGTCCCGATTTGGGATCCAGGGGAAAATCTCTGTGTTTATCTATTTTATGTTTTATGCTCTTGCTATTGTTTATTTTCTGTTTTAAGATTCGTTTGTATATAATTTCAGTACAGGGTTAAAACCTACAAAATGTGTTGGCCAATAATATCCCTCTCTCAATACTTTATTGGTCATGGTATTCCAATATAGGTGCCCCCCACAATCTCCTTTATGGAAGTCATTCATCACTTCTTTAGATTCTTCTTTGACCAAACAATTGAGAAAAACACCTCCAGGATTCTTCCAGTAAAGTGTATTGTCCAATATGAAATACTTGGAATCTTTGAGCTTCAAAGACCTACCTTGACTCTTAGACATGTCTAGATGAGGGTTTAGGTGTTGCAAAACATAGATAATATCAGAATATTGTGCATATGACAAAAATATATAAGATAACTGAATGATATTCACTTCTTCTTTGTTATCGGAAAAGGATGAAATTAGGTTGATATATAGAGCATGGAGGTTTGACACAACCATGAGCTTGGCTAAGGCTTGACCTTTAATTGGCTTGGTGGGTTGGATCTCAAGGTCGTACTCTAGTAATGACACTATCCATCTCCCTCTCCTAACTTCTAGGTTTGTCTACATGAGAACTTCTTTTACAGCTGCATTAGGCATTCAAGTGAGAGTATGTGAATGTAAAATATAAACTATGAAATATTTCAGCGCTTTTACCAAAGCCAAAGCCTGTTTCTCTATGATGTTTCCCCAAAGCGCTGCATCTCTGATATTGTGACTGAAAAATGCAATTGGTATCTTAGGTTTATCCTTTTTCTTCATCAAGACTGCTACCATGGTGTGCTCAAAAGCAAATGAGAATATTATGAAATCAATATAATAATTGGGAATTATTAAAACACGAGCTGTGGTCAAGGAAAACTTTACTGAGTTGAAGGATTTCCAGGCATCTTCGTACCACTTCACATCATTATCCTTCTTCCACATATTTTTCAACTCTCTAATATGCTCATCCAAATTAGGAATAAATTTTTTTAATAAATTCATCTTACCATTGAATTCTTGTATTTCCTTTTTTCTACGAGGGATATCAATCTGCTAAATTTTTTGAACACGAGAAGGGTCAATCTGGATCCCATCTTTGGAGATGATATGACAGAGAATTTTTCCCTCCTCCATGGAAAAAATGATTTTCTTTGGGCTGAGAGAGATTTTGAACTTCCTGGATCTCTCGAAAACAATTTTTAAATGATGCAATTGTTCATCATCAGAACTTGAAAACAATGTCAATTCATCTAAATAAACAACCAAGAAAACATCTTTTTCAATGGAAAATTCTATGTCCACGGCCCACTGAAACGTGGCCCTTGCATTTTTCAGACCGAATGGAATATTTTCATATTTGAACATGCCCTAAGGTGTAGCAAATGTTGTATTTTCCTGATCATCCTTGTGCACTAGAATCTGATTGTATCATGAATATCAATCCAACGCTGACATCCAAGAAGACCCAACAACCCTTTGAAGGATATGATCCATTTTTGGAAGTGGATAATTGTCCTTAAGAGATACTTTTTTCAAGTTCCTGAAATCTGTACAGAGCCGGATTTCTCCAGTCTTCTTTATTACCAGGACTAAATTATCCAATCAGAGAATCTGATAGGAAGAATAATGTCGAACTTAAAAATTTTGTTCACTTATTTTTCAATTTATGGCAGCAATCTTAGGTTGATCCTTCTCAACTTTTTCTGAAAGATATTTTGATCGGGCTTAATCAAAATGGTGTGCTCAATGATATTTTCATACACCTTTAAATTTTCATATTCCCATGTGAAGAAATCAGAAAATTAGAATATTAAATAAACATATTTAGCCTTTACCTCAGAAGATAAATACTTTGAGAGTTTAACCATCCTTGGCTTGTACGATGTCCTGATGTTCACGTCCTCCACACCTTTTTCCATAGGAACCAATGTAGGCTTCCTTGCTATGTCATTCTAGTCAAACAATTCTTCCAAAGGTATGAGACATTTTGGAATATTGTTGTCTTTCAGCTGTAGTACATCCACCAGAGTTTCTTCAATTACATAATCATCTTTGTCGCAAACTTCATCTATGGAAAAATTCTCAAATTTAGCCTCACCTTGAAGAAATTTATTTACCTGCTTATCATCCCAGAATAGTTGCTATTATCACAAGTTATCAAGAACAGTGGGTCGGTGTTTCACATGAATATCAAATTACCTATTTGGAAATATGGGGATCTTGAAATTTCTTGTAGTTGTAGCCAATGAATCTGCCATGAAATTCTGACTCCTTGGCACAACTGAAAGTGTATACTCCAGAAACATTTTGAAAATATCTAGTACATCATTCTTGTATGCTCTCATCCATGGATGGTTAACTTAATATTCACCTTTAACTTTCTTAATCACAAGTTCTGAATCATCACGTACTAAAATTATTTTTGCAACCAGTTTCTTCAAAATCTTGAGGCCAGTAATCAATGCTTCATAATCTACCTCGTTGTTAGTGCAATCAAAAGCTAACATGTATGAGCATAATCTAACATTTGTAGGAAACTTGCCAGGCTGATGAAAAGTCCTGTAGACCTAAATTCCAATGCTTTCCCCATATTTTCCCAAGACACCATCAAAATCCATGGATCATAGAACATTTTCATCCTCCTAGTGCTGAAACTCTGATTTCTATTTTGCTCAACTTTTTGAACTGTTTCTTCATGCTGCTCTGGACTTTATTTTTCTTTATCTAATGGTTATTCTGACTTTTCTCTACCTCATCTGATGGTTGCTCTGTTGAACTTGACATATTCTCTTTTTCCTTTTCTATAACTTTTCTAATGAAATTATGAATCTCTGGAACATATTCTACATCTACGAGCTAGCTATATACATTATTTAAGCCGCTATCATTAAACAAAATAAATGACTCTAAATATGTATGTACAACATTTATCGAATGATTGTTGGGCCTTTCTTTGCATGTGATCATATATTTCATCTTTGTTTCATGGTACAACTTTCTCAATTGTCCAAAAACTGGGATTGTTACATAAGAAAAGTCTAATTGCAAAGTGCCTCTCAACTTCACTCCCCGAGATCTTGAAAGAAACATACCAAACTGTGGCGATATGTCATCTACCACCACGTCCATTAAAACATTCTTTGTTGGAAAATACTCTATGGAGACTATCAAATACTTAATGAGGTCAATACAACGGACTCTACCTAAATAGAAGGAGTATATGTCATGGTAAGGATGAGTGATATCTAGTCCCAACTTCTCCATAATGGATTTCGACATTAGACTATGGGAGGCTTCACAGTATAACATGGAATTGTTTAAAATGAATTGGTGGATTCTTAGACTCAAATAGAAACGAGGAACCTCACTATCTTCTAACTAAACATCAATGGCAGGACCAAAAGTAATTTTGGGTTGATCATCTTCTACATTTACATGTGAGACAAAGGATATACCTTAAGCACTTTGGCTAGATGGTACTTATACTAGTTATTCTTGACAAGCTGAATTAAAGGTAAAACAATTTCAATTTTGAAATTTCAGTTTCTAGGCTAAAAGGAGTGGATTTTTTGACCTCTTTAATGTCGATATCTCATTTGTCAACATGTTCCTTTGATGGAGCTTCTTTATTCTGACTGTCCTTTTCCTTACTTGTTGAATTTGTAGATGGCTTATTTACCTTGCTCTGATTCATGGCTGCAGACTATTTTACTTTTCTCCAATTACCTTGAGGATTCAATTTTGTTTGAGTATATTTTCTCTAAGATTCCCTTTTCTGGATGGGATTAACTGACACATCTTTACTCATAAATGAGTAATACCCTTGCTGTGAACTGATTCCATTCAAGTAACCCCACTGATAATCATCTAATTTGGTCTCTAACTCATGATGATTAGAAAGGATAAAATATTCATCCTTAGGCTTGAACTTCTCTTAAAAATACTCTTCCTCTTCCGTCAAAAACATGGGTAGGCCATCTGCCTTGAAAAGGAGATTTTCTTCCACAATTTTTTCTTCGTCTTCTTCTTCTATTTCTTGAGCATAATTTTTCTACAAGGGTGTCCTAATTTTCTGTTATTATGTTGGTTGCTCATGAGCCCACTATTCTCTCTACTTGATCTTTAACTGAGGTTGTTGTCGGCCTCTAATGTTAGGATTTTTGACATCAAGTTATCTGTCAGTGATGGAAATCTTGTCAAGCATTATTTCAATTGTCCTTATCAAACTTTCCATTTTGGCATCAGAAGATGAGGCGGATGGTTCATATTTAATAGTGAATTTTCTCTCACCTCTAGTTCTAGCTCTTTTCATTAGAATATTTGCTTCAACGTTGATCGTGTTATTTTTCATATCTTCCTATGTAGCTAGAATTATTTCCGTTAATTGGTAGGCCATGTCAGGATAAAATGCATCTAGATAACGTATGAGAGCTAGGCATGGAGAAGGCTTCATCTCAACGAGAATTTCATTATAAGTTCTATTGAAGTGAGTATTGAAATATTGGACTGATTCATTGAGATTTCTCTTTGTGTTCTCATACTCAGAAAACAACTATAAATGGTTTTTCTTCAGCTCCCATCGGTCTATAAGTGCATCAGCCAGCTGGTCTCGAGTGGCAATAGAATTTGTAGTCAAGGATCTAAACTAAGTTTTGAAATCTCCAGAGAATCTCTGGGATATAATTATCATTTTGGCATTTTTATCATATAATTCTTCCAAGTCTATGAATTTTGTGACCTTGACAATGTGTTGTTTTACATTTATGGTAGAATTTTCATCAAAGAGGGGGAGTCTCTAACCATAACCCTAAGGTAAATAATTTAGTTGAGCTGGTAAGATAAGTGGGGAAAATATGGCCATGAATCCTACTGAGTGAAGTGTTAGATTGACAATGGGATGATTTGGCTGAATGGGTAGTGGAACAACAATTGTACATACTGAAGTAGTAGGTATAAGTGATGAAGTTGAGGGTGTAGATGAAAAAGAAACAATTGATTGAGGTTGAGTCGATACATGTATTTACTCTTTTTGGTAGAATTGGCTCCAGAATTTGATGTCTAATTCTGATTCAGGTTTAGTCTCTTCAAAAAACCAATTTTCTTCAATTTTCAGAGAACTAAGATCTAACTCAGATAATGACATGACCTCAGAGATTCTTAAAGGATCAAAGACTATGTCGGCTAAATAATTTTTAGACTTATATCTAAATAATGAGAATTAAAATTTTATATCAAATGGTATATATTTGAGAGATAGTATTTTAGTAGGAAGTGAAGAAGATCTTACTAATGGGATTGGACCTGACTAAATCTCTATAGCTTGATATCTATGCTTCTCGGCAAGCTTCTCTGGATCTTCGACTCGATCAGCTTGATCAAGATCGGGATTTTCTCTGGTGTATCTTCTCTAAGCTAGCTTTACAATCTTGACACTGCAATTATCCAATCAGCCCTTAATCCTATCATCCAAATGACCAAATTCTGATTATTCTTGCCATACGCCAAAAGAAAATAAATATTTTGTTCCCTGGAAACGACGCCAGTATGTTATCACTCCACTTCATCTCTAAGGCTGTGAAATATTCCAAATAGAGGTAACCAGAAACCAATATTTTAGCTTGGTAGATAACCCTACCAAACTGAAGAGGGCTCTCTAAACAAAGTTACAACCAACAGGGCTGGATGAACTAGGGTTTTAGACAGGTATGAATATAGGGGTTTGTTTGTTTGATTTGGTTTTTTGGATGGGTGAATTAGGTCAAAGAGGCTAGGTCAGGGAAAATAAGATTAGGATTGCAGTTCATTCAATGGGGAAAGGTAGGTAGGAAGGCTAACAATTTATGGTTTCAGGGTTAGATGGATTAGACTGATGAGATGCTAGAAAGAGCAAGATAATGCATGTATTCCTTCTAAACTGAATAAATGAGACAAAATATGAAGATTTTCCCAAAACAGAGCATAGAAGGTGTACTCTGCTTATGAACTTGAAAATCAACATATAATAGAAATGAAATGTATCATGGATAATACAGAAAATTCACACATATACAAAAAAATAATAAACAATCTTAAATTTCCATACCACAGGTATCCCAAAGAAATAGTTGAAACTCTTTCATTAATTTCTTACCAAATAATCATTACACTAGAGTCTTTGATCAATGCAACAACATCCAACCTCTGAAATAATTCAAGAAGTGAAAGATATAGCTATAAAAAAAACTCTCCTAACCTCAGGCATCGAATCCCTAAGTTGAGGAGTTGTTCCACCAAAAAAATAACTACATATCTAGAGTGTAGGGAGGTCAAACTGACTTATCCCTCCCTTTTTGGAAACTAATTCATTACATCTCATCAAGAGTTTTTACCTAATGAATCTACCCCTAGGTAAATTTAAAACATTATTATTACATTTAAATCCTTAAATTAAATTGCTAAAAACATCATTTAACAAGGTGAAACTGAGAAATCTGAGAAAATTTACAAATTTCAGGAAACTCAAAAAATTGGTAAAAATCACAGTGCTAGTGTAAAAAGTGCAGTGCAAACTTCAGCGCCACTTTTGAAGGGGTTTCTAGTTTTGAAATTGATCTCAGGATAGCTCATTGGAAATCCTTTCCTATCGAGTTTCCAGATATATGCTTAGTTTCCAAAATGGTATTGATTTGGTCCTCTAAAACTTCATTCTCCCAAGATTGGTCAAAAGCACAGCATGAACGTCAAAAATAGGGCATAAACATGTTTTTTGAGTTGTTTTTTGACTTTTTGACTAACCATTTGGCTTCAAAAAAATTTGAAAAGTTGCTAGGGTGACCATATTTGGCCTTATGAATCCAATGGCACCTTCATTTTTTCCATTGTAGGTCCCTATAAAAAAGTGCAATGCCTAGGACATTGCACTTTTGATAGTGCGACTGTGCAAAACTGTCAAAATGTGCAAAAACTCAAAATTTTCAAAGCTTGCCCAAAATTTCTTGAAAATTGTGCTATGGAGGCCTGATGTAGTATGCTAAGCAATAAGGGATGCCTTTGGAGGGATGTCAAGCTTGTCTCCCTCTTTACGCTTGGCTAGGGTTTGCTTGTGTTTCTCCTGCAATTGCTTAATTTTGATGCTACAAACGTTTTTCCTTGTGATGCACCTATTTTACAAGTTTATGGGCATCTTGATGTGCTTTTTTTCCTTTTGGAGGAGTTTCTTAAGATTTATGTTAACCCTTTCAAGCCATGTCTCTCTATCATCCTCAACCTCCTTGGAAATCCTTTCCTCAAAAGTTATTTTTTCTTCTTCAATTCTCTGTTGTTGTAAATCCCTCTTAAGACCTATTGTCTTTGGTCTTTTTCTATTGCTTTTCATGTCATGCTGGCCAGGGTCGCTAGGTGGCATCTAGCTTTATATATATATTTTTTTAAGAAGCTCTACCTCCATGAGAATTTTCTTGTCCTTCAACTACTAATTCTCCTGCTCAAGAAAATAAATGATAAACTTAGATCTCTCTAAATTAGTCTGAAGATATCTAATTTGGGAATCCTTCTATTTGACAATCAATCTGGAAACCTCATAATAATCTTGCTCATCCAATTCGATAGGGTCAAAATCTACTTCGTCATCATGAGGGTCCTCATCCTCTTGCATGGCTTCCTCATGCTCATTTGCTTTTGTCATCTTTTCCTTTCTGTTCTGTACCTCCTTTGTTGATGAAGAAGGCAAGGTCCCTTCAAATTCCAGTGGAGAAAACACTTTCCTATACACTCTCTGATATGTTCTAGTCAATGTGCCCATTTCATCCCTTTTCGGCTTGCTGACCATAGCTCTACTAGGTGACCCAATATGAACCTGAAATGGTGGTGATGGTGGTGAAATGGGTGAAGTAGGCTGAGCTGATGAAGGAGTAGGTGTTTTGGGCTGAGATGGAGGAGGCGTATCTTCAGCATGTTGATCAGTAGGATGAGATAAAGAAGGCATATCTTTAGCATGCTCAACTTGTGGATATGTGAAGATATCATTGGCAATGAATGTGTCACATGAAATATGCAACTGGTTAAGGTGATGGAGGACAGTGATCTTAATGAGAGAGTGGTGAAAGATTTTTTTCATCTGCTGGTCATAATATCTCCTTTGTACAATGTATGACATTTTTTCCATGCTCCTGAATAGATAGTATGTGATATTAATAAGTTTGACTCTTATGAAGTGCATAAGCAGTCTAATATGATATGTATAGAGTCTGCAGAACCTTCCTTCACAAGAGAAGTACTTCATGATGATCTTCATCATGGGGGTATACCTATCAAGAAGGTGGCTTTAAGGAAAAACTCTCTTTCTCTCACTTCTGTACCTTGCCTTGATGAATGCTTAATAATACTCCAAGTATTTGGATTTAAACCACCTCTCACCCATGTTTGGAATCCCTGTGGTAGCAAAAATGATAGATGTATATATGGTGAAGGTTACACCTACAAGGGTCACCTGATTGTCTTTGAGGTTTGAAATGAATCGTCTACTCAAAATAAGGGTGATGTTGAACTCTTTTAATCATATTGTAGAAATCAAGGCAACCAACATATTGAAAGCAAGCAAATGTCATTGGTGAAACCATCAATTCTCTGGTGTTGGTGGGCTCAATCCATAGGATTCTTCCTCTATTATGTTTCCTTCTCTCTTGCCTATCCTCCTCTTCCAGTCTATTTTTCTTTTCCTGTCTATCCTTGTCTTCCAGTATGTCTTCCTCTTCTTGTCTATCATCCTCTTCCTCCATGACATAATGTGTGTCTTCTTCCATGGTGTTTTTTCTCTAAAACCCCTAGGGATGAGGAAATGGGTGTTGGGATAGGTCTAGGAAAAATTATGGAGATGGGGGAAGGGTTTATTGAAATTAGGGAGGTGATAATGGATCAAAATGTTTAAGACACTTGGAATTAGAATTTTATTACAGGGTTGATAGAGCTGCCTAGGAAATTGAGATGCTTAGGACGTAGGGTTTAGGGAGAAAGGGATTAAGGGAAAGGAATATAATTTTTTAGGGGTAGGATAGGGTTTATAGTGATTTAGGAATGAAATTCAGGGTTTATGGGCATCAAATTGGGAATGAGGGAGTGAGATTATGGTTTTCAGCTAGACAAACTACCAATTTTTCATGAAAACACAAACACCATGAATTTTCTCCTAAAGAATGAAAGAGAGAGGAAAACGTGTCTTACTTACTTGTTAAGAGGCGATAAGAGTTTTTGGTGGAGGATAGATGCAGTTTAAGTGAGTTTTGGAGCTTTCTTGGAACACTGGGAAAAAGTGCGATGCCTTACCGAGAAGCACAATGCCCTTCAACAAAAAACACAACGCTGACTTCCAAAACCATAGTGCATGTTCAGAAAGCGCAACACCACCATCCAAAAATGAAACACTAGCTAAAAATTCAAATTTTTACCCTTGAAATAAATATTTTTGAGGTGAGGGAGTGTGAGCTTGATGTTTGAAATAAAAAATGAGCTTTTTCTTTGGCTTATGGTGATCTTTTATACTTGATGAATTTGATGTTTTGGGCCTTGGGACCCACTTTCTCTTTTCTTCTCTTTCACTTTACACTTTGAAAAATTACCCTTTTCTCTTTTTGACTTCATTATTTACACATTTATCATTTGATGATTGAGAATTATTTACATTTTGACTTTTGATGCTTTGTTGGCATGTGGAATTCTAGTTTGGCAGATTTGGGAATCATGAACTTATTGCAAATTGAGTTACATGAAATCACATAATTGAAAATAAAAATTACATCTTCCAAGTCATCTTTACATGGTAAAGAGAGGTTATTTGATCATTTTCTTACTTGCTTTGTTGGCAATATGATGTTGATTGTTGTCCTTGATGGCAACCCACTTGATGAGGATGATGGAAACCTATTTGATGAAGTTGTCCTTGATGGAATATGTCTTGATGATCCTGTTAAATGATGTAAATATGATGTATCTACAATGAGTGCATAAGGTAATAATGGAAGGAATGTTAGTATGTGCCAGAACATGATGAAAAGAGTATGTCTCAAGGCATACGCAGATTTGTCTAGACGAGGTAGCATATGCACGCGGGAAATAATGTGCCAAGTCGCGTATGAGAAAAAACGCTCTAAAAATGTAAAACTAGGGGTAACCACCATGGTATTGACCCATTGTATTGAGTATTGATTTGTCTATGTGACCCCGTCCAGGAATACCATCGAAAGTAATGTGGTTTTGGCCCATGGTATTGATAAAGGGTAAACCTATATAAGGAGAAGTAAATCATTGTGAAATGGGTGTGCAAGAAGTCTGAGCTTGAATGAATACTTCTCTCTGAAGTATATCTGAATGGAAAGGGTTATAGTTGAATGATAGATCTGAATGCATGATGCACCTATGAAGAAAATGATGAAGAAGGGAATCTAGATCTGAAATGTATTTGTATCTTCTAGATCTATTTGTGGAATGTTTAAATCTGAGATGAGGCGAACATTTGTCTAAAAGTAAAGGGTTAAATCTGAACTGAATATTTGATCTAAAGAAGTATGCTGCTCTATAATGTATGAAGTTCTATACGCTAGTTTGTCGCAGCAGAAGCGCGTATATACGGGGTTTGAAGAAGAGAAAGCGTGTATGGGATATTCTGTAATGTGCATATGTATACGCGGGTTTATGTGAATGGAAGCGCGTATATACGCGGTATCAGTAAAGGGAAAGTGCGTATGAAAAACTAGGGTTTGCTAAAGTTTGTGGTATGAGATGTCTGATCTGTTCTGTTGGTTTACTGCTATCTATTAATGAATTTATAAGTTTCAATTTGATGTATGATTGAGCTTAAATGTGTGGAGTGGGTCTAGTCTGAAAATATGATGAAAAGTGGCCTACAAGTTGTGCTCTATTGAAGTTGTTGGATCCAGTGTGAAAATTGATGAAACGTGGTCCATGGTGGTGCTGACGGTTGTAGCCTTTAGTTAGGGGGTTGTAGCTCCCTTCCAGGTGAGGCTGGTAAACAAGAGCAGGGGGTCGTAGCTCCCTTCCAGGAGAGGCTGGTAAATGAGAGCAGGGGGTCAGTGCTCCCTTCCAGGAGAGGCTGGTAAACAAGCACAGGTGGGTGCCTGCGTACTGGTATGAGTCTGTGCCAATACATAAGTTGTAATATGTTTTCTCTATAATAAAATATTAAAGGCTGAGCAACGACAGCGGTGGTTTTCTCCCGACTTGGGTTTCCACCTAAAATCCTGGTGTTCATGTGTGATGCTTATGTGTGATGATTTATTCTAATTTTACTACACATGTCTGTTGCTATATAAACATCTGATGAATGAATAAATACAAGGATCTAAGTAAGGAACTAATTGCATATTAAGATCTCTGTACATACGCGAGTTTAGTAAAGGGTATCCGCGTATATATGCGAGTTTGATGAAGTAAAGTAGCGTATGGGTTTTAGAGAATGAAAAAGTAAAAAGTTTTGAGTATGCCCTAAATACTGATTCACCCCCCCCCCCCCTCTCAGTATTTTTCCCAACAATTGGTATCAGATCAGGTCCTTCTACAGAAGCTTGATCGCTTGAAGGAGATCCATCAAAATGGGAAGGAAGCAAAAGGAGAAGGCTACTGAAAAGGAGATATCTCAGAAAACATGTGCTGCAGAAAATGAAGAAGATGAAACAAGTATTGATTGTTGTTATTGTGATTCACTTTCCTGTGCAAGCAATGGTGAAGATAGTAAAAGTAAAGTTTTGGATCTAGAGGAAGCTATCAAGAAAATTGAAGATCAACGAAGATCAATTAATAAAAGCGAAGCTATGTACAAAGGGATGAAAGAACAGATAGAAATACTGAATGGACAGAAAGACAAGTATCAAAGGTTTCATTCTTATGCATCCAATCGAATTAAAAGACTAGAAGCAGAAATCAACGATCTAAATGCAGATCTTGAAAAATCAAACAATAAGAATGCAAGACTTGAAGCAGAAATCGTCTCCCTCAAAGAAGATCTGGAAGATTCAAACAAGAAGAATGAAAGAATTGAAGCTGAAATCATCTCTTTCAAAGAAGACCCGGAAATATCAAACAACAAGAATGAAGAACTTGAAGCAGAAATCATCTCTCTGAAAGCTGATCTCGAAGCATCGAATAAGAAGAATGAAGAAATTTTACAAACATGTGAAGATCAAGAAAATTGGTTGAAGGGAGAAATATTAAAATTGACTGATCAAGTAGAAGAAGGAAAAAGTGTTGAAGAAAGTATGAAGAAGCAATGCCAGATCTTGGAGGTTGAGGTAAACATTCTCAAAGGTAAATTAGAAGAAAAGGATAAACTTTTGAGGTTTCAAGATAGTACTAAGATTCTAGACAATATTCTTAGTAGTCAAAGGTCTCCTTCTATCAAACTTAGTCTGGGTTTTCATGAAACGGTTAAAGGTGAATCTAGTTCACAAGGAAGTGCTAAAGATTCAAAGGATTTCATGGCTAAACATGAAGAGTTGGAAGAAACAAAAGGTCAACCGACAATCATGAACTCTCAAAAGAAATCATTCCCTCTTAACCATAGAAACATCAATAATGTTGAATGCTTTAATTGTCATAATTATGGGCATGTTGCAGCCTATTGCAGAAGAAGAATGTTTCAGTCTTATACAAATAGATTCTACACAGAAAGGTACTCTGGTTTCTTCAAAGGATATTGTTTTTCATGCAACAAGTATGGTCATAAAGCAGCTGATTGCAATAAAAGGAAGAATAGAGAAACACACTATGATCCTTATGCTTACTTCTCTGGTCACATGAGATGTTATGCTTATGAAAACAAGTATTTGGACATGTAACATGGAAAAGAGATACAGGATGAACACAGCTATGAAATTTAAATTAATTCAGCTTTATTGAAAGTTGGAAAAGAAACTAGAAAAACAGGGAACTGGCGTTAGAAAACAGCAGAAATATGACCCGCAGTCATGGGCAAAGCCCTTTCTCTCCCAATATTGCCTGAAGTGTGTGGTCTGTTAGCTGGAGCTTAGTAATGTATCATCACAGGGGGAGTGATGTATGGTGATTCTCCTTGGTTGATTTGGCAAATGCGGATTTATGATTCTTGTGTGAGCGACATCGGCATAAGAGGAACAATAGGGAAGGAAAAATTCAGGGAGATGAAGGAATGTGAAATTTTCCATGTTTTAGTTTCCATATGCGGGTTCTGTGAACTAAAGCTGCGTATACACGCGAGTTCCAGTGGATACAGACGCGTATGCATTTATGACAAGAAAATTAGTATGACAGCTGAAGATCAGGAGTACAGGTTTAGGGGGAGCATCAGTCTGACTACTAATGACTGTATTATTGGCACTATATCTGCTTATTTCTCAGTTCTAAATGATGATGACATGTTACATGGTTTCTTATGATGAGATCGTGGATGAGCCCTGTTTGCTTTTTGCTGAAGAGTATTCTTTGCTTTCACACATGAATAAGATGGAAGTCTTGTGATTCAGAGATAAGAATAAATCATGCAGAGTTTGTTGCTAGTTGAGACCTCTTTTAATTCTTACACATGTTACATCATGATCATGATAAATCTTGAAGATCTTGGTGATATCAGATCACATGGATGATTGCTTGACACGTATTGTTTATTATAGAAGTTGTTTTGGTATGATGATTCCTCTTGGGAAGAATATGTTGATGCTGCAAAGAGTTTGAAGGCTTGGTTACTAATGTCCTTATGCTACAAATTGGATGACACTTGAAGACACAACTACATTGTCCTATCTATCTGTTCTCATATATTCCAGGGAAGCATTCAAATATCTCAGAAAGAAGATGAAAATTGTCTCTGCCTCACAAAGGATGAATCAATTCAAATGCAGGTGGAATTGAATCTAGGGATTTCAAGAGCACGATCGCGTATATACGTGAGTTCATACAGAAAACAGCGCATGTGTAGTTCTTTGACATTATTTTTACATTCTTTCTTGACACAAGGCTGTGGTGTTTGAGGTATCTCGATGTTGTTGTTCTGACTACGGTGGTATTTCGGCTCCTATACTTTTGTTCTCGATATTGGTGAGCCTTGAATGTCAGTGATTTCTAACATTGAAAAGTTCGGGATGCACGAGCAAAGGGAGCTTTGGTGCTTATGGAAAGGATGCATTGGATGCACGGCTTCGGAGGCATTATGGCAGTATAATGCATTGTTGGCATTATGATGGTTACGTAATATGATCTCTCTCTTGAGAGGTATTTACGTGAGTCATAAAAGTCATATTTGTAATTTGATGAAAGGTCATGATGAGACCTATGATGGAAAAATTGTAATATTCAGTCATGTAAGGACTTGATCAAATGTGTAAACCCACTTGGTTGGGTAGTTGAGTCAAAAATGTGTAAACCCACTTGGTTGGGTATTTGAGTCTCATATGTAAATCCACTTGGTTGGATCTTTGTTGTAAGTATGATTCCTTGGTGATAGGAATGTCATAGAGTCATGTACTTCATTGAAAAATATGTTTTAAGATTCAGCATGAACTCAGGGTGAGCATGGTAACTTCAGTGCACATCAGATCTACAACACTCTTCTATCTACATGAGGAGAAAACAACCTTGTGTTGGTTTTCCCTTGATGTCAAAGGGGGAGAGTGACATGGTGTTTGAATAGGGGAGAATATCATTATGCTTCATGTATCTATCTGTTGTGGTGATCAAACACCATCGTGGTTGCCATCAAGTCCAAAGGGGGAGATTGTTGGCAATATGATGCTGAGTGTTGTCCTTGATGGCAACCCACTTGATGAAGATGATGGCAACCTATTTGATGAAGTTTTCCTTGATGGAATATGTCTTGATGATCTTGTTAAATGATGTAAATATGATGTATCTACAATGAGTGCAGAAGGTAATAATGGAAGGAATGTCAATATGTGCCAGAACATGATGAAAAGAGTATGTCTCAAGGCATACCCGGATTTGTCTAGACGAGGTAGTGTATGCACGCGGGAAATAACGTGCCAAGTCACGTATGAGAAAAAGCACTCTAAATATGTAAAACCAGGTGATCCAGGGTAAAAACTTGATACCCCTTAACCAAGACCTTTTAATTCGGCTGATAAATAGAATTGCATTTAATTAAAGACGTTAAAGAACTGAAATGAAGAATTGTAGCTGTAAATAAGAGGAACATAAATGAACAAGATCAGCAATCATAAGAACACGTCGTTTGATGACGGAGTTCGTCCAGGAGGGACTACATCTCCGGGCCTCGGTGTCAAGATGGTGTAGGCCGCTGCATTATGTGTTGTGAGAAGAAGATGTACATGGATATGTTTCCCTATGACATACAAGGAAAAATTTCCCTCACGCAGGAGTGGCTTGACTTCTTTAAGAGATGTTCCACTGCAGAACTCTCATACATAAATAAAGACTCCTATCAGTATTACCATAGCTGACATGTAGCAAATGAGAGTATCCTGCCAATCCTAGCAAACAAGGGATCTCAACAATACACATATGAAAAGGAGCATCCCGCCAATCTGGCATAAAAGGGACTCATACATGACACAAATCCATAGCTGAAAGTACATCAAAAACAACACAAAGCAAGATCCCTCAACTCATGTATCAACCAGGATCTGCAAGACATAATGCATCTCAATGAGAAATAAATGAAGAAGTACATGGAATACACATCATATACCTCACGCTGCCATTTGCTGAAGGCTGAGCAGCTCTGCGGCAGAATCTGAAAACACCATCAATCTTGTGGCATCGAGTAAGTGGAAAACAACTGCTCACATGTGCAAATCTGACACCGGCATAGTCCATTTCCAAAAGTGGCTGGAAAATCGAAAACTCAGATGCAGAAACCGAGCACGCCATTGACCTCATGGCATCGAGTAGTGCTGAAACGACATAAAATTTGTCCCATTTGGACAAAGTCGAAATTTTTCCCTCCTGAAAATTGAGCCTCAATCAGGGTTCCACCTGCCTCTTTCTGGGCTCATGGTTCCACATGACCTGCATTAAAAAAATATTAAATCTCGATCTGCGTGTGTGTGCTCCCGCTCCTCCATGGCCTGGGCGCACTGTAAAAAGACGAGTTTAAATACATTTTCGTGGGCGGACTTTACAAGTCACACCGTTGGCACGTTGGTTAAAAAATGGAATTGGTTGAGGAGAGGCCGGGGGGTCAAATCCCGCCCCTCCATACTTGGCATACCTTTTATTTTTTAACCCAACGAATAATTTAAATGGGGTCGGGCCCGCCTTGGGCGGCCCGCCCAACCAACTCCACATACGCATTAACGTTCAAGTGGTTGAACGTATATCATATAGGTTACATTGTTTAACACATAACCGTTATATGATATATATATATAAACAATGGCTGGAGGTGGTTCCGTGGGGTCCAGCGGGGGTCATCGCCCGCCGGCCCATAAATATATGTTTTTTTTTTAATGCTGTGACATGCGGGCGGGTCGAGTGGCAGGGGTGGTGGCCTGCCACCCATTTTTTTAAATAATTTTGTTTTAATAAAACAACATGTGCCTTTTTTTTTTTTAAATTTGGTTTTGGACCGAAGGAGGCAAACTAAATAGGCCACAAATTTTCCCGGAATCTGGCCTGAGCTTGCCGGAATCCGGTTGCCGAAAAAAGTCTAATTTGTGTCCTCTTTAAGGCTGCCCAGTCACCAAGTCAACCTGGAACTTTGACCGCTTATAATTTCTTCATACGGACTCGGAATTGAGTGTCGTCTGCGCCATTGGATTCAAAATTGCGAGGTCTACAACATGAAGCTAGTTCGATAACAATCTGAACACTTTGATTTTGAGCCTTTTACTTAGGCCACTTGTACCTGTACCTGATTATTCCACCTGGATCACCAGGGGTAACAACCATGGTATTGACCCATTGTATTGAGTATTGATTCATCTATGTGACCCCGTCCATGAATACCATCGAAAGTAATGTGGTTTTGGCCCATGGTATTGATAAAGGGTAAACCTATATAAGGAGAAGGAAATCATTGTGAAATGGGTGTGCAAGAAGTCTGAGCTTGAATGAATACTTCTCTCTGAAGTATATATGAATGGAAAGGGTTATAGTTCAATGATAGATCTGAATGCACGATGCACCTATGAAGAAAATGATGAAGAAGGGAATCTAGATCTGAAATGTATTTGTATCTTCTAGATCTATTTGTGGAATGTTTAAATCTGAGATGAGGTGAAAATCTGTCTGAAAGTAAAGGGTTAAATCTGAACTGAATATCTGATCTGAAGAAGTATGCTGCTCTATAATGTCTTCAGTTCTATACGCTAGTTTGTCACAGCAGAAGTGCGTATATACGCGGGTTTGATGAAGAGAAAGCGCGTATGGGCTGTTCTTTAATGTGCATATGTATACGCGGGTTTATGTGAATGGAAGTGCGTATATATGTTGTATTAGTAAAAGGAAAGCGTGTATGAAAAACTAGGGTTTGCTAAAGTTTGTGGTATGAGATGTCTGATCTGTTCTGTTGGTTTACTGCTATCTATTGATGAAGTTATAAGTTTGAGTTTGATGTATGATTGAGCTTAAATGTGTGGAGTGGGTCCAGTCTGAAAATATGATGAAACGTGGCCTACAAGCTGTGCTCTATTGAAGTTGTTGGATCCAGTGTGAAAATTGATGAAACGTGGTCCATGGTGGTGCTGAGGGTTGTAGCCTTCAGTTAGGGGGTTGTAGCTCCCTTCCAGGTGAGGCTGGTAAACGAGAGCAGGGGGTCGTAGCTCCCTTCCAGGAGAGGCTGGTAAACGAGAGCAGGGGGTCGGTGCTCCCTTCCAGGAGAAGCTGGTAAACGAGTGTAGGTGGGTGCCTGCGTAATGGTATGAGTATGTGCCAGTACATAAGTTGTAAGATTTTTTCTCTATAATAAAATATTGAAGGTTGAGCAACGGCAGCGGTGGTTTTCTCCCGACTTGGGTTTCCACCTAAAATCCTGGTTTTCATGTGTGATGCTTATGTGTGATGATTTATTTTGATTTTACTACACATGTCTGTTGCTATATAAACATCTGATGAATGAATAAATACAAGGATCTAAGTAAGGAACTAATTGCATATTAAGATCTATGTATAATGCCTTCAGTTTATTAAAAGGTATTTTTGTACTATATCTTAGATACGATAGTAAAGTAGCATATAGGTTTTGAGAATGAAAAATTAAAAATTTTTTTTTATGCCCTAAATAATGATTCAACCCCCCCCCCCCCCCCCCCCTCTCAGTATTTTTCCCAACAACTCTTATGCAATGGAAATATTTTATTATTGGACCTTGAAAAACCTAGAAACTTAGTGAAATCTTGAAAAACCCTAAGGGCCTAATGAGAGCCTTGACTGAATGAAATTCATGGTGACATGAGTAAACAAGTGATAAAAACTCATGAATGATGGTCATTCAAAAAATTGTGAAAATGAGCCAGCAAGTAATGGAAATTTAGAAAAAAATGATTTATTTATTTATTTTAGGGCTACCATCAGTGAGTAAATTTTGGAATGATGACCTAGAAAAATGAAAAAAATTATGAAAGAGACCCTAATATGATATGAAAAAAGGATTTTTGATCACTAATGGCAGGATGCAAATACTGACACTAGCACATCTGATCAACAATAACTATTCTCCATTCACGGGGAAAACATAGGATGCGTAAAAATGATGATATAATGAAATCCATCTCATAAATCCAATTTATATCCAATAGAAGGTTATAGTCCAAATTAGCATCGACTATTTTTACTTTGATATTTACCAACTTTCCCCTAACACAGATGGGAAAGGCTCGAACAATGCCATGTGGTTTGTGAGAATGATCATCAAATGCGGTCAAGAGAGTAGGTGAAGGAATGAATTCAGGTCATCCAATAGCTTTCCAAAATGAAATAGACATGACAGATGTCAAAGCTCCTTCATCAACTACAGTTTGAAAAAAATTGATCTTTCGATACGTTGATTTAATTTGAAAATCCATATGATGACGAAGTCTCTTATTAAGATTCGACATGTCAAATGTAATCATAAGATAGTTTTTTGGATCTCCCACCCCAATCGCAGTGAGTAGCACACTCCTTTGTGCTAGGCATGACTGGAGTACCTCCAATGCAGACATAGCACAAGGACTCTGAGCCAGATCTTCTAATGGAGTACTTCTGGGCCTCCTTAGCATTAGGGTTGATTTTCAAACATTTAGTAGAGGCTTTCAACATCCTAGGTATAGGCTCAACTATGGGCCTCTCAATATGGAGTGGATCTAAAACATCAGGATACCTTAGCCTTAGAATATTTGGATTCACCATAATCACGTGACCTCGTTGCAACATCAACATGAGCTCTCACCATGTATACATTTGATGTATGTTCCCCCTCCTAGTTGCCCTTTATGGGAGTTCTAGTACTCGCATTTGCGCTAGAAATAATTTGATGCCCTTGGGGAAATCGATTAGTTAGGAAAACCTAGGAGCTAGAAGAACCCTACTGAGCCAACAAGTGTTGAGCATCATGAATCTTAGGGAAAATATGAGTGATATGGTCTCCAGTCCACAATTTGCAAGGAAAGTTAACATTATTTTTCAACTCTCTCTTACCCTCCCCAACATTATTGTTGGGTTTTTTTGCATTATCCTTCCCATCCTTATGATTTTATTATTACATCCTTTATTTTTCCCATCGTATTGTTGGTTTCCTTTGCGGTTATAGGATTGGACAACATTAATCGTTAATAGTTGGGAAGGCATAGTCACCGACGGTAATGCCTGAATAAAAGAATTATTTTGTAAAGGCAACTTATGTAATTGATTTAAGAGGCTTGGATAGATATATATTGGATCAAGGAGAATCCAAAAAAATCTTATTAAGAATCCCAGACCGAGAATATATAAGTTCTAATTGTTGGGCTCTAAAGATATCCTTCTCTTCGGTAGATACCCGAGAAAGTGATACATCCTTTGAGATTTATGGCTCTAAAGATTTGAAAAACCACACTAGAAGGAATTCATTTGGAATATAGGATTTAATGAGCATCTTCCTTCTTCTCCATTCCTAAATATGATTAGAAATGTGAGTTGCCTTATCTTGCTGAAATTTTTCTAATAGCTCATTTCTAGCATCATACCGAATGGGAAACTAAAACTAATTCAAGAACATAGTATCCAGTTTTCCAAATGAAGCAAAGGTGTTCCCAATAAACTCTATGTACCATTTGGAATCATTTGTGATCAAGGCACGTTGAAACAATATCAACCTAATTGAAATGTCAATAAGGAAGTTAGATGAGCACCATAAGTGGAAATTTTTTACATGGTCATCTAGATCCTCACCAATCTTCCCTTCGAATATTGGAATGTCTAATGGAAGCTTGGTAGGAAACGGAGGCCAAGACAAGCTATATTGAATTGGATCATTAGTCAATTTCTAAAGATATGGAAAATTTAGAGTTTTCAAGAATGGTAAGAATGAAGGACCCCGATAATTCCATCCACTAGGAGAGGGATTCCCAACATTTTGAAAACAATAACCTAGATTTTTTGAGGAACCAGGCTACCAAAGATTGTTCGTAGAAGATAATAAACCATAAGGAAAACTTTATGGTCTAGATAAATTTATAATAGTACCTCCTCCTACCGAAGGGTTACCACAAATAGGAATGTTTCCCACAATCGAAGTATTAAAAGGAGATGCGAGCCCTTGATAAGGGTTCCATGCATTAGTGAAGGGAGAAAAACCTTGAGAGTTTTGTATGGAGGAGAAAGGCACATTCCCCTATTGACCAGACATAAATTGATTCCTAGTTCCTAAACCACCAAAAGAAGGGTTCAAGCCTTGAAAAGGATTGAAACTTTGACCTCCTTGAAAAGGGTTAAAACCTTGACCTTGCGTGGAGAAAGGTAAAGAACCTAAGTAAGGGTTAGAATGAGGAAAATGACTGCTTCCAAAGGAAAAACCCTGAAAATATGTCGAACCACTAGCCATAGAATAAATAGGTGTGGAGATGATTGATGAAATGGTTAAAGGAACCAAGGGAATTTCACTAGAAGGCTTCACAAATGAAAATGAACCAGTGTGGGAAGCAAAAGCTTGGGTCCCCCCACTCAAAGATGGAATGGAGGTAGAGCCAAATATTTGAATACAAGGAGTGATAACTGATATAGGAATTGTACCTCCTCCTTCTAGTAAAAGAGGAGTATGCACACTATAAGTACTCGTAGTCGAAACCGTGTTCCCCATAGTGATAATCGAAAGAAAAGGAGAAACAAGAGGGCTTTTTTGCCTATGAGTCGAGGTCCTAACATATGATATAACACCCGAAAAATCAAAATAAAGAGGTGAAGAAGGAGTAGCTAGAGGTTCATAAATATATTCAACCTCAAATTATTCTGACGGAAGAAGAACCCTAGAAAGGAGTGGAATACTCCTCTCTAAATCATGACTGACACTAGGATCACCCTATGAAATTATAGCCCCAAGCGAAGGATCACTCTCTATTGCTTTCACCGCTACTGATTGAATATAACTAGCACAATTTCTCCTATGCCTCCTAGCATTAGGGGATTTTTGAGGTCTAAAATGGGCCTCCTAAGAAAATTATAAAATAATAGTGGAAATAATAAAATAACATTTGATTACATCATCAAATTTTAGAGGAAAAAAAGAAAAAACTACTTTTTCAACTCGTATTTTGAACTTACCTCCCTAAGCTTTTACTCAAATTTTGGAGAAGGAATACTTGTTGGATGAAAAATTTAATTACAAATCCAAGGAGTACCCATGTTGCATAATTTGGATGCAATTTTTTACTTGAAAAATGAGAAATACATGAAAAACATGATTGCAGACATGTTTTTCATGTATTTATGATTTTTAGTATAGTTGGGTCCCTCAAAATTATGCAACATGGGTACTCCTTGGATAAGGAATTAAATTTTTCATCCAACCAGTACTCCCGCTTGAAATTTTAGTGAACCCTTAGTGAGATAAGTTGGAAATACGAGTTGAAAAAGTAGTTTTATGTAATATTACCAAATGGGGAATGCAACAATATATAAAAGCTATGAAGGAAAAATAACGTAGATAATCTAGATTATAGAAGGAGGCCAATATGCAGACCCTTCATTCACATTCACAATAGCGAAAGATATGTACAATGAGGCCCATAAGATGTAGAACAGAAAATAGAAGGCTCCAATGGAAGAAAATCCTCAAAAGGAGGTGTTGCAACCATGTATTAAGACTCGAAAGAGATTGAAAGCATTATTTTATTGGTTGCAACAGTTGTACATTACATTTTATAACTAGAGAAAATCTTTGTATGAAAATTTAGATCTATACCAGATCCATACACTAGATAGGCTCTTCTTCAAAATCCCCTTGGGGTTTTTAGCAATACATGAAATACAAGGAGTAGATCTAAGATCTAAAGCTGTAAATCTGCATGAATATTCAGATATTCAAGAATACTCATATCTTATCTGATATGTACAATAAAATGATCCTCTTCAATGTATCTCAAAGGTGAAGGGAATATCCCAACACATGAAAACCATTACTCCAAAATATGTGCCAAAAGAGCCTGCAATAGTACCTACAGAAATAACATTGTTCTAGAAGCACTATTGCATTGTAGGGTTTAAGATATGTTTGGCCACATGCCACGATCTGAAAAGGTAGCTTCAATGATCCAATACTCTCTTGCCAATGGGATAGAAACCTTCCCCATTGAAAAGGAGCACTAGAATGGTCTCGATCTAAGTAGATCTAGACTATAGTTTCTGTAGCTTTCAAAGAAAACCAAACCCTCAACAGGATCATGTGTTGTAGTTGGAAGAAGAAGCTTGGTCTTTAGCCAAATAGTGGACAAGAAATGTAAACTCTTCCAAGAGGCCTCCCAAGGAAAGATGTGGGATTCCTGGGCAAGAACTGTAATGTTCCAAAATTTTCATGAAGAAAATTGGAACATTAATTTTTGTTTATTTCATCTAGGAGGTGAATAAAATGGGTAAAAGGCCCATGAGTAGGATTAATATCCTTCATAATGTGAAAAGGATCAATGAAGAAACTTATTTTTCACCTTCCAGTGTGAAAGGGGGCAAGTTGCATGAGGACAAGGTCAATTTTGACCAAGTCAACAGCGCTTCCTAAGAGGTGTAGCTTGCTTGGGAAGACAACACAGTTTTGGAGGGATAAAGATTACTTATGGAAGAAACCCTAATGTGTGGGGTCCATGGAAAAGAGGCATTCACTTGTATAAGAAGAGAAGGAGGAAACCATAGAGAGATATCTTGGATCATTTGATTATTTATCTATTCAGACAAATTGCATTCTCCAGCTGTTCAGCTGATTTGCAGTGCTACTTAGCACGAGGGTTTCCTATTTAGGATTTCCTCTCCTTCTTTAGAGGCCTCTTGGAGGATTAAAATTCATCTTCTCCACATCTGGGCTCAAGGCCAAATCCATTCTTCAGGTACTGCGTTATTTCTTCTCAAGTATAATGCAGTGTTACTAGGGAATTGCACTGGAGAGTTCCACAATACTTATCTTTGGCTTATCTTTCAGAGGAGGGATTTTATCTTGCTCCAGGAGGTTAGTGAAAGGGATTTTAGAGCTGATTTTAAAATCGTGGCATCAAGTCTAGCTTCTTCCATCATCAGCAGCGCAGTCCATCTCTATGACTGCATTATTCTAGAGTGCATATGCAGTGAGAGGTTGCACCGACATTTTGGAGGGCAAGATTTCCAGTATTAGGATCAGCCTTGTACTTGGGAAATATATTGGAGGAGGTTTGCTACATATTGTAAATATTATTCAGCCATCTCCATATTTTATTAGTTTGAGTTGGAGCTACTTCCCAACAACTCCGGCATTTCTTCAGATTTGCCAATTTCATGTATATTGTAGCCAATCCTTCCAAGGATTGTGTTTTTTGTTGTATTAGTATTTTCAGGGGTTGATAGCTTGATCCGCCTCATTTATTTGAGATTTTACTAACATATCATTATATTCTCATTTTGTATTATGCAGTAACTCCAATAAACTGCGTTATTTTAGCCAGGGCTTTCCATATGCAGTAGTTCTCTTGTATTTTCTTGTATATGCTCTATTGAGGCTTCCATTGCCTAGCTAGAGTGATTGATTCCTCCACACATTGTATACATTTGCTTCTATATCAGATATTTGTTGGCTATACATATCTTCATGTGTTCACAGCTATAGAATAACACTGTCTTTCCCTATCTTGTTCTTGTATATGTTGCAGTCCCTTCATTGGGCATTTTCTGAGGACATCTAATTGTGGTAGATCTGTTTAACAACCATAGAAGGATTTCTTTGGTCCCAACTCTTGGATTTTGATCTTAGAAACCTTGGTATAAGGGATCCAGGTCTTGGTATCAAACATTACTGCCTTCATTTCTGGAAAATGCGTTTTCCAGCAATGGATTGCTAGCTGTTCCGATTTGGGAACATTACAGTGGTATCAGAGCTACTTTCTTGGCTTAGCCTATGAGTCTAAGCCCAAGAAGATCAGATGATTGAAGATGATGATTTTAATTTCATCATATTTCAGATCCATGAAGAACCTCCCCAAGGAGGATATGTAGAAAGAAGAGGAAGAACCCTGCACTTCCTATTCTCATCAAGGAGACAAAGAAATAAGCAGAAGAAAGACTCCATCTTTTGGAGAAGAAAAAGAAAAAAGGGATAAGCTTACCAAGCTTCTTCCTGAATATTTATATATGATCCATGTAGAGTATGAGGATATCTTGAGGAAGTATAGAGAATCTCCTAGAGGGTTTGATTCAAAGGCAAACTCTAGATCGAAAGAGTGTGAGCATGCAACTACACACCATCTTGTACAGCGCAGTCACATGCCCAAGATTTTCAGAAGAGAGATGGAAAGAGAAGAAGAGGTTGCTAGGAGGGAAACCCTTAGTGATTTCTTGAAGGAGTATGAGTTTCAAACTCAGAAATTCAGATATCATCTTAGTTTTTCAGAGTTTTGCAAGATAAAGGTGAAGGAAAGAGAGCAGCAAGATAGATTCCATCTATGTACCTTTGGAGGTTCACTTGTATGTTTAGCCAAAGCTTGGGTTAAATATTTAGAGACATTTTTGCAGCAGCACCAAATGCTGGAGGATGAAGCCATCAAAGTTGCAGCACTGCATTTGAGAGGTAAGGCTTTTGCCTAGTGGATCTTTGAATCTTTTTCTTTAAGAAATGTAAACATTGCATCTTATGAAAATTTCACTAAGGCATTAGTAAGAAGATTTGATAAAAATATTCATGAGACACAAACGATGGGAGAAAACAAGAAGACTCAAGAAAATCCCTTGCATGATAGCACAATACCACAATAGGAGGCTGAGAACTTGCACCATACTTTGCCGGAGGAGAAACTTTCTTCTCATGCTTTTGATCAAGGAAGCATGAGGATCTCTTTTTCAAAGAGGGATCAAATCATTGGAATGTTGCCCACTCATTTTGCAGAGGTTGAGGGCAATAATGTTGTTATATCTAGAGTTGATCTAGTGTCTCATGCAGAGGAAAGAGGAGCTCTTGCTCCAAATAGAGGGATGCTTACATATTTGCAAGGAAGTCCCCAGGATCTCATGTATGGAAATCAAGGCACATCTCATGTTTTACCTGTGCCATTGTTGAGGAGGTGTGGAACCATGGAGACACAAGGAGGAAGCAGGGAGAAGACCCAACATCTTGAGATGAGGAGTATACATCCCTATTCATCTATGGAGGTTGATGCACCTAAGAAGGTGATTGGATTGCACAGTGAAGCATGGAGGGTTATCTCCATTCATATATTCAGTCATATTTTGATGATGATGTGTCATTGCATGGAGAAATTTTTCTAGGGAGACCACTGGATCAACAGAGGAGGATGGATGCTTCATCAGTTGAAGCACCAATAATTGATTTCAGGAGGTTGGAAACATGAAGAGAGCTTGATACAACGCTAGGAGTCTAGGGTAGAATCAAAGAGAGAAAGAACATTCTCTCAACATCATCAGTACCCACTTCCATTTCATATTCTACGTTGTGGCAGAGGCAATAGGGGAAGGATAGCAGCCTTCCAACTTGAATTTTTTGCATGCAAGATGTCAAAGAGGAGGATAAACATATGACAGATCCTCTTCATAAGAGATCATCAGCATTGTCACTATGGAAATTAGATCCACATTGGAGCTCCCAGCTGTTGGTGGAGTATTCCAAGGATCTTTTTACTTGCATGATCTTGTATGGCCGGTTGCACTTGGAGGAGTATTCAGTTAGAGATGGCGTCATATTTTATCATGGTAGGATCTTCTTTCCTAGAGCTTCCAATCTCAAGGAGAATTTGTTACAAGCAGCTCGGAAGGATTTCCTTTTCAGTCCTACTTGTTCTATGAGAGAATACCACACCATTAGGGAGGGGAATTTTTGGATGGGCTTTGAGGAGGAGATATATCAGCATATGAGTAGATGCATGGACTAGATGGAGGTGGAGGAGAGACATGAATCTTTGAGAGAGTGAGCATAGCCACCTCTTTTCCCTTTGGATATGAGAAGAGACTCATCTATGAGCCACTCCATTTTTATGAGAAGAGAGTATGGTAAGGGTATTCATTGTTTTTTACATGAGAATTTATATGATGTATGTATATGTCCCTTAACCATACATGTGTAGGATGATTCTCCAAGGAGGAGTATTATTTTTTCTAGACCACGTGCTTTAGATGAGGCCATAAACATGATTGATGGCCATTCCCTAGGAGGATTTGGGGAAGATAGATATTATGGAGGACATACTCTTTGTACATCTTACACCATTCACTTCATCCATACTTATGAGGAGATTGGAGCAGCAGGAAAGTGGTTGAGAAGCCAAATTTTTTATTAGTCTCTATTGTAGTTGAGGGTCAAGCTACATTGGTTGCACTTGAGGGACCATTGTCCTTCACATTTGTTGCATATGGTAGCAAGCATGATTCTCATTTTAGCTCCCTATGGCTATATTGTTTCTATCTTTATGAGGAGCATATTTGGGAGAGACACACATGGGATGGATACGTCCTTTGAGGGAGAAATTCCTCAAACTTTTTGCACTACATGTTCTAAATGGAAAATGGGATATGATATGGTCACCTTGATAGCACATTTGTCTCTTTATCAGGTGAGCCATATGATGGAGGAGATGCCATATGTTGATGAATTCCAACTCATCATATATGGAGATACTTGGGCCAGCTTGATTTACAGCGTTAGGGGAGAGATATTTGGAGGTCTAGTCCTCACCTTGCCACTTGAGGGAAAACTTATTGCAGCCCATGGATAGCCAGCACTCTACACTTATCATAAGTGGAGAGATGGATAGCATGGGGTAGGCTACATAGTATACCATGTGTAGATTTTCGTCCCACCTACTTTGCCGGAGCCAAAGGTGGATGACAGCTTTCAGGAGTTGCCTAGTTGGAAGGTGACTCATTTTGCATCGCTCATAGCTTGGAGATGGAGGATCCAAATGGGGAGCATAAGTCCCATTTTGTTTCAGATCCCATTCTTCAAGGGGACCTCTAGACATCACTTTGTTATCCTCTTAAGTATTTCACTTTCACACGATGATAGCTTGATAGCTCACTTACATGTTGAGGAGGAGCATTGTGGAGATTTGATTGATGAGATAGCACCATTTTCCTTGGAGGAGATCATCATAAAGGGATGATATAGTGAGAGGAGAAGAAAATAACTCAGTCTATCCATGCACTTGCTTGAGGACAAGCAATCTTTGAGAGGGGAGGACTGTAATTTTCCAAAATTTTCATGAAGAAAATTGGAACATTAATTTTTGCTTATTTCATCTAGGAGGTGAATAAAATCGATAAAAGGCCCATGAGTAGGAATAATATCCTTCATAATGTGAAAAGGATCAATGGAGCAGCTTATTTTTCACTTTCCATTGTGAAAGGGGGGAAGTTTCATGAGGACAAGCTCAAGTTTGACCAAGTCAACAACGCTGCCTAAGAGGTGTAGCTTGCTTGGGAAGACAACGCAGTTTTGGAGGGAGAAAGATTCCTTGTGGAAGAACCCCTAATGTGTGGCGTCCATGGAAAAGAGGTATTCACTTGTATAAGAAGAGGAGGAGGCATCCATAGAGAGATATCTTGGATCATTTGATTATTTGTCTATTCAGACAAATTGCATTCTCCAGTTGTTCAGTTGAGTTGCAGTGCTGCTTAGCACAAGGGTTTTCTGTTTAGGATTTCCTCTCCTTATTGAGAGGCATCTTGGCAGATTTCACTTCATCTTCTCCACATCTTGGCTCAAGGAAAAATCCATTCTTCAGGTACTACGTTATTTCTACCCAAGTATAACACAGTGTTGCTGGGGCATTGCAGTGGAGGGTTCCACAATATTTCTCTTTGGATTATCTTTCAGAGGAGGGAGTTTCTCTTTCTCCGAGAGGTTAGTGAAAGGGATTTCAGAGCTGATTTTCACATCTTGGCATCAAGGCAAACTTCTCCCATCATCAGCAACGCATTCCATCTCTATGACTGCGTTATTCTAGAGTGCATTTGCAGTGAGAGCTTGCACCGGAATTTTGGAGGGCAAGATTTCCAGTATTAGGATCAGCCTTGTACTTGGGAAATATATTGGAGGAGGTTTGCTGTATATTGGACATCTTATTCAGCCATCTCGATATACTATTAGTTTGAGTTGCAGCTGTTGCCCAACAACTCCGGCATTTCTGCAGATTTTCCAATTTCATGTATATTGTAGCCAATCCTTCCAAGGATTGTGTATTTTGTTGTATTAGTATTTTCAAGGGTTGAGAGCTTGCTCCCCTTCATTTCTTTGAGATTTTATTGACATATCATTCTATTATCATTTTTTATTATCCAGTAAATCCTATAAATTGCGTTAGTTTAGCCAGGGCTTTCCATATGCAATAGTGCTCTTGTATTTTCTTGTATATGCTCTATTGAGGCTTCCATTGCCTAACTAGAGTCATTGATTCCTCCACACATTGTATACATTTGTTGCTATATCAGATATTTTTTGGCTATACATATTTTCATGTGTTCACAGCTATAGAATAATGTTGTCTTTCCATATCTTCTTCTTGTACATGTTGCAGTCCCTTCATTGGGCATTTTCTGAGGAAATCTAAGTGTGGTAGATCTATTTAACCACCTTAGAAGGATTTATTTGGTCCCAACTCTTGGATTTTGATCTTAGAAACCTTGGTCTAAGGGATCTAGGTCTTGGTATCAAATCCTGCTGCCTCCATTCCTGGAAAATGCATTTTCCGGCCATGGATTTCTAGTTATTCAGATTTGGGAACATTACAGGAACACCCAGTGCTAAACAACACTATTCTCAGCTAAACAACAAGAGAATGAGATATGTCTAAATAGAAAATATACTCTAAAAAATAAATATCATCAACAAAATTCTCATGCTACCATCCTCTTCCTTTTATAAGTTGAGAGCTTACAAACCCTAAACCGCCTTCAATGAAATAACTCCTTTCACATGAGCCATCTCCATATAAAATTGCACTATGCCACATTGATGGCCACTCCTCCAAGACAAAATTGTAGATTTGGCCATGGTTGACCCAGTCAAAATGCTAAGCCCATTTCACACCTAAGGGTGCTTTCATACATAGCCAAGATATAGCCTTTTTCACATTTAGCATTGATTTATTTACTGTTTAGTAGTTTTATGATCCTCCTTTACAATTTTATTCATGAAATAGAAAAATAAAACAAAATTGAATATTCCCATTAGCTTAGGACTAATTGGGAATGTTACAGTCCTCCCATCCAAAATGTTGATTTTTCTCAAGCAACTAATTAGGTGAGTGTTTCAACTCTTCTCCTCCTCCATTGGTGACACCATAATGTGTCAAGCTTCCTCCATAAGCTAATGTTCACCAATCCAACCCTCCATGAATTGTTCCTCCAAATTTCTCATGAGATGTAAATAATCCATCCCACAAGGAGAAAATAACTCAAATGAAACAAACATGGCTCGCCCAATGTCCTCCCTGAAACATGTAGCATAATTTACATGGAGAATCTACAGCCCATTAGGCACATGCATACCTCCCATCCTCCCTCCATATATTACCATAAAAAGTACAAGTATATCATCAATGTATGGGAGAAAAACTACATACATACAAACAGAAATTTGACTATATGGATGTGGGTCATAGTCCCACATGTGGAACCAACACAGTGAATCTACTGCCTGTATTAGATCAAGATGTGGTAAGTGGTTTTCCCACCACTTACTTGCTACCCATGTTATCTCACTATGGATAAAAGTGTGAGATAGGTTTGGTGCCCTAGAAAAGAACCCATCATGATGGAAAATCTCCCTTTGTTCTGCAAGGGAGTGGCCAAATTTAGAATATTTTGTGGCCCAATGTTGGCCATGAATTTTACAGGATTTATTACTCCTCCTTGGAGAAATGGCCTACATAAAAATGGTGAAAGAATGCATACAATCAAAAAATAAAACATGTCTTACATGATCATATTCTTCACCAACAATACTCCTACAAATGGAGTGGTGCATAGATCTATCTCATATCTCAAAAGAAGGAAGAGATGGCTAAAATAACTCTTTCATAGAGTCATGTTGTTGTTCCAAGTCCACATAGTTCGTGTATGCTTGAAAATTTTGATGTAGTTCTCGTTTCAAACCTTCCCAATAAAAGCTCCTCGTGATGAGGTTGTAGATCTTCATGGAATACATGTGGCTGAAACATAACTCTTCATAAGCTCTTTATAGCAACTTCTTCTTGAGCTTGGAGGCTCTAGACAAGAAGATCATACCATGATGATAGATGACTCCTCGGACTAAATAGCCCTCTTCATGCAACTGGTCATCAAGTATCGTACAAGAGTGAAGATCCTTGGAATAATCCACCAGCAGTTAGGATTTCCAATATAGATCTAAACTAATCAACAATGAAAAAGTTGATGATGTATCAACAGAAATGTTTGTCATGTTGTTACTCTTCTCCTTGACATATCCCATTCCAAAGGTATGTGTTGGAAGGCCATTCCTTCCATTCTTCTCCTCCCACGGTGCAGAATCAGAAATGAGAGTGGGTGATGATGATAAGGGAAGAAGATCTCCCTCCTCCCTGAGCTTACCCAAGACTCCCAGTGCTATAGCTTTGTCTTATAGTGCTCCAATCCCTCTTGGATCTTAGCTTGGAGCATCATGTTTTGAGGTCTTCCCCACAAAATTTGAATCAAGTGGCCTCCCAGGTGGTTTTCCACTAGATAAGAGTGTCCCATGCAGAAATCTCATGAACGTGATAGATGGGACTGTAAGGTCCTTGCTTTGACTGTGCAAATCCATCTTTAATTTTTGTGTGGAAGTGGTATGTGAGGGGTATGTATGAATTCCTTTTATCATTCAAGATTCACCACTCTTCTTGTCCACCCATTACATTTTCAAAGCCTCCCAATCAATGGTGACTTTCCCCAATGTAATCAACCATTGAACACCCAAAATCACATTGGTGTTTAGTATGTCAACCACAAATAAGTGATCAACCAAAGTGTAAGTTCCCATGGTGACTGAAAGTGATGGGGCATAATGAATGCATTTCATTGTTCTATCCCCTAGGACCAAAACAAAGAATCCCTCAAAAGTATCAATGATATTTCCCTCCTTTGCATAAGATGGGAATCAATGAAATTGTGGGTGGCCCCACTATCAATCAATACAGAATCCTCTGATTCAAGATTGAACCTTGAACTCTTAAGGTCAAGTACTTAGGTACTCCTATTAAATATGCAAGAGTCCCTCCAATAGGATAAAATGTTGGATTCCCATCTCCTGATGGTGTTGGATCTCCTCCAGCAGTGCCACCACTGTGACCTCTTCTTGGTTCATCTTCTTTTTCCTCCTCAATATCTGAGAAGACCTCTATATAATGTAATTTTCTAGCAGCACATAAATGTCCAGCTTCCCATGATTCTTGGCAAGTGAAGCATAGTTTAATTTTTCTTAGATCTCTCCAAACTTCATCATCAAGAGGTTTCTTGTATGAGCTCTCCTTTGAAGGAGCAACTTTCTATTCCTTTCCTTTAGAAGGAAAAGTGGGATTGTGCTGAAAGTTTTCCTTTTCTTTTGGCAAGGCATCTTGAAGGCCTCTAGCCCTCTCAATAATATCATGCAAGGTAGTGGGCTTGGTAGATTTAACCAACCCAGGAAGAGGTTAATTTAAACCATCAATGAACATGTACAACCTTCTTATTACAGATAAATCAAGAACCATAACAGATAATCTCAAAAATTTATAAATGTAAGACTCTATATTACCTGATTGTTTCAAATTTGCAAGGCTCATGAATGGTGCCTCTATATCTCTTTTTTCAAACCTTTCCACCAGCCTTCCAGTGAACTCTGAATAAGTAGTCACATTGGCATGACCCAATGTAGACAAGCCATGGAACCACCAGTCATGTGCTTCACCTTCAAAGTGCAGCACCACAATCTTGATAGCCTCCATCTTTGGAACCTTGTTCAACTAAAAGTAGATGTCAATTTTCTCCACCCATGCCTTGGCAGAACACTTGGATGACCCATCAAAGTTGGGTAAAAATAATCTTCCCATAAAGTGATGTCGATCATGATTCAGAGTGAATCCACCATCTCTATGATGATGCCTTGGTCTTATTTTGTCCTTGAGGTGAAAAAAATCCTAAAAACTCAAGTGATCTTTGAATCTATGATTTTGAGATTCATATTATTCAAAATAGTCTTCAAGGGATTATTTCTCTTGAAACCCTTCATTTCCCACAACCAAAAAGGTAGGCATGGTAGAGCATTGGGAAACTTGTGGCTGATGCACTGATTGATCATTCTAGTGGCGAGACATGCCAGAGCTTTCTCCAAGATGAAATATATTAGGAGATTATTTGATTTTTTCCAATCTCATCTCTTTTATCTCTCTAGCAATATCTTGCATGGCTCTCAAAAGGATCTTAGCAAAGTCCTTTCCTTATTCATCACTTCTAGATGCAGGGGCTTTACCCTTGTCTTCATTGTCATTGGTGTAATAAAATTTCTTATATCTTCTCTTTAGATACATCTTCTCTCTCTCATTAAGAGGTTCTTCTTCTTCTGAAGACATATTGGCTTCTTAGAATGCACAGGCTGTGCCAAGACGATGCTCCGATCACTGTAGTATTCTCAAATGGGGAATGCATCAATATATAAAAGTAACACAGGAAAAACAACTCAGATCATCTAGATTATAGCAGGAGGCCAATATGGAGACCCTTCATTCAAATTTACAACAACAAAATATATGTAAAATGACGCCCATAAGATGTAGAATAGAAAATAGAAGGCTCCAATGGAAGAAAATCCTCAAAAGAGGTGCTACAACCATGTATTAAGATTGGAAAGAGCTTGACAACATTATTTTATTGGCTACAACAGCTGTAGATTACACTTCAGATCTAGAGAAAAATTACGTATGAAAGGCTCGATCTATACCAGATCCATACACTAGATAGTCTCTTCTTCAAAATCCCCTTGGGGTTTTCAGCAATACATGAAGTAAAAGGAGTAGATCTAAGATCTAAAGCTGCAGATATATAGGAATATTCAGAGATTCAAGAATACTCAAATATGATCTGATATGTACAATAAAATGATCCTCTTCAATGGATCTCAAAGGTGAAGGGTAGTTCCCCAACACATGAAAACCATTACTCCAAAATATGTGCCAAAAGACCCTGTAACAACACCTACAGAAATAACACAGTTATGGAAGCACTACTACGTTGTAGGGTTTAAGATATGTTTGGCCACATGCCAAGATATGAAAATTTAGCTCCAATGATCCAATACTCTCTTGCCAATGGGATAAAAGCCTTCCCCACTAAAACGGAGCACTATAATGGTCTAGATATGAGTAGATATAGCATCCACTTATTGCGGCTTTCAAAGACAACCAAACCCTCATTAAGATCTATGTTGCAGTTGGAAGAAGAAGATTGGCCTTTAGCCAGATAGTGGACAAGAAATGCAAATTATTCCAAGAGGCCTCTCAAGGAAAGAGGCAGAATTCCCGATCAGGAACACCCAATGCTAAACAACACTATTCTCAGCTAAAAAACAAGAGAATGAGAAATTTATAAACAAACAATATACTCTAAAAATTCAATACCATAAAAAACCTTCTCATGTTGCCACCCTCTTCCTTTTATAAGTTAAGAGCTTGCAAACCCTAAACCACCTTCAATGAAATAGCTCCTTTCACATGAGCCATCTCCATCTAAAACTGCATTGTGCCACATTGATGGCCACTCCTCCAAGATAGCATTGTAGATTTCGTCATGGTTGACCCAGTCAAAATGTTCAGCCCCTTTCACACCTAAGGGTTCTTTCTTACATAGCCAAGATATAGCCTTTTTCACATTTGGCATTGATTTATTTACTGTTCAGGAGTTTTATGATCCTCCTTTACAATTTTATGCATGAAACAAAAAATTAAAACAAAATTGAATATTCCCATTAGCTTAGGACTAATTGGGAATATTACATTTTATTATTTTATAATTTTATAATATTTTTATTTTTTTACTCCGAAAATGATGAATCACCCCCCATGGTTGACATCATCATCTTGAATCCTTTTGGTTGTCATAAATTTTATTTTGGTTGTACATTTTTCTTAGGAGGCCCATTTTAGACCTCAAAATTCCCCTCATGGAGAAGGCTCAGCACTCCCAGGAGAAAGCCCAAGAAGCCTCCTATATTGATGAACTGATCAATCAGACACTTTTAATTGTTAAGATAACTTATACATACTCAAAAAATTATAAAGCTATGATAGTCTAGGAGACAAAAACACTCTCGAAAAATGTCCCTAAAGATGCAGCCGATCAAGCAACTCTCAGGTATTTCCACTTTGGGTGATTAGGACCAGACACCAAAATATAAGGAAGTGAATATATAAGAACCTTCTAAAAATAGTCCATGGTAATTATGCCCCAAGACTACTAGCGAAGGTAACAAAAGAAGCCACGCTCACCTCCAGAAAAAATTCTTTGTTTATGCAAGGACCCAATTTTCGCAAGGGAACCTTCCATAAGTACCATTTAACATGATGAAACGTCTGACTTCGTTACAATGGTTATCCCCCCCCCCCCCCCCCTCCTCACCCCCTCTGCAATCACTTATTTGATACCTATGAACAAAAACTAAGGGCACCAGTTCGTATCGAAAGAGGAGCGAAATAGTCTTGGTGAGGATCCAACAAGTAGGAGAGGGGGTATCTCTCTTCCCTGCTTTCACTCAACCTTGTGCTTGACTCCATTTTTACGAGAGCTTTCCCAAAAAACTTAACAACACTAGGTTTCACTCTTTTAATCAACTTCTAAGTTTAAATTTAGAGTGGCCTTAGAGAGTTAACTCTCAACACACCTATTCCAAGTCCATCATGACCTAGACTATTTGATGTATTTAATGACAAATAAAAAATATTCTATTTTATTTTAGATTTTTTTGCTTGATTTCAAAGTTTTTTCTTTGCAGTTAGGGGTGAAATGGAGGTGAAAATTATGGTGTTATGAACACAAGAAGAAATCAATAGAAACCTGGCTACGTGAAAAATTAAACTTTTTCTTCGATGAAAAAGAGACTTCCATAAAAGTAACTATGAAAAAATAATGAAAATGAAAGCTTTTTCTTTTTTTTTTCAAAATACGGGCTCACACACTCAAATTCTACAAAAGACAAAAAATTCTTACTGTGTAATTACTCTAATGCAAACTACAAATGCTTAATGCAAGATTCTAGGATTACTCTAAAGAACAAGAGAATATGTTTCTCAATAAAGAGGTATGAAACTTGACACAAACAAAGGACAAATTCAAACAAGAACTTCTCCCAACAAAGATGCCAAAACTTGATACAAAAAGGGGAAAATTCAACCAAGAACTTCTCCCAAAACTAAGAGAATTTGACCAAATGGAAAAATTTTCACTTGCTAAAAAATGACAAAGAAACCTTAAAAAAACCCGAAAGAAAAAGAAAAGGTAAAAAAATATGTTTTCTGTGTATTTTTTTTTAAAGGAAGAAATAATTTCTTTGAGAAAGAAAAAACTACCCTAAAAATCAAGATCATTAAATTGAGAAAAGAAGGCCTTAAATTCCTTAAGCCATAAACATCATTTGTATGGGAAGACTTAATAAGTGGAAAGAGGTTACATACTCAAAAAGTTAACTTGATGAACAACAAAGAACTCCAGGAAACAAGAAAACTCCAAGAAAATCAGGAAGACTCTTTAAGATTGCTAGAAGTACCTTTCTCAAAAACCAAGAAAAACAAAGAATGCCAACCAAAGAAAAGAAAAAGTGAAGAAATAAGAAGGCTGAGCATGATAAAATAACCACTAACTCACTGTCATGAATACTTAGAATAGCCAAGAACAAGAATTCCTGGTGCCAAACACAAAATTGAAACTTCACAGAAAGGGAAAACCCTAGGTTGACTAGGTTTTTCACCAAGAAAGGGAGGAAATTGATAAATTGCAGAAAGAAACACTTTCGATGAACATAGATGATTAAACAGAAGCAACCAAAAATATTCAAAAGTCTTTACTAGACTCAAAATATAAAAAAATCATCTAAAACTAATAATACATAGCTTGACAGTGATCAACCTACGTGTATACACAACTGTGTACAAGGAAACACACATATACGCATGTTTATTTGAACCAAAAAGCATGTATACATGACTGTGTAAACTGGAAAGTGCGTATAAAAATGGAAATTAAGAAAAAATTAAAAATCCAAGTGTGATCCAGAAGATAATAACTTTTGCCTCGATTCATAATGAACCAATGAAGCTGGAAAAGTGATCAAACCAAATAGAAAACCTAGATCCAGAGAGAAACAACCCAAAATAGGAATTTTACATGGATGTTATCCTTAGTGGAGTTGCCAATTATGTTAAGGGATGAAGTACCCTATGGTCTAGGTTGAGAACCCAAACAAAGCAAGAAGCATACAACAACAATAAGAAAACAAATTTACAATCCTAATGCTTAAACTAGTAAAAGGGAAACAAGAGGCCGTACTCGTAGGTCCTATGTTTGAAGGTGATTTCGTAGGGTTCAAACCCTTTGCTTCTCCTAGTGCTTCAAAACCTGCAACTCACTCAAGAAAATAAAATATACTAGTAATAACTGAAAGCATGATCAAGATTTAACATTCGATCATATAAGCTTCTAAGAAAAATAACATGAAATCATTCATAGTAGGATCCTAACATGTATAAAGCATTAAGATCATGAACATCAAGAATGAGACATAGATTATTTATTGATGAATGTAAATATGTGTGGAGGAATACCACTTGATTCAGCCACGACTCCAAGTGACATCATCCTCTAGATCCATCTAGCCCAAGCCTCAACAATCTCCTTCCAAAATCATACACATGAATGTCATATAAGAGGAATGAATATCTCCATGAGGGAAACATGGGGTTCCAAAATATGGGCAGTGCAGGAGGCATAGGGATAAATCAGAATTGATCAGTGAGTAAATGACTATAATATTAATACCTCTCTCTCTCCCCTTAAGGAATTCCCATGAGGTGTATTTATACAACCCCAAAACAGTTGCTTTAGTTGGGATACAGTTAGGCCATGGGCTTCTGTAGGCAGGGTTCTGGTGTAAACCGTGAACCACGTCCATAAAATATGGAACTATATATTTTTTCATATTTCAAATTATATACCTGGGTTGGGTATAACTATACCTGTGTATGCACACACTTTTGAGAGGGCATAGTCACGTATGGAATTCAAAATATTTTTTTTAGATAAAGGATGAAGTTTGAAGGGAAAAGGTTTCCCAAGGCCATGACTGAGAGCATCAAGTATATAGATGTGGAAAATGATGCTATAACATAGAGCACGAGAGTCTATATTAGGTTATGCTAAAATAAGCTATGCTAGGATAGAGTAGGATAGGCTAGGCAAGAGTAAGCTAGATTAGATTATGCTAGGCCACAATGGGCTAGGCTAGGCTAGAGTAGGCTAAGATATCCTAAATTAGGCTTGGATAAAATAGGATATAATAGGATAGGCTCTAATAGAGTAGTTTAGGCTAGGCTAGGAAAGGGTAGAGTAGGTAAGTCGAAGCTAGGCTAGCCTAGGCTAGACTAGGCTTGGTTAGGCTAGGTTAAAATAGGCTAAATTAGAATAGGCTACGATAGAGTAGGCTAGCGTAGCATAGGTTAGCCTACGTTAGTGTAGGATACGTTATGCTAGCATAGGTTAGGCTACCCTAAAACAGGTTATGGTAGGTTATGCTTAGATAAAATAAGCTAATGTAGGAAAATTGTGAAGCTTTGAAGCCACTTCCACCTAACTATTTTTTGCAAATAGTGAAAAGATACCAATCATATATATATATATATATATGCTACATAGAAACTGATAGGAACGACAACAGGAAATAGTCTCATGGTATGGATTTTGGAAATTATTTTTTATTTTAGATAATAAAAGTTAATTCTCAAATTTTTTTTTAATCCGAGTATAAATCCATTGTAATCCAAATATGGAAAGAAAAATTAAACTACCACACTCCCTTCAAAAGATGAATTCTATGTTGAAATCAATTTATATTAATACAAAAAAAATATAATACCAAATATTTAGATTACTTTCTATTTTATTCCCATAACATATCTCACATTTTGTTTTTACATTAATGAAATAAGTAATTTAATTACAAAGGAATAGTAAGTGAAAATTATCTTATTATTTAAAGTTTTAATGTTTATTTTTATTACCAAGTAGTGTGGGGTAGTTTCCATTTCTTTATTTTACAATGGTAATATGTTCTCACATATTTAGATTGATTTTGTTATTATGTAGTTTGTATGCATGAATATTCCATACATTTAAGGTGTTCTTACCCATTTGTTGACATATGTATGTGCGTATATACTCATTTCATTGCAAATTAAAGTGGTATACCATAGTGTTTGAATTATTAATATTTTTGGCATTATGACTTAACATAAAATCCCAAGTATTTAATGTTGTTGGTTTCAATCAATATATTATCAATAATTCTCTTATGACCCTTGCTATCCAATGACCCCAACTTTTCCACATGGCTCATTACTAGTCTTAACCTCTTAACACTGCTCCTCAATTTTTCTAGACTTTCTAGTGTTATAGTGTTACGGTCTGGAGAATTAATTATGGCTTGGAAATAAAGAGATTGATTGATGTATCTGATATCTAGGGTTTATATTGAAGGTGTGGGTAAAGTTCTACGATTATTGGGAGAAACCATCTCCCTCCCATAGAGCCATTCCAATTCTAGTTGCACCATTCTCTCGTAGATATGAGCTCTACAATGTATCTTGGTTACTTGATGTTGGCTCAAGGGGTCCTGACCTAGGTTCGGAGTTTAAGGTTTGCCAACAAACCCCTATACTACTGGCCCTTTCAGTAATGACCTGCTTGCATAGGTCAAAGTCTCACCCGAAGTAGTATGGGTGGGTGCTGGAACCCGGTTTCCGCACCCTGAGAAAGGGTAGGTAAGGCAAGCGGAGCTGCGTCCGGCCCTGTGATGCCCAGATCGCCTCTTTCGGAGCAGGATCTATATTTCTCTTTTTGCATCACCATGTGCAAGGTCAAATATACTACAGTGTTTAATAATTATGTATTTCTATGACAGTAGCACGGTATTTCATAAAACAGAACAGAACAAATCCAGATGTAGTAAACACACTTACACAGAACTTTCACAGCTGATTAAAGAATACATTAATTACCAATGACTTTCATAAATAGTACATGTAGATTCAGTTCTCAAATAGCCTTTATTATTCATCAATTCGTCAATTCCTTCTTACAATACCCATACCAGCCTACACACACAGCAGAAGGGTCTGCACGCAGCAGGACTCTAGATCTCCGCACACACAACGAACAGGAGTCCTTTCCCCAAAAACCCAAACAGATCCACTAAACCACAATTCGCATCAATATCTCATCATCATCTTCCTTACCTACAATCCAAAATGTCCCTCTATTTATAACAATCTTTCCTAACCTCTCCTACAGTCCACAAACTGTGGTCTTTGGACCCTAGGTTTACCCTCTACCATATTACAATGATTTCGGGGCTTTGACCCACTCCAAGACCCCTACACTAGACTAAATATAATAAAAAATATGCAAAATTGGACCAATTTCACAGCTTGCCATAAACCGTGTTCCAACAGCCCCCCAACACAAGATTTTGACTCGTCTTGAGTCACTATGGTCGCAAGTCAACCAATCATCCCTGGAACTGTTTGATGACCAGCGTGCATATCTCATTTGTGCGTCAGTGTCCTATCCCTGGTGGGCCAGTTTTTCCTGAGCCAATTACTCTATCCATATAGTCATTTAGCCTTGTATGGCTTGAGCCGACTACCATTGACATGTCCTAATAACACGTTACCATGTAGGGTAGCTAACCGGACTGCTCCACCATCCGTGATTTCCTTAACAGTGTAGGGACCAAGCCAATGTTGTCGGAATTTCCCTGGGTGTTTCACAAATTGGTTATCGTATAAGAGGACTAGGTTGCCTTCTACGAATGTATTTTGGTGAATATGTCGATCATGCCAAGCTTTATCGTGACCCTTATGAACCTGCTAATAAAAGTTATCAATGAATCAATCTTCCACCAATGCCAGAAGCTGCACAAGGCATTCCTCCATTATATTTGGTTCTGCCATATTTGTAAATGCTGTGATACATAGGCTAGGAAAAATGTATTCTATTGGCATAATGGCCTCCTTACCATAAACCATACGAAAGGGGGTCCTTCCTGTTAGCTTCTTATAGGTCGTAAGTAGGCCCATAGAACAGAAGCGATGCGCATGTCCCATTCACTATGTTCAACATTGCAGACCTTGGTCAATGCCTACTCTAAGATTTTGTTGAAAGCCTCGACCATCCCATTTGCCTATGGATGGTACGGTGTACTTTTCACGTGATGGATCCTAAATTCCTCATTCAGGGCTTGTATCATTTCATTAACAAAGTTTGTGCCTCTGTCACTCATTAGGATCTTTGGGTAGCCAAACCTGGTTAGAATTTGCTCAAAGATGAAGTGCATAACAATATCTACAGTACAAACCTTCACTGCTTACCATTTAACCCATCGAGTGACATAGTCAGTGGCAGTAATAATGTGGCACGCACCTATCTTCTTGCCTAGAGGATTGATTGGTCCTACAAAATCAATGGCCCATTTTTCAAAGGTCAGCAAAGCTATTTGAGGTTGAAATGGAATTTCATCTCTGCGTGAGGGCCGTCTTGTCCGTTGGCACGTATCGCACGATTTACAATAGCCATGATAATCATGATGTAGGGTAGGACACCATAACCCATCTCTCAAGATCTTTTATGCCGTTACTTTTCCTACATAGTGGCCTCCTGCGATGCCTTCGTGCACTTCTGCCAAAACGACATGTCATTCATGTTCCAGGACATATCTTCACAGTACTTCATCAGCACCTAGTTTGTATAACTGGTCAGCAATGATAGTAAAGTGCCAAATGAGTAACCATCTCCTTTTGTTGCATCAAATATTCTGCGGGGCTACGCCTGTAGTCAGAAACTAAATGATATCAGCGAAGTGTGCATCAACAACCTTAACAGTGAACAACTGCGCATCTGGTAATCCTTCCTCCAAGTTAGTGGGTTCTTCACCCATCTCAATGCGGGACAGATGATCTAGACCTACATTCAGCCTTCCGAGCTTGATGATGATTTCAAAATCATATTCCTGAAATAGCAACAGCCATCGGAAAATCTTCCCCCCCCCAACACAAGCTTGTTCACAAGGTATTTTAAAGCCGAATGATCGATAAACATCTTAAATTGTCTGCTTAAAAGATAGTGTCGATATTTTTATAATGAGTATACTATATCCAATCCCTCTGGTTCAGTGATAGATTAGTTGCACTTTGCACCCAAGAGCTTTTGACTAGCAAAGTCAGCCAGGTTAGCAATATCTCCCTCCCTAGGTTGAGTTAGGACAACACCCAAGGCGATACCAGATGCATCCACATGTACATGAAATTCCTTCGACCAATTAGGAAATATTAGTATGGGTGTAGAGACAATCTTCTATTTTAGTAGCTCAAAACTCTTCTAACATTCATCATTCTAAAAAAAGGAAACATCCTTTTTAAGAAGTTTTTCCATGGGTGTTGTGATCAGTGCGTACCCCTGAATGAATTTTTTGTAATAGCGTGTGTGTCTGAGAATCGAACGTAGTTGCTTCTCCATTGTTTGGACTGTCAGGTTTATAATTATGGCTACCTTCGCAGGATCAACCATCAGCCCTTGCTAGCATACTATGTGCCTGAGCAAGATTCCAAAAGGCGTGCAGAAGATACACTTCTTGATATTCAAGAAAATCTGGTGTTTTCGGCAGGCATCCAACATCAAGCGCAGGTTGGAGACATGCTCCTTTACCAAGACGAATACTTTCCAGTCATCAAAATAAACTTCCAGGAACTTATGGATGAAATCCTTGAATACATCAACTTCTACTCTTGAGAAGATAGTGGGTTTTTTCTTGAGACCAAAGGGCATGATTCTCTACTAAAAGGACCCCCATTCTGTTGTGAATGTAGTCTTATTGTGATCTTCAGGTGCGATTCGAATCTGGTGATACCCTGAGAACCCATCGGTGAAGGAATATGCTTCCTGTCCATCCACGCTATCAAGGATTTCCTCTGAAAAAGGCATAGGGAAGGGGTCATGTACACATACATAACTTAACTTGCGTAGGTCTATGCAGACTCGTATCTCCCCCCTTTTTTTTCCTCCTGTATGACCATCAGAATTATCTAATCTGACTGTTTATTCAGTTCAATGATAACCGTATCAAGCATCTTGTCCAACTTTTCTTTGACCTTTTACTTATATTTAGGGTTTAGTAGGCAAGGCCGCTTCTTTATGGGGTGTGCCTCTGGTTTCAAAGTGATGTGCATAACACCTAGGTCCCCCATGATTCCTTTGAGCTCAGAAAACTTTTTCAGGAATAAGTCCTAATATTCTGTAAGTAGCTCTACAATTTTGCCTATGGTTCCTTCGTCCCAATAGTCCCCAATTTTGTACAACTTAGGATTTTCTTCCATCGCGATATTAATTTTTCATAGCTTGAGAGGTTGAATCACATCAATATTTTGCATTGGTGGTCCACTAATTGTGCGTTCCCCTTGGATTCTAGGACAGATACGTTCTGAGGATTATCTTCCTCTTCTTCTATCACCAAGCTCTGGCAGTCGACTATATCTTGTATCTGTGCTTCCCATGTCAATAATTCTAGTGCAGCGTGATGGCACGAGTTATTAAATACAAAAGCATCGATGTCCTACAGAGCTTCGTCGAGTGCCTCCATCCACCCAATTAGCCCGAACATTCCTATAAATTCATATTTTACTATTTCCTAGTGGTGGAATGTAGCTCTACATCTAAATACCATGCAACGGGGATAGGCCCCAAGGCATGAATAAATAGATGAACCCACTCTTTTATAGTCTGGTTAGACCATTTTTCCATCTAGGTAAGTAGATGCGTGCGAGGGTCTCCAGGTCTGAGGAACATCTTGGTGCGTACATCAGCCAGAGGTGCGAACTGCAGGATCTTCATATTCCGACATGTCTCCCAGTCCTGGAATGCTTCCTTGTGGGTGTCCCACCATTGTGCAGTTGTTCCACACATAGCTAGATTAAGGGCCCATAGCCGTCACTCTCTTGGAACCATATCTTTCAGCGTTCTTAGGAATTCCTAGATGCTACTGGACTCATCGAAATGGGGTAGATCTCTTACCTTTGAAGAAATGTAGTAGAGGTCCCTTGTGACCCGAAGACATCATAGCACCGAGACATCGTGCAACCAGTTTTTCCAATTCTCCATCTCCTCATCAGAGTTAGAGAAGTAGTCACTGTCTGCCTCCCAGCAGAGTACCCCATCTACCGTGGGATTGATCGAATCTTCGTTCTGCGTAGTTAACTTGTAAATGTGATCTACCTCTCCTTCACCGCATACTCACTCCGTGTAGCGTTCACTTTCCATAGGATCTAATGGTAATATCACCCTTGTTCTATTATTTTCAAATAACATGCTTCTTTTCTTGAGGTTGACGATACCAACCATATCTATGGCTCATTCCAGTCCTAAAAGCGTTGGGTATGGGTCTGCATCTTCTACAATCTAAATTACTTCGAAATTAGTTTGGACGCTGACCCCAACGATATCTACCATGATTTTTGATAGTCTCCCCAGAGGTATAATCTTTTGCTATTTGGCCATACACAGTTGGATATTAGACCACTCCAATTTGGGTTCTCCCATTTGCTGCCAAGTTTGCTTAGGTAGCACGTTTTCATCTGACCCCAAGTCTAAGACAACCCGATCCATCTCATAGTTAACGATTTGGGTTGTTAATCTCATCTCCTTACCAGTGTGTTTCCTATATATGCCCAGCTTGTGCACGTCTTGAACATTTGGAGATAGGTGGGACTGCCCTACACAGTTATCTATCACTGCCTGAAGGTTTTCTTCAGTCCGTGGGTGGCGTAATAGCTTTATACATGCCTGTAAGAATGGTCTCATCTCATCACCCACTTGGAGGTGTGCAGGCATCTGCATAGTAGATTATCTTGTCTCAGTAATGTCCTGGTGGACTACGGTAATTATTTCTTGTCCTAGTTTGCGGTCCAACCCTTCTTGGTTGACAGGTTCCTGTTGGCCTGGAGGACCCCCTGCAACCTCCTTCGTAGGCTCCCTAGTGGCCATCCCACTGCATGTTGCAACATTCGCACTTGGATTTCTGTCTCGTAGTTTAGCCTTAACCCTTTGTACATTCTGCATTGGTGTTGGCTATTTTTCTTGCAATTTTGCTATCAAAATTGGGCAGTCTTCAATCTCATGGTCCAGCTACTGGCAATATTTGCAGGATTGAATTGTAGGATTTGGGCAGTCCCTTGCAAATTTTCCTACTACCCTGCAGTTATAACATATTATCTTCCCACATCCTCGTCCTACGCTTCCTCCCTGACATCCCCTACCCCTTGCTGGAGAGCCAACAAAGCTCGCGGGAGATCTAGGCGACGCATGGTCTGACTGTACCCTACACAAGTTTCCTTGATCTATCACTAGCTCGTAAGTTCAAAATTTCTGCTCATCAGGTGCTACTGACTGGTAAAATCAACACCATTTTTGCTTTAGTTCGCCCGCACCTAGCCATGGGCAATGGTTTGTATCGTGCAGTCCTGCTACCCGGCAGTCATCGCACCACAACGCAGATCCGCTTGAGCCTGGACGTAATGGACTAGGGCCTCCTATCTACATGTAATTTTCCAATAGTGGGCACTGATCCTTCATATGTCCAGATTCCCAACATCGTATGCACCATAGGTCTCCACTAGCTCCTTTTCCCCATTCCTTCCGTAGGTTCTGAATCTCCATGTGCATAGCCCCGAGCTGCTCCTGAATTTCCTATACTCCTACCGAAGTGTCTTCTCTAGGCATGGCTTCTAGTTTCATGGTGGCTTCCAAAGATTTTTCCTGTGATTCGAAGGCTTGGTGGCCCATAGGTACATGCAAGTGAGGTAGTAGCATAGCGATGAACCATTCAGTATGTTTTCTGTCGTCATACTTAAATCCTCCCTCTCTGATTACTTTCTTTAGTCTCTGATAAGCTTCCCATACCAACTCAGTTGTTCCTTGCTTGAAATATTTCACGTCTGCTATGATCTGAGAGTAGGAATTAGGTTTTCAGAACTATTGTTTTAGGGCGTCCTTAATATCTTGAATGGATGCACTCTCGTTTTGAGATATGTACCGCATATACCAGTCCAGTGCTCTATCTTTGAAGGCCAGGGATAGCTGCGCTCTTTTCACAGTATCGCCTGCCACACCTTGCGCAGTCCATACCCAGTCTGCAACAAACCAAAATTGTTCCATGTCCTCATCTCCCGCATGCTTAATGGTAGGTAATTTCAAGTGCGCTGCCATATCTCCTTTTGGTGGGATTCCAGGCAAGGTTTTACCCTTACGCGGTTCTGAAGGCGGCGTAGATGGCAGGCTTTGCGCAACTGCTCCTCTCAGTGGGCTATAGACAGATCTATCCCCTTCTTGATTGGTTCGATAAGACTTACCACTCCATGTTGTAATTTCATCCAGATTAGAAATCATTCAATCATACTTGCTCTTCTCCCTTGTTGGGCCTTCAATACTTCTCTTGGCATTACCTGATCCCTTCCTCAAAATGCTTCGGGTCCCGACAACAGAACCATTTGTTGGCTCAAGGGGTCTTGACCTAGGTTCAGAGTTTAAGTTTTTCCAACAAACCCCTATACTACTGGCCCTTTTGGTAGTAACCCGCTTGCGCAAGTCAAATTCTCACCCGAAGTAGTATGGGTGGGTGCTAGAACCAAGTGTTTGCACCCTAAGAAAGGGTAGGTAAGGCAAGCAGAGCTGCATCCAGCCGTGTGGTGCCTAGATCGCCTCTTTCATAGCATGATCTATAGGTCTCTTTTCACATCCACGTGCGCAAGGTCAACGATACTACAATGTTTAATAATTATATACTTCTATGACAATAGCACAGTATTGCATAAAACATAATAGAACAGATCGAGATGCAGTAAACACACTTACTTAGAACTTTCGCAGCTGAATACAGAATATAGTGATTACCAATGACTCGCATAAATAGTACACGTAGCTTCAGTTCTCAAACAACCTTTCTTATTCATCAATTCATCAAGTCCCTCTTACAATACCCTTCACAGCCTACGCACACAGCAGCAGGGTCCACACACAGCATGACTCTAGATCTCTGTGCACACAGCCAGCAGGAGTCCTTTCCCCAAAAACCCAAACAGATCCACTAAACCATAATTTGCATCAATAGCTCATCATCGTCTTCCTTACCTACAATACAAAATGTCCCTCTATTTATAACAATATTTCCTAACCTTTCCTATGGTTTGAAAATTGTGGTTTTCGGACCCCAGGTTTACCCTCTACCCTATTACAATTCTTTTGGGGCTTTGACCCACCCCAAGACCCCTGTGCTAGACTAAATATAATAAAAAATATGCAAAATTGGACCAATTTTGCGACTTGCCGAAAACCCTGTTCCAACACTTGCAATATTTTTTTTCTTAATGAGGTAGCTTCAACTCATAGAGTGAATTTGACAAACAAACTTATTATTCCACAATTTTTTTTACATTTCTAGGTAAATATTTTGTTTGTATTTATCCATGGATGGGTGTTTAAACTAGGGTTCATGTTCCTTTCCTTTATTTATTTTCTTGTTATACATTATGCAAAGTCGAGAACTATGGAAAGGTCACCTCCAATATTTCTCGGACCGGTTGAATATTGAGGAATATACTCCAAAACACATCCAATGTGATATATTGTACTCTTTTGGTCCAATTCAATAGGTATACTCCAAGTATTGTGTATTATGATTATACTCTTTTTCCTTTGGCTTACATAGTTTCTCTACTTGTTCTAATTTTTATTTTGTATATGGTAGGTTACAATTGTCTCGGCCATCCTCCGAAATTGGAGTTGCAGGTAAAGAAATGACCCAAGTTTGATTTCAAGGTTCTCTTAATTTATTTACTAGCACATAATTTGGACTCCTAACAAACCCATGATGGAATTTCTGCAGGATATATTTCAGTCCGTGCGCATGGATTTGACCTTGCTTTAAGGACTTCCAAGTTCTAACACGAAGAATATATATATATATATATAATGCAATTCATGACTGGTCGTTTACTATAAAAGATAAAAAATAAAAGAGTGTTTTATTCTTATGTCCATAATTTTTCATTCTACCTCCGTAAAAGAAGGAAGAAAAGGTGTTGCTACCACACACTCCCAAACATTTATGAGGATACACAAGACATAGACAGAAAACAAAAAAATTACCCCTAGAGATAGTATATTGGAGATATTTTGAAGTAAATATCCTTGATATAATAAAAATGAGTTGCCACTAGAACATGTAGTTAAGTAAAGACGAAATACCTTGGAAAAGATTAAATTATAAAATCCTTGGAGGGTAACCAGTTAGAGAAACCTTCAAACCAAGTAGAAATCCACAATGTTTTGAGTGAAACCATTCACCACAATCCTCTAATCACCTTCCAATTAATAATTGGCATAAACATTAGAGGGAAAATATCTAAGTAAAACAAAAATGAAAAATAGAGTAAAACATTTAAGAGAAACACAGAATATGTGGTCCATAAAAAAAAGAAATTTAAGCAATTGTGTTCCAAAATTTGATATTGTTAGGGTCCTATAACTTATAATATCTAAAGGTGATTGGATATTTTATGATATGGTAAATAACATTTCAATTTTTTAATGATTTCAAAAAAATATATATAAAAGAAAATGAAAAGAGGGTATTTAAAAAAAAATAGAAAAAAAATACGAAAGAATAAAAAAGAAAAGCAGAGAAAGAATAAAAAATAAAGATGAGAACCCCATAAAAGAAAAACAAAAAAGATAGAACTGAAATTGTTGCAAATCTAAATGCCACTACTTGATAGATAATGTCATTCTCTTAAATAAAATGAAGGTTTTTTGTGGGTTGTTCAAAATGCCAAAATATTTAGTCATTTGTTTGATCATATAGCTTAATCATAGTTAACCAAGTTTAAATTTTTGTTAACTAGATTAGAGAATAAGGTTAGCCAAACTATTAAATCTTAGCTAATGTTAGTTAGGTAGAAAAATAATATTGATTCAAATGTTTAATTTGAATCAATGGAGAAATAAATGGATAGAATAGAGTTAGACTTCTTTTTTTTTAAATACATAAAATAAGGGTTTGCAAGTCCAAACGCACCTTTAGGAATGAATAGAAAGATGAGTCTTAGGATTAGGTAAAACAAAAATTGGAGTTAAAAGGGTAAAATGTCATTAATTCCACTTCAAACGGCTTACAAGTGTATTTTAGCCCAAGTTTCAAAAATATTATGAAATATGCGCTTTAGCCTAATGTTTGAGATTTATTAAAAAATTTATCCAAATTTCCTCCATAAAATGAAGATTGGTAAACCACAAAAGATTTTATCTCTTTCAGTTAAAACAGGTGCACTTTCAAGCTGCACGATCAACATTACCTCAGATCTATGACTCATGATGCTTTTCGCCTCCCCCCCCCTTGCCATCGCTCCTTTACCACTGGGGGGGTCCGAAAATATGGTTTTACCCACGCTGGCCCCACGCGATGTGTCACCTCTACAACATTTCGTACCACCCCCCACCCGCCCCCCCCTCATGAAACCAGTTACCGCCTTGACCCCCCTCTAAAAACTGCCTACCACCCTCCTTCCCCACTGTCCATTCCCACGTGCTTCCCTCCACTCACATCCTACTGTGTGGCTATAGCCATTAGCTAATCAATTAATTTCCTAGGATTACCGTTATTCCATAAATGTTTCCCGGGTAACTCTTTGAAAGTCCAACAAACCCGCGCCTGTAGAGGAAAAATACCCAAAACCATAAAATTCTATCATGCCACCATTTTTACTTTCCTACTCCAAATTGTCTTAAATTCTCCCTAATTTCTAGCTATTCAAATGCATAGTGACATTCTCCCATCAATCAAGCATTTGATTGAGCACGAAAAGCTCCAATTCTCCTTCTGTCTTCTACAAATCCACATTCCTAGTAAATATTCATTTCACTCCTGTTTATCTAAATTTCCATTGACAGTATGCCTCCAAAGAAGAAATATTCTTAGGAATCTGTCAACCCTATCATGCATCCCTCTATAGAGCTAGACCATATTCTTCTCATAGATTTAGATTATAAGATCTCTAAGACTCGGTGTGAGTTTGATCTTTTTGAACTCTAATGTTGGCTTGAGGATAAATTTGTAGATAAAACTAATGAAATTGGACTTTGGGAGTCCAATCTCCCTCATGATATCTTTCCCCAGACCTTTCACTCCCATGAATTTGTCAAAAAATTTCAAGCCTGTTATGTCCCAAACCAGAGAGCCATCATAGCCCCTAGTGGTGAAATTCTACTCACCATTACCTCTAAAAGCATTGACCAGATGATGCAGGCCCCTCATGTAGAAAAAAGCACTCCATTTTCCATAGAAGCTTTAACTGAACTATATCATAAGTCATATTTTAAAAAAAGAGCACATATTTTTTACCTTATTGCTTGAAAACACCCAATAGCCTAGAAAAAATCCACCTTACCCCTCTTCAATGTTCCCAGATCAGTCCAAGAAAATAATTTATGTGTTATCCTACCTCTTGGGATATTATTTTGATCAATGGGTAGATGAACACCTCTTAGGTTTCCTATCAATATTTTCTACAGATCATAAGCCTTCCATCATTTTCAATTTTAGTCAATTTTTGGCTGACAATATACATGAGAAATTCCTTAAGTTACCAACTGAAGGAGTTTTCAGGTATACTTCTATTTTTTTTTATATTTTTATCTATTATCATGCAGACAAATTCAAGTTTACAATGCAAAATCTAGATGAGGAAGGGAATCAACAATATATAATATTGTGAAATTCCCTACAGTAATGAAAGATTTAGAGGAATTCACATTCAAATTATACATTGAGAATTTTATACATATACTAATGAGCATGTTGATCACTTCAATAGAACCCAGAATCAGTGAGGAAATAAAGAAAATTCTACATCTGACAAAGCAAGAAAAAACTAGAGATTGGTACATGTACCAGAACAATACTGAAGTCAGGGTGTGTGGGTGTGAATTTCCACCATACAAGCTACCCAAATACCTCCCAATGAGAGTATTTTCCCTGGAATACATTATACATATGATCAAATATGATTTTGCTTCAGCCAAAAAAATTCCCAATTCAGGATTAAAACTAAAGTTGGCTCTTTTTTTGGAACAACAGGCGAGCAAGACAAGAAGAAAACAAGCTTAGTAAAGGTATTAAGTTAAATTAAAGTTTCACATGGTCCTATGATACTCGAGGTATAATTATTAAGTTGAGGGTGGAACACAAAACCACTCCTCATACTCACAGTCAGAGGCCATATATTGAAAGATATGTAAACCAATTGACTTGGATAGAGAATACTTTGTAGGAAGCTGAAGAACAACTGGTGTTTACTTCAACTTCATAGACTCCTATTCCTTAGGTTAAAATAGGCAAGAGGGAGAGAGGGAAAGAGTAACCTTCAGTGACAGAAAATGTAGGTAAATATTTTAAGATAATGTACAGAAAGCGGACTAAGAGGCGTCCTAAAATAGATGTAGAGAAAAATGTAGAACAAGGATGTTGCTACGATTGTCAAGGAAACACCATCTTCATCACAAAAGGGTAGGAAATTTGTTTCATCGCCAAAAATGTCATCAATATCATAGGGTCAGTGAGATGTAGCCCAAACTTCAAATGTTATTCAGGGGGAAAAGGAGAAGAGTATCTTTCACAGATACAGAGAAATCAAACTAAAGAATGAAATTCTGAAAAAGAAAAATTACACATAGTTCTGGAAGTAGACTTCCAGTTCACTGAGTAGGATTTTATCAACCTTTGATTTAGAAAAAGGGAGGATGTAGATGGCCTTCCTTGAGACTCAAATTCTACAGAAAAAAACAATAGCAGTCTAAAAAAAGACAACACTTTATTTTGACACTAAGGACATCCATCACATTGATCAAATGGTGATGCACAAGCAAATTGGTGAGATTATTTATTCTAGTTTAACCAATACAACCATGAATGTCTCAAAATTGGAAGTGTCACATTAAAACATTCAATATCAGCTGAAGATGGAGAAGATCTCTTCTCTGGCTAAAGACACCAGGATTAAAATAATTGGAAAATTTGGTTGTGAAGATGGGCTATGATCCAGAAAATGTAAAGGCTACAGAACAATTGATTAAGAATAAGAATGCTCACATTATAGCATTGAGGAAGAAGCTTAAGTTTCCAGCAATTAAAGATCCACTCACTAAAGACATAGAGGAATCTGAGACTCAAAAGGGAGATGTGCTTAAATTGATCATGGAGAAAAATGCTCAAATTTGACAAATGGAGAAAGATATGGAAAATATTATTAAAGATAAATATCAAAATCCAAAAGTGCCCATCGTTCCTCTGGATGTTGTGCACCTCACAACAATCCCCACTGCAAGAGCTGAAACATCAACAATGGCTTCAGCTAAATATGCAGATGTTTTTGAATAGTTCATAAATTCCATAGAAAACACGTCTATACATACAAAGGAGATAAAGAAGCTACAGGGGCAAGTCAAAGCTTTGAAAGAACAAAAATCTAGGAGAGAATCTTCACATTTGGCTGAAGCACATAAATCCCAAAGGTTGTTAGAAAGGATACAAAAAGGAGAATAAGAGTCATCTATTGGAAAAACCTTGGCCCAAGCCAATGAGAGCATATGGATGGACATCCTAAATTCCATGAATGATATTTTTTCATGTATCCAAATCATTTTTGAGCAGGACCTGATAAACTACACCACAAAAGCTATCATATAAATTAAAGAGAAGTTGGGTGATATGCATACTAGAGCTGCTAACATCATCCAATTCTAAAACTTAAAGAATAAATGAATTGTAGGACTTATGAATTGATTTCAAGACTGAAACCATCTTGGAATTCAAGAAGGTTCTGACTAAAAGGAATCTAATTACTCAATTATAAGAAAATTTTCAAGGACTGGAGATAGTAGTAAATAGGCTTTTCAACAAAATTGAAGCATTGAACCAAAAAATACCAATTTTGTTTGTAATTAACAATAAATTAATTACTGAAAGGATATTATAGTAAAAATATGAAGGAATTGGTGATAGACAATTCCAAATTCGTGAACATAAAGGGCATCATGATAGGCAGAGCATTCCTGGAAGCAATGAGAAACAATTTTTACATTCAGCATTAAGTAAATCACATCTTTGTGGTAAAACCAACTTTTTAAATTATATTGAGGTAGATGAAATTTATAGGAAGGTAACAAAGTTTACCACCCCAGATGAAGACATGTGGGATAAGTTATGTGAATTACTGGATTAACTAGTAATCCAAATGCAGTTATAGGATCAACCAACGCAGCAAAGATAGACTAGCCATCTCACCAATAGATTCCTCCAAATTAGAGCCACCAATCAACACATTTTCCACCTATTCTATTAGTTTGTAGAATAGATTATTTGTTTATGTTATTGCTAAATATACCCTATTGCTTGAGACAAGAGTTTTGTAAATATTGTATAAATACTTCACACTACGAAGTATTCTAGGTTGATTATTGAATATTACTTTTTGAAAGCTATTGTACTTTTTCCAGTCGATGGAATGATTATTAATACAAGGACTTCTTCACAGGATTTGTGTGTTGGAAAAATGGGTGGTGTGCTTCTCTCGTTTATGTGTTATTTCATTGTTTTCCTTTAATGTTCTTTCTTAAAGCTTAATTACATTACAGAAACGGTGATGATCAAGATTTGTTGAAATATACACCATGTTTTGGTTGTAACTAAATTTTATGTTTTCTTATGAAGTCAAACTAAATCATTCTTAATTTATCTCTAGTTTCAACTAAATATTATTGTTTCTTATGTTCAATATCATTTTAAATCTAAAATATCCAAATAGTTTACCTATCTTGCGCTGTGAAAAACCTTTAAAATTTGAGATAGATCCAGTTAGTTTTACAAACTCCATAGCCCACTAGAATTATAAGAATTCAATCAACCAAATAAATCAAATCAATCAAATCAATTACAAAGGAAAAAAAAATTTCATATTCATAACTAACCTAAAATTTACATAAAACAAAGCTAAATTTTACAGAAATATCCCTCTCTGAATTAATCAGGGTTAGCTTCTAGACTTAAAAGTGGCTTTGATGTTATTTTCTGTGTTTACCCTCACAATCTCAAAAATTACAGAACGATAACATAGTGGTGACCATACTAGGGACAACAAAAATACTATGACTTTCTAAAAATTCATTTCCCTAGTAAAAATAAGTTTATTTTAGGAATATTTTAGATATTGTTTTCCTTTTAATTTTGTAAATAATATTGTGTGTGTGTTTTTATTTTAATTCTGGCTCCAAAAAGAGCTTATACTAGATCTCATCCTGATACTAAACCTGCCACTATTGTAGATGATCCTGAAGAATTGTTGAGGAGGAGGAGTTTAGCTGAAAGTCAAGGAAGTAGTAGTCCTCTAGGCCTAGGGCATATTTTCTTCCAAAGAACTTTGTAACTTTACAAGATATTGAGTTTTATTTTCCATTTGAACATAACATGTTTAGGATTAAGTCATAAAATTAGGTGGAGCAAATTGTGGTAGATCAGTCTACCTTACAGCATTACTCATTTGAAGGACATTCTGTGCAACCTGATCACGATCTCCAAATCCTTCAAGACACTAATAAATTCCAGGTTTTAGTATCAGGCCTTAACGTATTTTTCCACAAGTCATACATCTAGAAATATGTTTAACTCTCTGCCTTAACTTTTGCAGTTTCATCCAGTTCATCTTATTCTATTCATCCAAGATCATTCAGTCCTACTCGTTCTATAATTTCCACTAACACTCCTATATTTTGTCACCAAGAAACTCAAACTCTTCCTTCATCCCAACCTCCATCTTCAACTCAACTTTCAACTTAAACCCAACCTCAATCTTCAAATCAATTTTCACCTTCAACCCAACCTCAACCTTTAATCCAACCTGCACCTTTAATCAATCCACATATTATCCATACTCATATACCCATCATGGCAACGAGATATTATCCATTTATTCTATAGGCTCCTTTAGCAAATATTCCACATAACTATCAAAATAGGATACCCCAGTTTGATGGTATTGGACCCATAAATGCTCAACAACATGACGATAGGATGAATGATAGTTTTTATCTTCAGGAAGTGGATGAAGAAAATGTTAAGAGGATGTTATTTGCTCAAAGTCTTACTGGAGAAGTTAGAATATGTTTCAAATACTTTCCACCTTTTAACATTAATGATATCCCTGCATTTCATTATTCATTCCTTAATAGATGCGAACTTAAAAAGAACCCCCTTGAAATTCTATCAGAATATGAAAGTACTAGTCGGGCACCTAGGGAAAGTGTCCATGATTATTGCACCAGATTCAATAGTGTTTATAATGAAATTATTGTAAACATTAAACCCCCTCAAGGTTTAGCCTTAATAAAATTCCTTGATGGCTTTGAGGTAGATATGTATTATTATTTAAGAGAGAGAAACTCTACAACTTTAGAATAAATGTAGAGAGATGCAGTGAGTGTAGAATCCAGTTTGCTAGCTAAAAGAGATAGGATGAGAAAATAAAGGAGAGTGACATTGAAATATGAACCATAAACATCTTACTCTGATGCTAAAATAGATTCTTTGGTTAGAACAGTGGAGAGAATGATGGAGAGAATCATTCTGATATATAAAATCCCCCCAAGAGAAAATAAACCTTGTCCATAAAACTAAAAGAAAAATGTTAGGAGAAATCCCCCACAAATCAAACAAAGGGAAGAAAAGGGATCAGACAAACAAATCATACCTCCTTTCGAGGAAAATTATGCTGATGACAAAGGTGAAATATTTGAAGAGGTATTGGACAATAAAATAAATCTAATGGGAATAAATGATGATGAGACAATATCTCTTACTCAAGAGGAATGATAAAATTTTCCGTTGTCACAAATAGAACTTTATTCTGAGGAATTAGATGATTATTAACAGGGTTTTGAGAATGCTATCATTGAATTCCACACAAAATGCAACCTTAGGAGTAAGAAAACCTCATATACCCCTAGTAAAAAAATTTATGATGTTCCTGCTAAGAAAACCTATGAAACTATTGTTAAGGAAATCAAAGATACTCTTGCCAAGAAAAATGTTGAAGCTTCAGGCAAAAGGAAAATAGAAAATCCTACTAAAAACATAGTTGAAACTACTTCAAAAGAAACCCAGACATATGTGCCAACCACTACTCATCAAAAAAAGCTTGTCCCAAAGGATTTTGCGGATAGATAAAATTTCCTAAACATGAGTAAAGTTTAGACATCCTTCAATATTGAAAATGAGTTGGAAGAACTCAAAATACCAATCCCTCTAACAGATTTGATGAACAAAAATGTGTACAAATCTCAGGTACTAAAAGCTCTCAATATAGGGGAAAACACACATACATTGAATTTGAATGATGACCAACCTGAACTTTTATCTGGACTAGAAGTATATGGAAATCTTGAGGAAGGAAGTGTGCCTCCCTTCTATGTTAGCCTAAATGTTCATGATAATTTTTTGCATAATGCCATGCTAGATTCAAGTGCTTCACATAAATTAATGCGTCAGGTTGTCATGGAGAAATTAGGACTTGAAATTACCATACCATACAAGGATTTATACTCTTTTGATTCTAGAAAAGTGATATTCTTAGGTCTTATCAAAAATGTGTGTGTTACTTTGTCACAAATTACAACCAAAAGTTTGGTGATGGATATACCGGTTACAGACGTACCCCCTAAGTATGGCATGTTGTTATCATGCTCATGGGGAGCTAAGTTGCAAGGAACCCTACAGATGGATATGAACTTTGCTACCATACCAGTTTTTGGTCAACAAAGTACATTTTATAGGGAGACCTTGATGAAATTCATGGTAAGTATCCAAGATAGGCCACACAAATATCCTATTTATTATGTCAATTCAGACCTGGATTCATTCATTCTTTATAATGATGGGGACATCAACACTTGGTTTTCTAACTCATAGATTTATATTTGTGAAAAAGATGAAAACAAAAAAAAAAAGCAGTGGAACATGACACTCAACTTGAAGCATTAATACTAGGATTCAAATTACTTAAAAAACTTGGTTCTAAAATAATTTCCGTTCATGGGGATTTTGAGGTAATAATAAAACAGATAAAAAGGAGAATATTCTGCAAACACCCTTGATTAAGAGACTACAAAAATGTTGCTCTATATTTTTTGGATTATTTTGTGGAATATAACCTCTCTATAATCCTTGGAAATCAAAATATTCTCATTGATAGTCTTCATTTTTCTGCCAGTATCTGTAAAATTCTCCATCCCAATTGTCAATACACAGTGGAAGTGAAACACAGGCCAAATGTCCCAGACAATGTTAGATATTGGCAAGTCTTTGGCAATGATAAACAAATTGAAAATTTTATGCAATCGAAGGACGAGTTTGAAGGAGATACTATAGATATAGAGTCTAATTTAGAGGATAAGATAGTTGTAAATTATGATTTATAGAACCAATTAGAAAATCATGTAAATAAATATGTAAATAAAGTAGAATTGATTGCAATATATCAAGAAATAGAGGAACTACAAATGCTCCAATTAAAATATAATGTTTTTCCTATAGAATTGGTTCCATTAGAAGAATTGTTTGACTTTAATGATGTAGCCAAGAAACCCAACATTGAGCCCATAGGAGAAGATGTAGAAGAGTGAAACATAGGTAGTGAAAAAGACCCAAAATGGATAAAACTATCTAAATCATTACCACTTGTTGAAAATAGAAAATACGTTGTTCTGTTCAAAGAATTCACTGATGTGCTTTCCTAGAGTTACGAAGACCTAAAATATTATGACACTAGGATAATACAACACAAATCTATCATTAATGAAGATCATAAGCCCTTTAAACAAAAACTCTGAAGAATAAACCTAGTAATGATGCCTTTAATTTAGAAAAAATCAATAAAATGTATGATGCTAAGATCATGGTACCCCTTACATAATCTAAGTGGGTTTCCAATATAGTACCAAAAAGGAAGAAAACATGTGAAATCATATTGTGTATATATTTTAGAAACCTGAATAAAATATCATTAAGGGAAAATAACCCTTTACCCAGGGAAAATTTTAGGGCCTAATATTCATAGCTGGGCTAATTTTCTATACTTCTTCCAAAAAACATATTTGCCAATTTCCATTTGTTTCTAAAAATAATTCGCCCAAGTTTTATAGTATAAATTATTTTTTCTTAAAAATTTCTAAGATATTATATAGAATAATATAATATAATTAGTAATTTAGATATTTTTACAAAAATATCATAAAAAATTTTACAATTTTTTTATTAGGTATTACTAAGATTATCTAGGGTTTCGGAACTTTCAAATAGATATCCATCATTAAAATTTTCCCTGCAGGCTTTACGTAAGATTGATAAAATTTTACAAAAGGTAGTTGGCTCCAGTACGATTTCTTTGTTAGATGATTTCTCAGGCTACAATGTTAGGTTTTGGTTAACCCTAATGATCGGGATAAGACATCTTTTACTACTCCATGTGGTACCTTCATTTATGTGAAGACGCCTTTTGGGTTAATGAATGTCGGAGCCACATTTAAGAGAGAAATGGATATTGCTTTTGCCGATGAAATTGGAATTTTGATTTGTATATATCTAGATGACATCATAGTTTATTCCAAAACTGATGAAGAGAATTTGTTGCACTTGAAGAGAATTTGTGAGAAGTGTAGGAAGTTTGGTATTTCACTTAACCCCAATAATACACTTTTTGGCTTTGAATAAGGAAAAATTCTAGGGCATATCATTTCTAAAGAGGGTATTAGGATTGATCCCAATAGGATTGAAGCCATCTTGAAAATAATTCATCCTAGAAATATTAAATAACTTCAATCATTTATTGGTAAAGTAAGCTTTCTAATAAGATTCATTCCCAACTTGGAAAAACTCTTGAGGAACATAACAAACATGATAAGGAAAGACCCATAAATAAGGTGGAATATTGAAGCTAGGAATTCATTTGAACATGTGAAATGAGCTCTGAAAAATCCACCAGTCCTAATTATCCCTGACTTTACAAAGGATTTTATAATATTTTCCTTTGCATCCAAGCACACTGTTGCAATAGTTATTTTATAGAAAAATAATCAGGGATATGGGCATTCCATTGCATTATTTAGTAAGGCTCTAAGATATGCTGCATTGAAATACAACATAATGGAGAAACAAGCATTTGCTCTAGTAAAAGAAATTAAATATTTCAGAGCATATATTCTCCATTCTCACATAATTTCTTATGTAACAAATTAAGTGGTTAAGGATATCCTCAGTTAAATTGGTCCAAATGGTAAAAGAGGTAAGTGGGTTGACATTATTATTGAATGTGACATTGAAATTAAACCTACAAAGCTCATATGGGACATGGACTAGTGAAATTGATGGCTGAGTCTACTTTTCATGCCTTAGATATCGGCTTTGTAGCTTCATTATATGATCAAAAGGAGCAGGTGACTCCACAAATAGATGGGGATTTTATAACCTCCCCCTGGTATGCAGACCTCATTTTGTATTATTAAATTTTCAAGGTCCTCTCGGTTTGACTAAAACAAAGGCTATATTCCTTAACCTAAAGGCTGTAAAATTTTTTATCTTAAATATCATTTTATATTGGAAAGATGCTGGTGAAATTTTACTAAAATATTTTTTGAAGGATGATGGAAAAAAGACTATGTTGGAATTTCATGAAGGAGACTATGGTTGTGATTTGTATTAGGATACCAATCCAAATAAGATCCTAAGAGCTGGTTTTTACAGGCCAACACTTTTTCCTGATCTCCATAAAAAAGTTAACTCTTGCCACAAGTGCCAAATTTTTGAAGGAAAGAGAAGGCTATTTCCACTACCCCTAAAACCTATATCTGTTGAAAACCCTTTCCAACAGTGGGGTTTGGATTTCATTGGAGAAATCCATCCACCATCCTTAGCCCAACAGAAATGGATCCTCATCGCCATTGACTATATCACCAAATTGATTGAGGCCACACCCTCAAGACAAGCAACTGATGTTGTGATTATCAAATTCCTAGAAGTGAATATACTACCAAGATTTGGATGTCCAAGTAAGATTATCACAGATAATGAAAAAACTTTTAATTCAAAAAAAATTCTATATTTTTGCAGCAAATATCATATCACTTTAGGACATTCAACTGCTTACTACCCTCATGGTAATGGGCTAGTTGAATCTTCAAATAAAATCTTGGTTAACATTATAAAAAATATGCTAGAGGATAACAAGAATTCACGGCATAAAAAGATGATAAACACACTTTCGGATGATAAGCTTACTACAAAGAAATCAATTGGCATGTAACCATACCAATTATTTTATGGAATGGATGATATTTTCCCATATTATGTAGGATTTCCAGTTATGAAAATAATACAGGAGTTGCAAATTGAACCAATTGATACTCAAAGGATAATAGATCAGACCATTTAGATGCAACAATCTAAGGAAGAAGTCTATAACAAAACAAAAGTTATCAAAGAGAATGCCAAAAAGTTTTTTGATAGAAGAACCAAGGCAGATGATTTTAATTTGGGTGTCAGTATTTTAAAATGGAATTCAAGAAGAGAAGGGGAAGGTAAGAATGGAAATTTTGATAATATGTGGAAAGGACCATATATCATCTATGCCTTCAGAGGTCATAATGCATTTTTTCTCAAATATTTGGATGGAATAGAGATGTCTAGTAGATGTGTGAATGGGAGGGTTCTCAAGCATTATTTCTCACTAGAGTAGAGGTGTTTCTTAGATAAGTTCATTGTAAATATGATTTTCTTTAAAATTTTGATTAGGTAACCTATTAACCGGAGTTGAAGCCTGCAAATAAGGCGCTAATATCATGATTAATGTTCTTCCATAATTACCACAACAAACAAAATAAATCAAATGTAGACATTGCTAAAATAGAACATTCAATGCTACTGATCAAAGGTCCTTGCCACCTCACATGGAGAGTGCCATCCCTAGCCAAAGCCATTGTTAAGGTCCTATAATTTATAGGATCTAAATGTGATTGGATATTTTATCTCAGTTATACGATATTGTAAATAATATTTCAATTTGCAAATGAGTTCCAAAAATATATATATATAAAATAAAATGAAAAGTGGGTATTTTAAAAAAATATAATAAAAAGACAAAAAAGAAAGAAAATAAAAGTAGAGAAGGAATAAAAAATAAAGATGAGAACCCCATAGTAGTAAAACAAAAAAGATAGAACAAAAAGTGTTTCAAATCTAAATGCGACTACTTGATAGATAATTTCATTATGTTAAATAAATTGAAGGTTGTGTGCAATTTGTTCAAAATGCCATAATCCTTGGTCATTTTTTTGAGCATACAACTTAATCATGGTTAAACAAGTTTAAATTTTTGTTAATTAGATTATAGAATAAGGTTAACCAAACTATTAAATCATTGCTAACATTAGTTAGGTAGACAAATAATATTAATTCAAATGTTTAAGTTGAATCAATGGAGAAATAAGTGGATAGAAAAGAGTAGGTTTTTGTTTTTCAAAAGAAGTAAAATAAGGGTTTGCAAGTCCAAATGCACCCATAGGAATGAATAGAAATATTAGTCATAGGATTAGGTAAAAGTAAAATTGAATTTAAAAGGGTAAAATGTCATTAATTCCACTTCAAAAGGCTTACTAGTGCATTTTAGTGTAATTTTCAAAAATATTATGAAATATGCGCTTTAGCCAAATGTTTGAGATTCATTAAAATTTTTATCCAAATTTCCGTCATAAAATGAAGATTGGTAAACGAAAAAAGTTTTTGTCACTTTAAGTTAAAACAAGTGCACTTTCCAGCCGCTTGATAAACATCAGCTCGAATCGACAACTCATGATGGTTTTCGTCCCCCCCTTGCCATCCTGCCTTTACCACCGGGGGGGTTCGAAAATATGGTTTTACCCCCACTGGCCCCATGCAATGTGTCACCTCTATGAAATTTCGCACCCCCTCCCCCCCTCACGTTACCATTTACCGCTATGAGCACCCTCTGAAAACTTCTTACCACCCTCCTTTCGCACTCTCCCTTCCCACGTGCTCCCCTCCACTCACATCTCACCATGTGACTATATTCGTTATCCAATCAATGAATTTCTCGTTATTACCATTAATGCATAAATGTTTCTTGGGTAACCATTTGAAATCCAATGAACCCATGCCTGCAAGGAAAAATCCCCAAAACCATAAAACTCTATCGTGCCACCATTTTTCCTTTCCTACTCGAAATTATCCCAAATTCGTCCTAATTTTCAGGTTTTCAAGTGCACAGTGACATTCTCCCATCAATCAAGGATTCGATCGATCATGAAAATCTAAAATTATCCTATTGTATGCTACAATTCCGCATTCGTGGTAATCATTCATTTCCCTCCTGTTTCTGTAAATTTACATTGACATTATGCCTCCAAATAAGAAAAAATATGAGGAATCTATCAACCCTCTGATGCATCCCTATGTAGACCTAGGCCATATTCCCCTCGAAGATCGAGATTATAATATCTCCTAGACTTAGTGTGAGTTAGATATTTTCGAACTCTAATATGGTACTGAGGATAAATTCATAGATAAAATTGATGAAATTGGACTCTGGGAGTCCAATCTCCCTCATTATATCTTTCCCTAGACCTTTCAGTCCCCTGACTTTGTCCGAAAATGTTAAAGCTACTATGTCCCGAACCAAATATCCATCGTAGCCCCTACTGGTGAAATTATGCTCACCATTATCTCTAAAAGCATTGACGAGATGATGCAAGAACCTCTTGTAGAAACTAGAACTCCATTTTCCATAGAAGCTTTAACTGAAATGTATTAGAAGTTGGATTTTACTAAAAGAGCACAAATTTTTGACATCTTCTTGGCTGAAAACACCCATTTGCCTAGAAAAATCCACCTTACCCCTCTTCGATGTTCCTAGATCAGGCCAAGAAAATAATTTGTGTGTTATCCTACCTCTTGGGTTATTATTATGATAAATGGGTAGATGAACCCCTCTTAGGTTTCCTATCATCATTTTCTACATATCATAAGCCTTCCCTCATTTTTCAATTTTAGTCAATTTTTGGGTGACAGTTTACATGAGAAATTCTTTAAGTTACCAACTGAAGGAGTGTTCAGGTATGCTTACATTTTGGTTTATATGTTTTTTTATTATCAGGTAGACATATTCAAGTTTGCAATGCAAAAACTAGATGATGAAGGGAATAAAAAAACTGTAATATTTTGGACTTCCCTAGTAATGAAAGATTCAGAGGAATTTAAATTGAAACAATACATTTAGAATGTTATACATCCAGTAATGAGCATGTTGACCAATTCAGTAGAACTAAGAATCAGTGAGGAAATAAAGAAAATTCAACATCTGACAGAGTAAGAAAAAATTGGTACCGGTACCACAACTATACTGAAATCAAGGTGTATGGGTGTGAATTACCACCATACAAGCTGCCCAAATACCTCCCAATGAGATTATTTTCCATGGAATTAGGGATAATTTTAAGGATGGAAAATTATCTTGAAGTTTAAAAAATCGGCGAATCTCACTAGTCCCTAATATGCAAACTATAAAATGTGTATTGATGTATTTGTAAAATTATTCAACTTTATAATGATATTATATATATTTTCTATATAATTTTGGCTATTTTTAAAGTAAAATAATTTATATTGTAAAATTTGGGCGAATCATTTTTATAAAAAAATGGAAATTGGCGAATCTTTTTTTTGGAAAACCCATGGAAAATTAGCCCACCTACGAATATTAGCCCCTAAAATTTTCCATGCCTGGAATATATCACATAAATGATCAATTCTGATGAAATCCATTTTGTTTCATATAAGAATAAATCCCAATTCAAGATTAAAACTCAAGTTGGCTCTTTTGTTTGTAACAACAGGACAGCAGGAGAAGAAGTAGACAATATTCTTCAAGAGATGAAGTTCAATTTATGTCTTACATGGTTCTATGATCCTCTGGGTATAATTTCTATGTAAACCAATTTTCTTGGACAAGGAAAACTTTGTGGGAAGCCAAATAACAACTCATGTCTACTTCAACTTCATATATTCCTATTCCTCAAAAGAAAACATGCAAGAGGCCAAGAGAGGAAGAGTCACCTTCAATGAAAGACAGTGCAAGTAAATATTTTAAGATAATGTATAGAAAGAGGAATGAGATGAGTCCTAAAATAGATTTATAGAAAAATGTAGAACAAGGAGCTGCTACGATTATCAAGGAAACACCATCTTCATCACAACTAGGTAGCAATTTTTTTGCATCTCCAACAACGTCATCAATATCACAAGGTCAGCAAGAGACAACTCAGACTTCAAAGGTTATTTAGGGGGAAAATGAGAAGAGTGTCTTTGAAAGATAGAGAGTAATTAAAATTATAAATGAAATTCTCAAGAACATAAATTACACAGAGTTCTGGAAGCACACTACCAGTTCACAGAGTAGAATTTTATCAGCCTTTGATTTAGAAAATGGGAGGATGCATATGGCCTTTCTTAAGGCTCAAATTCCACAGCCAAAAACAACATTAGATTACAAAAATACAACATTTGATTTTGACGCCAAGGACATCCATCCCATTGATCAAATGGAGATGCACAAGAAAATTGGTGAGATGATTTATTCTACTTTAACCAATACAACAATGATTCTCTCAAAATTTCAGGTGTCACTTTCAAAAATTCAATATCAGTTGAAGATGTAGAATATATCTTTTCTAGCTAAAGACACCAGGATCAAATCACTAGAGGATTTGGTTGTGAAGATGAGCTATGATTCAGAAAATGTAAAGGCTGCAGAAGAATGAAATAAAAATAAGAATGTTGGCATTGCAGCATTGAGGAAGAAGCTGAATTTTCCAGCAACTGAAGATCCACTGACCAAATAAATAGAATAATCTGAGACTCGGAAGGGAGATATGTTGAAATTGATCATGGAGAAAAATGCTCAAATCAAAAGAATGGAGATAGACATGGAAAAGATGTGTTAAATTTAGATAACGATGGTTTTCTAAGCTTGATGCACTTTTACTTCAATCTTTCATAGACCTAATACAAGACAGCAATCACATAAACTTGAAAATAAAATGTTGATAAAAAAAAATAATAGATTAACAAAAGACAAGACAAATATAGATCAGATTTATAATTCCTTGTGTCTAGCAAAGATATGAGAGATTGTTGCATTTCGGCACTCAACAGGATGCTTCAACTAGCAAAGTCTTTCTCGGTCAGCCAGTACTTTCATGTGTCACACCCACAACCCTCAAAGACAGTGCACCACAAATCAAAGCAAGTCAAACAAGGGACAATGTAGAAAAGTCAACATAGGTAATTTCTGAAAAATCAACGCAGCAAACTAGGGCTTCATTCAAACAACCAAAAATTCCCTGATTTTAGTGTCGAGATGTACGGCCTCCTAAAATAGGAATTTCTACAAAATATTGAGGTCAAACGACCAAGGGTTGACCACAGTCAATGCTATTCAATGCTGCAGCAGAAAAAGCCCTAAACAAATCAGTGCAGAAAACATAAACAAGCCCTAAACATATCAGCGTAGAAAACAACAGCTTCTCTCCACATGTGTGAGAGGAAAAAGGGCTCCAGAGGCTATCAAACCAATCATATCACAATGACAGAATGTGTGATGAGATGATGAGAAAATTACCTCCAAGTCTCTCCAATTTATATTCATCAATGAGGGTGTGTGAGACATCTCTGAGGCATGTGGGATAAATCTGGCTAGCCTTGCAAATAAATTGAAAATCAACATTCTGCTCATCAATATTGCACCTCTCCAAAAGGGTAATCCAACAAAAATATGACCACCATTATATGAACAGTGCAACATAGAGTTTGGACCTAGTTTCCAAAAATTAACTCTCCCTCTCAACTAGGGATAACTCCATCTGTCCACAAGTGCCATCCATCATGTACCAAACCAAACATCACATGTCATCCCACCATAGCTTGATTTTATAGCTCTTTATTTCAAAAAAAATGGTGAGTCACAAATACATCACACACAGCTGACCCCAAGTCAGCTTAGAGGTAAAAACCCCTCTCAGACTCAAAAGAGTCTCATAATAACCGAAGTTAGTTTATTGACTTGAAGTCATTTTACAGGATAAAACCTCATCATACTCAATCCCAGATCAAGGTATTGGACATGTGACATCATATAAAATAGAGAGTATGGCAATATACATGCGTCCATTGGTCTTGATATGGTATATATCGAAATTTTCCACCTCATTGGCCAACTGAGAGATACTTCGCATGAGTCTGAAAATCCATGGGTAAGATGCGTGTGGGGCACTGATTAGATAGAAGTGAACCAACTCAATATTATAACAGTGGGGTAGAAGCACAAAAAGGTTCAGCAAGCCTAGCCCCATGAGTTCTTATGGCTCCAAGAAGCTATCCCCAATCCCCCTGAAGCTCCCAGAGCTCATAGTCCAACTCAAGTAAGATCCTTAGAATAGGGTTTTTCCATGATTCCAAGCTTCTCATGGAAGGTTAGGAGGTCGACCTTCCCTAGGGGCTTCATGAGAATATACATGACCTTCTCTTCATTTCCTATATGATCGAGCTTTATGATGCCTCACTATACCATATCCCAGATAAAATGGTACCTGACATCAATATGCTTGGATCGATCATGGAACATGGGATTCTCATAAAGACAAATCCCACTATGGTTATCACAAAGGATAATGGTGGTATCTAGCACATGATGGAGCATCTCACTAAAGATCTTTCGCAACCAAAGAGCTTTGTAACATGCCACACTCACTACAATGTACTCGGCCTCATTGGTGCTCAAAGCCACCAACTTCTGCTTCTTGTTCATCGAAGATATTGAAGCAGAATCCAAGGTCAAGCAACATCAATATGTGCTCTTGCGATCTACCACACTGCTAGCCCAATCAACATCAATATATCCATGGAGTATCAAACTCCTGGCAGTGTATCTCAGCCCATGGTTGATTGTGCCCCAAAGTTATCTCAATAGATTCTTGGCACCAATCCAGTGAATGTGATGAGGTTCGACCATATGTTGACTCAAATTGTTCACTACAAAACATACATCTAGACAGGAGTTCACTAAGAGCATCAGGGCCCCTACGAGTTTTCAATACTCGGTATAATTTTATAGCATGGGCCCAACAACGTTTCCACTCAACTACTTAAAGTTGAGTTCCATCGGTGTCAAAACAGACTTACAGTCCACCATACAAAATCTCTCGAGAAACTTCATGACATATTTTGCTTGAGAATGGAAAATCTTGCCTGGCCTCTACCAAACCTTCAAGCCTAGGAAGTAGTGCATCAGCCCTAGGTATTTCATCTCAAACTCAAAAGCTAGCTCCATCTTACACTGATGAATGAGACGGTCAACATCTGTGAGGAAGAGATCATCCACATAGAGAACCAAAATGAGAGGCATTTATCTATCAACCTTAAAATAAAGGTTCGAATCAACATTACTTTAAGTGAAGTCGAGCTTCATCAAGTATATATCTATCCTCTCGTACCAAGCCCTGGAGGATTTATTCAACCCATAGAGGGACATCTGAAACTTGCATACATGGGTGTCTCTATCTCAGACTTCGAACCCTAGAGGTTGCTCCACATACACCTCTTCCTTTATATATCCATGCTAAAAAGCGATCTTCACATTCATCTGACATAGAATCCATCCTTACATAGCAGCAAGCACAATAATAGATCAGATGGTGCTGTAGCGGGCCACAAGTGTAAATATATCATCATAATATATGCCTTCCTTTTGATAAAAGCCTCCGACAGTGAATATTTCCTTGTACTTTTCATCACTTCCATCATATCCATACTTGATCTTATAGATCCATTTCGAGGGGACAAAATATTTGTTCTCCGGTCTCGGGACCACTTTCCAGACATCATTATTCATAATGGACTAATTTTCTTCGTGTATAGAATCCTTCCAAACTTGATACTTTACAGCTTCTTCAAGTGTTCCAGGCTCATATTTTACTATCGTACTCATCGCTGCTAGATACCCATTGTATATCTTTGGCTTCTTGCTTTCACAGAAAGTCCCCCTTGCAGAAATATGTCTCTCGTCATCCTTGAGAGTATCCCTAACCCATGAGGGTATTATCTTATTTGAAGGAGGTGGATCAATGGGATCGATAGGTCCTTCAACATTGGGCATCAGGTCATCCTTAGACTCTTCCAAATTTCCTGCTTCTTCATCTTCCTTGACTTCCTTGTTGCTAGGAATATTTCTTACTTTCTTGAGGGAAACATCTTCATCAAAAGGTGACATCGTGGCATATCTCCACTTTTCTTTGACGAGGCACATCAATTCTATATGCCTTTGAAGTATCTCTATAGCCCACAAACACTCCCTCCTTTTTAGAAGCATCTAGCTTGCTTCTCTTTTCTTTCGGCGCATGAAAGTAAATAGGACAACCAAAACCTCTAAAAATAGAAACATTAGGTTTCTTACTAGAGAAGACTTATTCTAGAGTTTTGGAGTCTAGAGTGGAGTGTGGGCATCTGTTTTGAACATACACAGCAATGTTCACTACTGATCCCCATAAAAAATTTGGAATAACTTGGTCACATAGCATGGCACGGGCAACTTCCACAATGGTCCTATTCTTTCTTTCATAACCACCATTTTTCTCAAGAGTGTATGTAGTTTTGGTCTACCTCTTAATGCTAGCTTCTATACAAAAGCCATTGAACTCATTTTAATCATACTTGGTCCTACTGTCAGCCTTCAAAAATTTTATTTTCTTCTATGTTTGATTTTCCACCAAGGCCTTGAAGGTACGAAACCATTTGAATTCTTTGTCCTTCTTCAAAAAAAAAATATCCAGGTCTTGCAGGAGAAGCCATCTGTAAAAGTAATGTAATAGGAATATCCTCCCAAGGATGTCATAGGTAGCATACCAGATAAGTCAGAATGTATCAATTTTAAGATATTAATGGTCTTTGTGACACTTGAGGGGATTGGCCCCTTGTATGCTTCCCTTTGGCATAACACTCACATGTACCTTCATGATCATCTCTAAATTCGGGCATCCCTATCACGACCTTCCTTACTTTGAGAAGGGCTTTATAATGAAGGTGATCAAACCTAGAGTGCCATAACTCTGTTTGAAGAGTTTTATCACATTTCATAGCCCCCAATGATTTTCCTCCAACCTGGTAGAGTGTATCAACTCTAAAACCAATAGAAAGAGCTTCCTTGAAGTTCTTCTTCTAGACAAGTACCTTTTCCTTCAACCCTTTGTATTCCATTGCCGAAATGGACAGAAGGTTCTTCTTCAAATTAGGTACATACAACACATATTGTAATCGAATGACTTGACCTTGAGATAAATGGAGGGTCATAGTCCCTATCCCATTCACACGATAAGTGGCATTATATCCAAGGATAATTTCCATATTTGTATCCTTCTCAACCAAATCATAAAGGGCTTCTTTATAACCAGTGAGGTGCCTTGGAGCACCACTATCAATTAACTAGACATGCAGGGTCTCTGGTGGAGATGCAGCAAAGAGGGCGAATACAAAAATAAAATAATTTCTCTTATTATCAACAACATTCGACTTATCATACCTAAAATATCTTGAACTCTTGAAATGCTGTCCATTTACATTATGATCAAATGGATGCTTAATTTTTCCTTAGAACATGTTGTTCCTACCATTCCTTCTCATGTTTTTGTTGTCATCATCCCTAGGAGAGTCCCTTTTGTTAGGGCACTCTCTTGCATAATGACCAGTCTTGTTACAAGTGTAACATCTTCCCTTCCTTCCTTTGTGCCCCACTCTACCATGGTTTTCATTTCACGGGCCACCATGGTTCTTCTTCTTTGCATGAGCAGTGAAGGCAGTAGGGTCGTGTCTGTTACCATTGGAGGCATACTCCATCATTATTGTTTCCTTTTGAGTGCATCTCATCAATATTTCCTCAAAATTAGGAATCACATTATTATTCAGTATAGTTCTATTAAATAAATTCCAATCATGGGGGATACCTCCAAGGGCAATAAAAACCATCTCTCCATCAGATATAACATCCCCAATAGCTAGGAGGTTATTCCTGATTTTAGTGAGACTCATAAAATAGGATTGAATAGATTCATCCTTACCATTCTTGATATTCCTCAATTGATTCTTGAAGAAGAGGATTTGATTATCATTGCTAGCCTTGAATATGCTCACCAACTTATCATACATCCCCTTAGATTTCCTTAGCTCAGAAATGTAAGCAACCAAGTGCTTATTAATGGAATCCTGAATAATCATTTTTGCTTTGATTTCCCCTTTTCTATACTTCATCTTCGTGGCATCAGCTACATTTGATGGAGGCTCTTGAATATTCCCCAAAACATAGTCCATGACATCTTGATATTCTAGTGCCAAATCCAAGGACATCTTCCATGCATGATAATCATACTTATCAGTCAATTTATCATCAGCCTTGAAACCCTTGTAGGTTGAGGAGGTCATTTTTCCTTGATAGGATTTATTCCTTTAGAGATAACTTCCAGCACCAGCTTGGACTCTTGGACATTGTTTTCACCTAAGCTCTGAAACAATGTTAAATTTAGATAACAATGGCATTCTATTCTTCATGCACTTTTACTTCAATATTTCATAGGCCCAATACAAGATAGAAATAACATAAACTTGAAAATAAAATGTTGAAAGAACACAATAATAGATCAATAGAAGACAAGCCAAATATAGATCAGATTTAAAATTCCTTATGTTGAGCAAAGATATGAGATATTTTTTTCATTGCGATTGTGAGCAAGATACTTCAACCAACAAAGTCTTTCTTGGTAAGCTAGTACTTTCATGTGCTACACCCATAACCCTCAAAGACAACTCATAAAAATTCAATGCAAGTCAAACTAGGGACAATGCAGAAAAGTCAACAAAAGAAGCTTCATAAAATCGAAATTTATGCTGAATATTGAGGTCAAATGACCAAGGGTTGACCACAGTCAATGCTGGTCAATGGTGCAGCAGAAAAATCCCTAAACAGATCAATGAAAAAAACAACAGCAAGCCTTAAACCGATCAGTGCAGAAAACAATAGCAAGCCCTAAATAGATCAATGAGGAAAATAGCAGCTTCGCTCCGCACGTGTGAGAAGAAAAATGGATCCAAAGGCTATTGAAACAATCATATCACAATGAGATAATGTGTGATGAGATGATGAGAAAATGACCACCAAGTCTCTTGAATTGATATTCATCAATGAGGGTGTGTGACACATCTCTTAAGCATGTGGGATAAATCTGGCCAACCTTGCACATGTGGAAAATAATTTCAAAATCAATGTTCTGCTCATCCGATCAAGATGATATTTAGATCAATCTTGTGCCTCTCCGAAAGAGGAATTCAAAAAAAAAAATGACCATCATCATATGATTAGTGCAACATGGATTTTGGACCTAGTTGTCCAAAATTAACAAGATGATTAAATAGAAAGAGAAAAATCCACAAGTGGCCAAGGCTCCTATGAATGTTGTGCCCCTCACAGGAATCTCCACAACATGAGCTCCAACATCAACAATTCCTTCACCTCAATCTACATATGCTGTAGAACAGTTCACAAAGGCCATTTAAAACATGTCTATAAATTTTATAGCATCATTTATCAACTCTATATACTTGATGACTTATGCATTGGCCTTGGGAAGCCCTTCCATTCAGGCTTGGTCACATTTCTCAAAAAATAATATTTTAAAATCCATATGCGACTCTGCCTAGTTCTTTCTGCATGCACACGCTGGTCCATCCATAGCTGACCCACATATTCTATTTAAAATATTAAAAAAGTATATAATTTCCTTATTATTGAGGTGAGGTTTACAGTTTTTCCTGTAACTTAACTACCCCAGCCCGTGGCCTAACTATTCCCACACTGAAAAAACTAATTTGAGGAAGTATAAATACACCTCAAAGGAATGGCCTAAGAGAGGAGAGAGAGAAAATTATTGATATTATAGCTAGTTATAGCTATGATCAAGTCTTCTATTTCCCCTGTGCCTCCTGCACTTCCCAAGTTTTCAGGAAACCCTTGTTTCCTTGTGATGATCACCCTCATTCTATGTGACATCCTTTGTGTACCACTTATGGAAGAAGCTTTGTTAGGCTAGGGCTTGATGAATCTGGAGGAGGGTTTGCTCAAGGTCATGAAAAATCTCAAGTGATTTCTCCACTATTATTTTATGTACATGTTATCAATAAAAGAAGTACCATCATGTTCTTGATGTTCATGTGTTATGTGTCTCTTATACATGCTTAACAATCTTGAATAGTTTATTTCATGTTATCTTTATGAGATCATGTATGCTAATTTTATAATATCTAGGACATATATGATGTACGACTAAGTTTTTTTCTTGTTCTTGACTGATTTTCAAGTCCTGGAGCATGAGGAGTTGCAGGGGGTTTGAACCCTACGAGAACTACTTCAAAACAAAGGATAAACAGGTAAGACCTGCAATCCTCACTTTCTAGTTTAAAGCATAGAAGGTGGTAATTAGAGTCCTTATTATGATAACATGTCCTTGCTCTGTGAGGTTTTTTAACCCATGACCTTACGGTAACTTTTCCCATAACAAAACTGGCGACTCCGTTGGGGATTACATCTGTGTAATTCCTAGTTAGGTTTGTTTTATCCGTCTTGTGGGTTCCATGACAGTTTAATCACATTTGCAATCTAGTAAGTCCTTTCCCCAACTAGGCATAAGCCCTTATCTCTTGATTAGTCCTGAGTCTTTCTTTTCTTCCTTATTTATATTTATATATGCTACTTCAGTTGCACACAGTCACGTATGCCCTCGTTTTTCTAGAAAACAACCCACGTATATGTGTTTTTCTTTGGTTACAGTTACGTATACATGTGTGTTTCACACAGTAAACTCGTGTATGCCTAGGAAAAATTGAAAATATTAATTTTGAGGCCCTGTAATCCTTTCATGTGGTACCTTTTAGGTGTCCGGAATGTGTTTCTTGTGGCTTTATGTCAATTCCTCTCTTTTTATTATGAATACCTAGTCATTTAATGGTTTTTCCTATTTTGTGAAGTTTCAATTGTGGTTGTAGCACCAAGACCTCTTCCTCGAGTTCCTGGTTGTTCTGACCATTAAGAACAATGAGCCTTTGTATGTTTTCTTGTGTTTTCCTTATGCATTTCTTCACTTTTAGTTATTGCCTCTTTTGAATTCTTTGGTTTTCTTGACTTCTTGGGACAAGCCTTCTAGCGAATCTTGAAGTGACCTTTTCTTGGTTTTTTGAGTTTTTGTTCACTGGAAGTGTGTGCTCCTATTATGAATCAGTTTCTTGAGTATTTTTCTTTTTATTTCTTGTTTGAGTCCTGCTACGAAAGTATCATAGTTGGCTTATGAATTTTGAAGTCTCTTTGTGGCTCATTTTCTCGATTCCAGTCCTTGAGTAGTTTTGTGCTTGTCTCTTTGGAATCCTTTCATTTCCCTTAAAAGAGAAAAGGTAAAAAAACATTAATTGTTTTTTGTTGATTTTTCTCTGGTTTCCTTTTTACGGAATTGATACATTTTGAGGCACTTTGTTAGTTTCTTATTTTTGGTTTGTTTGCTTGGTCTTTAAAGGAGTCTTTGTCTAGATTTCTCTCTTTTTTATATATCAAGTATATTTTGGCATTTTTGTGCAAAGGAGTTCTTGTTGAGGACTAGCCTTGCTTGTCTGTAAGAAGTGATTGAACCAATTCTCCCTAGAACTCTTTTTGCTTCCTTAGAAAGTAATATGAGAATTTGCATATCATTGGTAGTTTTTGCATTAGTTGCACTGAAGAATTTTAGTATTTTTTTATAGTTTTCTAAAGTGTGTGAAGAGTGATAACTCAATATATATATATATATATATATATATATATATATATATATATATCTCTTATTTAGTTTCATAGAACCCATTTAGAAATATCTTTTTATCCAAAGAAAAATATTGCATTTTCATGTAGTAGGTTTTCATTAATTTCTTTTGCGTCGATAAACACCATCAGTTTAACTTTTGTATACCTTTGAATTAAGTAACAACCTTTTTAAAATCAAACGCTATAATTAAAATGAACTAGTAAGTTTAGTATTTGTCATTAATCATACACCAACTAGCTAGATCATAGGGCCCTGGAATAGGTGAGTGGAGAGTTAAATCTCCAAGGCCACTCGAAACTATCAAACATAGGAATTTTCTTAATGAGCGAAATCTGATTCCGTTAAGTGGACCGGGAAAGCTCTACCTCCAGAGATTTAAGAGCAAGGGAGAGTGAAGGAAAAGAAATGAGATACCCCCTCTCTTATTTGATGAATCTTGACCTAAGATCATTTCGCTCGACTACCGATACAGATTGGTGCCCTTAGTTGCCTCTCCTAGGGAACACATGTGACTATGGGGAGGGAATACATGTGGTACCTGAGACAAATGTTGCATCACTTACATCCATTCTTCTCAAGGGTGTCGTTGCGAAGCTCAAGAACTTGCACTGGCAAAGGATGTTTTCAGGAGGTCAGCATAATTGTTTCTGTTACCTTCACTAGTAGGCTTATGGCATAATTACCCTAGAAAATTTTTGGAAGGTCTTGTTCTTCGTTTCCTTGTATTTTGGTGTCCGTTTCTAATCACCTATAGCGGAAATACCTGAAGGCCGCTTGATTGACTATATCGTAGGAACTTTTTAGAGTGTTCTCTTTTCTCCTAGATTGATTAGATTATTATATTTTTTAGTCTAATTAATCTCATAAAGTAGCTGACCGAATCACCTCGTTGATCGAGGAGGCTTCGTGGGATTTCCCCTGTGAGTGTCGAGCCTTTTTCAAGAAGGCGTAGGATTAATTTAGTGGGTGACTTTTATCTTGTGGTTTCAAATGCAACAGAGAGTGATCCTCCATCTCGGCTTGTTGTTTCTGTGGGTGGTCCTAGTAATATTGCTATTGTAGAGAGGAGTACTCCACTCATCTGTAGAGTCTTGTTTCTGGTGGAGAGAAGTTGAAGTTGAAGAATTTCCTCAGCCTCCTGAGACTCCTTCATCTCATCTTCCTGCAATTTTTCCTGACGTCATTTTCTACATTGGGCCTCAGTCTTCGAGACCGGCTAGCCCTTTTCCATCATATCCCTTTCTTTTGATGGCCACGGATGGGAACACAGCTTCGGCTATGAGCACTGCAAGTGTTCATAGACCTCTTTCAGTCGAAGGAGGAGGTATTATTTCAATTTCAACAATCACTTCTATTTTTTCTATGTTTGCCTCTACTTCTATTCCATATTCGAGTGGAACTACCCAAGTGTATGCTTCTCAATCTGGCCACTTTTATTTTTGAATGCCTTCTAGTGGGATTCCTTTTGTCTCATTTTACGCTACTTCATCTGTCTCCATGCTTATGCCTTATATGGCAGGTGGGTCAGTTTCATTTTAGGTTTTCCCCTTTGGAAGTGGGAGTATTCCTCATTCAAACCATTCCTTAGGATCTCTGCTTTTCCCCTCTAAAAATCAAGGATTCAATCCCTTCACCAGAGGTGAAGGCTCTAATATTTTTTCAAGATGGAACCCTGCTTTTATAAGGTTAGGAGATGGGAGTCAGTTTTTCTCTGGTCGACAAGGGAATGTTCCTTTCCCTTCAATAGATGCTTCTTGGGGATTTTCTGCATTCGTTAATCCTTGGAACCCTTACCAAGGGATTTATTTCTATTTTAACACTTCGATTGGATGGAATGTCCCCGTTGGGGGTCGTTCTTTAAATGTTGGGTCACAAGGCTTCTCTTATGGCTAAGAATTTTCTAAAAAAAACATTTGGAAACCTGGTGCCTAAAAAAATCCATGCTATTCTATTCAGAATGTGGGTAATCCTCCTTATGGGGGATGGAATTCCCAAGCTCCTACATGCTTACCATTCCTGGAAACTTTAAACATTTCAGATCTATCGAAATTGACAAATGATCCTATTCGGTATAGTCCAGGTTGTCTTCCAGTCCCCACTAAACTACCATAGGACATTCCAAAGTTTGAAGGGAAGACTTGTGAGGATATGGCAGACCATGTCACCACTTTCCACTTATGGTGTTCATTGAAATTTGTTATTGGCGATTCGATTAGGCTGAGGTTATTTCAACGAACCCTAATTGGGAATGTAGTGAAATGGTACATTGAGCTGACAAGGGTTAGTTTTTCTACTTTTGATGAGTTGGCTACTATGTTCTTAAACCATTTTCAGTTGCATGACAGTTATGATGTTGGGACTGATCTCTTAGCCAATTTCCATCAAGACAAAGCAACTCACATTTCTAATCATATTCAGGAATGGAGGAGAAGGAAGAGGCTAATTAAATTCTGAATTATGAATGAGTTCCTTCTCAAATGGTTTCTGAAATATCTATAGCCAGAAATATCAAAGTATGTATCCCTTTCAGGGATATTTTTAGGGCTCAGTAGCTAGAACTGATCTACTCTCAGTCTGGGGTCCTTAATAATATCTTGCCGGATGCTCCTCACTCCAAGCTAGATTTAGCCAAACCTAAACCTGGTCCTCATGGTGACGGACTTATCGGTATGGTCGATAGTGTTACAGCTAACTTTATAAATTAATTGTAGAAGTTGTCTATACAATCTGCTCCTTCTAGTCAGGATACACCTTCAATGTCAACTCCTTCTCAGCCCTTGTCTATTAATGTTTTTCAAACTTCTAACCCCAAAGGAAATCAACAACCTGATGGGAAGAAGAAGGGAATAAATAATATGAAGAAAGACAAGGATGGGAAGGGGAATGCAAAGAAATACAAGGATGGAGAGGCTAAGAGGGATAATAAAAATAAGGTTAAGTTTCCATGCAAGTTGTGCACTGGAGACCATATTACTCACCTCTACTTGAAAATTTAGGATGCTCAACATTTGTTAGCTTAGTAGGGTTCTTCTAGCTCCTAGGCTGTACTAAAAAACCCTTTTCCCCAAGGGAAGAAATTTCTTGCTGGCGTGAATGTGAATAGTGGAACTCCGTCTAGGGGAAACCAGGAAGGGTAAAATCCATCAAACATATACATGATGAGGGCTCATGCATATATCACTACGATATCTCTTTATTATGGTGAAGCTAAGTCTTCAAAAGCTAAAGTTTCTCCTGATAATGTTGAGCCACTCCATATAGAGAGGCATGCAGTTGAGCATATACCTCGGATGTCAAAAGAGTCTACAAAGCATATGATGATCAATACTAATGAGAAGGCTACTAAAAACTACTCGATTGTAGAAGATCTAGCTCAAAGTCCTTGCACCATGTCTGCTTTAGAGGTACTCCAGTTGTGTCATGCACAAAGGAGTGCATTGCTCACTACCATTGGGGCTGTTGATCTAAAGAATTCTCTAATTATCACATTTGACATGTCGACTTTCAAAAAGAGAATTCCTCATCATATGGCTTTCCAGATTAATTCTACATGTTGAATATTTAATATCTTTCGAACAGTTATCAATGAGGGTTCTTCCACATGTTTGATGTCTCTCGCATGCTGGAAGGTTGCATCCTTTTATAGGATTTTACAAGGTAACCCGGTGTTGAGTCCCAAACTTGCATCTTTCCTATACACCTTTCTAGAATTTTTCCATTTACCTGGACCTCCTAAGTCATCAACATAATTTCATATTAATAATAAAATAGCATTTAAAGTGGTTTTAACTATGTTTTGTGTTTGCTGTTTGAATTAGATTTTTGCTCATTAAGCTGCGGAATCTTGTCACTTTCCGCAGCTGCTTCAACTTTCCGCAGCCATTTTGTTAAATTCTATATTGCAGGTGTCTTCAGGAAAATCCAGTCACATGGGCAAGTTGGAAATAACATGGATATGGACCGAGTCCTATTGGCTCAGTCGAATTCACCAAAGAAGGCCGTGGTCAAGGTAGTCAAGCGGTGGTCAACCTAAGAGTTCTACGGTGACAGAACTCTGTTTTTCACCACGTGAAGACTTGCGTGGCCGTTCCTAAATCTCAGGGGACATATCAACACCTGTGAACTACTCCATAAGCCGAATCCAACAGCCACCCTCCATAAATTTAATCTTCACGGCAGCCATAATGCTAGATTTTTGGACATGGTTGTTCACTTGTCTTTTATCAGCGCAGATTGTAGAAAAGTAGTTATGTCATCCTCTATTATAAATAATGCGTTCTCATACGTATAATAGTTAGCTTGTGTAATGTAATTTTGGCTGTAGAGAAATCCCACTGTGCCGTGACATTATTTCCTTGTTATGACTGCGTTTTGAATACATGAGAAGACTCTGTTCATAAGCATAATTCGTGTTTGATAGCTGTTCCCCGAGGATTGTGCAGAGGGCCCCTGCACACGCCGAGGTTTTGTTTATTGCTGTATAGTTTCATGCTTTATTTCCTTACGTTCATTATGCCATAGTTATTCACATGTATATATTACATCTCTCATGGTATTAACGTTTTATTTCTGTCCATAATTCTTCATGCTTTATACTGCTGTTAACTGATAAGTGTTTTTGTTCCAAATTACAGTAGGCAGCCCGGGCATTTGCACATAGTTTTACAATGACTAATGACATGGAATCAGTCTTGTCCTTCTGCTGATTTATTTTTCTTAGCTTTTAATTCCAGCACTGTTTTATTTATTTCAGTTTTGTACATTTTCTTTATTAGTTAGATTAGATATTAAATTACTCATGTCATTATCAGTTACCTCCGAAAGCCATAGCGAGACTAATGGTGAGGGATTGAAGTATGAGTGTGTAGTTTTATATTAGTTTATTTTTCTACAAGTTAGATATTAAATTACTCATGTCATTATCAATTACCTCCGAAAGCCATAGCGAGACTAATGGTGAGCGATTGAAGTATGAGTGTGTAGTTTGATATTAGTTTATTTTTCTGCAAGTTAGATATTAAATTGCTCATGTCATTATCAGTTACCTCCGAAAGCCATAGCAAGACTAATGGTGAGGGATTGAAGTATGAGTGTGTAATTTGATATTAGTCTATTTTTCTGCAAATTAGACATTATATTGCTCAAGTTGTTTATGATTACCTCTGAAAGCCATAGCGAGACTAATGGTGAGGGGTCAAAATATGAGTTGATGTAATTTGATTTTAGCTTTATTTTGCTTGCAATTCTTGGATTTCTTTGAGCACGGTTTCTTTTGTATTTAGACAGCAGCAAGGGTAATGGGTTTCATGATCAATAGTTCACTGTTTGTTTGACTAGTATAGTGGCACATTTTCATTTTCTTTTAGGAATTAATTTTGTCATTGCATGTTTTAAAACCCTTTTGAAGTTTGAAGTTTGGGAAATCATTATAAAGAACATCATTGCCTTGAACATTTATATCCATACTTGTCTTTTAGAATTTCCATCTCACATTAGGAAACCAACCAAGATAAAAACCCCCAAGATAAATAAAAAACCCAAAAACGACAAAAAGTAAGAGATAGGTTATCTTGCACATATAGTGCGCCACACTTCGTCAACTTACGAATCTCGGATTGAAAAAATTAATGTAGCAATTTAGGACACACTAAATTGACCAAACATTTTGGCGCCGTTGCCGGGGAAGTGTAACTAGGTAGCCAATTTCTTAAAAAAAAAAAAACAATAAAAAGGAGGGAAAAATTGATAACTTCTTGAAGTATGCTCTCCTCTTGCACCTAGTGTGATCTGGAGGATCAGAAAAGAGAGTTATTGGTTCAATAATTTCTTAAGTATGCTCTCTTCTTGCACCTAGTGTGACCTGGAAGATCAAAAAGAGAATTATTAGCCCAACTTAAAAATAAAAAAAAATGACATGCATAGAGCAAGAGATTCTAGGGGAAGGTTTATAGCTAGAGCCAAGAGTTTGATTTTCACAACTCCATCTTCTTCAAGGCATAGACAAGATTCACCACCATCTACCCCTAGCCTTAAGATTCCTGGAATTCAAGGAGCAGCTGAATTAGAGGATTATCCTACACCATCTACCAAATATCATTTAGAAGAAGACCCTTTCTTTACTTCTACAAGAGAGTATATTGTAATTAAAGAAGTAGAATCACCTGAAGAAGAAAAAGAAGAAACTCCCTTTCATCCTCCCTTGATAGAAGAACCAGAGGACTCTAAGGACTCTGAAGAAACTATCATGACAGAGGAAACAGTAGATGGATTTGGAGGTAGAGGTAGAGGTAGAGGAGGAGGAAATAATGGAGACAACAATGGTGGAGGTGGAGGTAATAATGGAAGAAATAGGGAAGGAGACAACTCATTTGGATTCCTTATAGTTGATGAGGAAACTCATACAACGATGAAAAACATCTCACCATCTGTCCTCCCCAACTATTATGGATTGCGGAGTGAGGATCCTGAAACATTTCTGTTTGAGTTTGAAGTCGTGTGCCGAACCTATGACTATATGGAAGACTCTCAAAAACTCAAACTGTTTCCTTCAACATTGAAGGGAGCTGCTTTGAAATGGTTCATGGGATTAGTCACCCAATCTATTAGGACTTGGAATGATATGAAACAAAATTTTTTGGATAGATACCTGGACTATTGCATGCCCACCAATCATAAGGATGAGGTATTCAAAATGGTGCAAAAATAAGATGAAAATTTGGAGGATTTACTTGAGAGATTTCAATACAACTTAAAAAGAGAAAAGATGAGCAACTTAGATGAGGAAACTTTGAAAGCCATTCTATTAAAATCCATCAGAGATGAATGGATAGATATTTTAAACATGATGCGAAAAGGAGACATTTCTTAACATCCACTTCGTGACATAACAGAACTATGTGTCCATCTCTCAAGGGGAAAACCTAAAACGGGAAAAGGGCCTAGAGATCCTTCTCTTATCAGGGCAAACAAATATGCAACTGGATCGGTAAGTAGGGCGGAGATTGGAAATATGCTTGATGAATTCAAAACTGATATCTTAGGGAGCCTTAGTGAACAACTAGACACCCTTAAAATTCAAAACAAGCAGAAAGTAGAAACTGTTGCTCTAGCCATCTTTTGTCCGAAATGTAGGAAGAAACATGCTTTAAGGGAATTTTCCTTGGATGAAAAAGTTGTAGAAACATGTATGATTTGCTCAGAGAATCATGAGACCAAGGATTGTCCTTCAATTCCTAGACTCAAAGCTGTCTTTCAAGAAGATCCAAATTCAGTAGAATCTCTATGTTTTGTTGCAAGAAGAACTTGGCAGGGGCAACAAACTCAAGGCTTTAACAACCCTATGAATTTTCAACCCCCACCAAATTGGAATCCTTGGCAACAACCTTGGCCCCAACCTCAAAATTCATATTAGTCATGGGTACAAGGTATGAAAAATCCTTATGGGAGATTTGCTCAATTTTATCAATATCCTCCATATTTTCAAAATCAACAAGCTCCACAACTTCCAAACCCAAATCTACAACTTCCATTGCCATTTCCACAACAACAACCTTCTCAAAAAAATCCAAAGCCTCAACTCATGCTTCCATTCCAGCAAAATACAAATCAACTTCCAGCTCGGCCATTGCCAAATCCTAACAATAAAAATCCTCAGAATACTTACATGATAGAAGGACAACAATTTCCTACCTATATGATTGTTCCTCTCAATGATGTACAACTCAGTTCTAGTAGAGTTTTAGAAAAACCTTCTATATATGTCCAAGAGCAAGATACCTCTAAGGAGGACTCTCTTAAATTCAATAAGGGTTTTGAGGAAGCATCTCTTCAAAACTCAAACATTCAAAAAGAGAAAGAAAAGTTAACTCCCAAAACTCCTCTATTTGAGCAACCTGCATCTTCATCCACACCTCCTTTCCCTGAAAGATTACAAATTGATAAAGGGGTGGAAAAACAAATCTTATTGCCTAACTATGATTTTCTAGATGAATTAAAGAATGTTTGTATCAAGATTCCCTTGCTACAAGCCATTAGAGAGATTCCTATTCTAGCAAAAAAAATAAAGGAGTTGAGTCTCAAAAGACCAGGAAGGAAACTAAGAGATACAAGAAGAATCCACCTGGTAGGAAAAATTGTAGATATCATGATGGGAAAAATTACCATGTAGAAGTATGTAGATCCAGGTAGTCCAATTGTCAAGACACATATAAATGGGATAGAAATTCCAAACACATTGATTGACTTAGGGGCTGCTATCAACATTATGAGTAGACAGATTATGGAACAACTAAAACTTCCTAATCTTCTTTTTACACCTACTTTACTGCAACTTGCAGATCGATCAATTATCAAACCAGATGGTGTATTAGAAGATATTTTAGTCTCCTTAGATTCTTTGGAATATCCAGTAGATTTTATGATTTTGACTCCCAAGAGTAATCTAGGAGGGCACCCACTTATCTTAGGAAGACCTTGGCTAGCCACAGCTGATGCTTTCATTAGTTGTAGATTTGGGGATATGTACATTTCTAATGGTAATTCGACAAAGAAATTCAATTTGTATCCTCCAGCAAAAGCAATCACAGAAGTAGGAGACAATGAATGGGTTGATGATGAGGACACTATACAACCTCTCTTTACCATTTCTGAAATCAGTGAGGATAGTCAAATTCTGAACACATTAGAAAATTTTGAGACATCTTCAGAATATGACCCCACACAATTTCAGTTGGAATTTGACATTGAATATTTATCATCAAGAAAAATGTCTCTTTACTCTATGGAAGAGTTAGGTAGTTATACCATTGAGATTTTTCCAGGAAAAACATTGAATATCAACAAAAATTTGGAAAAGTCACAACAGGAAGAACTAACCAAAATCTTGCAAAAACATTCTACTGCATTTTCATGGGACTATACTAATATGAAAGGTATTGATCCTAATACTTGCATCCATCATATCTATATTGAGGAAAATAGTAGACCAATTAGACAACCTTAGAGAAGGATGAATCCAAACCTTAGGGAGATAGTGAAAGAAGAGCTCCAAAAACTACTCAATGTAAACTTCGTTTATCCAATATCAGATAGCCGATGGGTTTCTCCTTTGGTTATAGTACCTAAAAAGAATGGTAAATGGAGGGTATGCATTGATTACAGGGAATTGAACAAATAAAATTTGAAGGATCACTTTCCTTTGCCCTTTATCGATCAGGTATTAGATACATTAGCAGGCAAAAACTACTTTTCATTTTTGGATGGTTTTAGTGGCTATAATCAAATTCAGGTAGCACCTGAAGATCAAGATAAGACCACATTTACCTGTCCATGGGGGAATTTTTCCTATTGATTGCTTCCTTTTGGGTTATGTAATGCACCCACAACATTCCAAAGAGCAGTACTAGGAATTTTTTCTGATATAATCCATGATTATGTAGAGGTTTATATGGATGGTTTTACAGTTTATGGTAATTCATTTGAAGAGGCATTAGAAAATTTGGAAAAAGTCCTTATAAGATGTAAAGAAATAAACCTTTCATTAAGCCATGAAAAATGCTTTATGATGTTTACTGAAGGTATTGTTTTGGGGCATCATATTTCAGGAGATGGGATTAAGGTTGATAGATCAAAAGTTGAAGTCATCTCCAAGTTGCCTATTCCAAATTGTCAAAGAGATGTTAGAAGTTTTCTAGGATTTACTGGTTACTATAGAAGATTTATAGAAAACCTCACTAAAATAGCATCTCCACTCTTCAAATTGCTTACAAAAGACTGTGAATTTAAATGGGATCCTGATTGTCAATCAACCTTTGAAACTTTGAAAACAAGAATATCTGAAGCACCTATCTTGAGAGGACCAAATTGGAAACTCCCTTTCCATATTTCTACGAATGCTTCAGATACAGCTCTGGGAGCTGTGTTGGGTCAAAAAGATTTAGTTCCTTATGCCATTTATTATACCAGTAAAAATTTGACTCCCACAGAGTTAAACTATACTGTGACTGAAAAAGAGTTTTTAGCCGTTGTTCATGCAATCAATAAGTTTAGACATTATATAACAGGCTATGAAACTTTTATTCATACTGACCATTCTGCAATTAGATATTTAAAGAACAAACTTGTTACTAATGGAAGAGTGACAAGATGGCTCTTACTTTTACAAGAATTCAATATTACCGTGTTGGATAGACCAGGGAAACAAAATACAGTAGCTGATTTCTTGTCTAGGATTCAGAATACTAAAGAAGATTCTCCTGTAGAGGATAAGTTTCCTGATGAATACTTGTTTGAAGTAACTACTAAGACCCCTTGGTATGCAGATATTGCTAATTATTTGGTTACAGGGAAACTGCCTCCACATTTATTTCCAAGTGAAAGAAGAAAGATTATTCAGGAAAGTTCAAAATATTCATGGATTTCTAACGAATTGTTTAAAACAGGGCCAGATCTTGTGATCAGAAAATGTGTCAGGGAGGATGAAATACCCGATATCCTCAAGGCATGTCATGATGAACCATGCGGCGGACACTTTGCTGACAAAAGGACAACCTATAAAATCCTCTCTTTAGGATATTGTTGGCCTTCCCTCTTCAAAGATGCAAAACAATATGTCAAAAGGTGTGACAGCTGCCAAAGAGTAGGGAAACCTATCCTTTCAAATGAAATGCCATTGCAACCACAGGTACTCATCGAACCCTTTGAAAAATGGGCTTTAGATTTCATTGGACCTATTAATCCACCATCTAAGAAAAAGAAGTATATATTGGTTTGTACTGATTATGTTACTAAATGGGTGGAAGCCATAGCATTAGTGTCTGCTACTGAAAATTCAGTTGTTAATTTTCTTTATGAGGATATTTTTACTTGCTTTGGTGTTCCAAGAGAAATTGTGATAGATCAGGGAAGCCAATTCACATCCAACCTGGTGGAGAAGCTAATGGAAGAATACAAAATCAAGCACAGAATATCTACTCCTTACCATCCGCAAGCAAATGGTCAAATGGAGTCTACAAACAAAGTTCTCGAAAGTATCATCACCAAAACTGTTCATTTACACAGAAGAGATTGGGCAGAAAGGCTTCTTGAAGCCTTGTGGGCCTACAGAACTACATGGAGAAATACAACAGAACATTCTCCCTATGAACTTGTTTATGGGAAAGAAGTCCTATTCCCCATTGAGTTCCAAGTCAAAACCTTCAAGATGGCAGTTCAGTTGGGGATGGATCTATCAAAAGCCCAAAAGCATAGAATGGAGCAGTTGAATGAGCTAGATGAGATCAGACAAGAGGCAATTATAAGAACTGATCTAGTTCAATATCAAAGAGCTAAATGGCATGACAAATACATCAAAGAGAAGGAGTTTCAAGAAGGATATTGGGCATTGCTATTTGATTCCAAGTTTAAATATTTTAAAGGAAAATTTCAGACTCATTGGCTTGGGCCATATGAGATTGACAAGATCTTTAGCAATGGAGCGGTAAGAATCAATACCATTGATGAATCTCAAACTCCTCTTATTGTGAATGGCCATAGAATAAAGATCTATCATAAGCCACTCTCAAAAGAGGAATTTGTCAAAATGTTTCAAGATAATTCTGCAATAAGGCTGGTGAAGAAGAATCCTTCTTCTCCACCAGCCTAGCCTTTGTTCTTTTCAGTTTCAAAAAAAAATAAAAATAAAAATTGTATAAGCCTAAAAACTAATCACTGATTGGCAGTCTTATACAGAAAATGTAGGGTGAAAATCAAGAACACTTGACACCATATATTTTCCAAAAAATTCCCTCTCTCTCTCGTTTCACAAGTTTTATGACAACCCACTCCATTTCATTCCACTTCATTCCACTTCATTTCATTTCACTCCATTTCATCTATTTCATTTCATTTCACCAATAAAAATTTTCTTTCATGACCATTTTCATTCAGTCAGTTATCATCTATCCATATCCATTCACCCAAATAATTGTTGTGTCAGTTTCCGCAGCTAGAAGCAGTTTCTGTAGCCACCACTCTGTTTTTCAAAAAAAAAAAAAATTACAGTCAGATGTTAGTTCAACAATCATGAAATCAAATGCAGGTATGAGGATATATTATGAAGACATGAGGCATTCAAAAGCATCAACGAGGAGCGACTGATTGAAGACTAATGAAAAATGGCAAGAATTCCAAGGTATGAGTAGAAATTTATTTCAAATGGCATTCAAGCACATTTTTACATAGTTATAAACCATGGCTCCATTATATGCAATGATTGCGTTGATAAACTCCATAACCGTTCCACGATCTCTATACGATTCCCCCACAATCCTTGCATTCATTTTTTTAAAATGGTCTCATAATCAAGCCTCCGGTCTTCACTCGTGTTCGGCTATAATTTGATACTCCACCTGTAATTATGGAACGTGGTTGATTTGACTACGGCTTCTCTCAGCCAATCCGCAGCCGTTTCATAAACGTGCTTGCGTCTACTCTGCAACCACCCAATTTTAAATACTTTCGGATGCACTTTACTCCCCCTACTGTTCTATTGACCTCACAGCTGCATTTCCACCATGCTCACATAAGCCTTCACCCCATTTTATTCTCTGTTCCACTTCATTCCGTGTACCTATTCTCTGATATCCGCTTACAGTCACTGGTCTCCTTCATAAACCCTGTTCATTTCCGCTAATTCTACCGTCTTACCTCCGCTAAACCCTCCTCACGCAGAAGAGTTTTAAAGAACAGAAGGAAAGATGGGTCGGTTGTTGAGGGCAGAACCAGAGGGACCCAAATTTATGGAAGGATACCCGCAAGTCAAAGACATATTGAAAAAGGAAAAATGGCTTCTGTTTATTCAAAAGTTTAAAGGCTACAATAAGGAGGTAACAAAAGCTTTTGCGAGGTCTTTCAACGGTCTGGAGGTGGAAATTGGAGACCTCAAATTTACAGTGACTGAGGCATCCATAGCAGCTTCTACAGAACTCCCTCAAGAAGGTGAACACTGGTTCAAGAGCAAGAGCATTGGCGAGGAAGCCTGGAGAGTGATCCTACGTAACCCAGGTATGGATGTCACCATTTTCAAAAAGGGAATTCCTGTTCATGCTTTAAAATAAGAGTGGGCTAGTTTACTGTTGGTTATTCAAAATTTTATCACGTGTGAGGGACGTTTTGGATCAATGTACATGTATCATACTCGACTGTCGATGAATTTCCTAGACAACCAGACCCTTAATCTGCCATACTTTTTACTAAACAGTTTGAAAAAGATGTTTGTAACCATCCAAAAGCATCTGGGGGACGTAGAACCACATTTGTATCACCATGGTCTCGTGAAAATCTTTATAGAAAAACAATTAAAAGAGAAAAAGGACACCTGGGAGCAGTTTTTAATTAGAAATTTCTTTGAAGAACCCCAAGAAACCCCTGAAGTCAGTACATCAAAAATAAGTAGAAGAAAGAGAACATGTGATAAAACTCAAAGCACTCCTACTAACACAGTTGAAAGAACCAGTAGAGAAGAAAGATTGTCTAAAAGGAGGAAGGAAAAGACTGAGGGTAAAAAGCCAAAAAAATCAAAAGAGAAAAGAAGCATTGAGGCTGTGCATAAAACCCCTTCCTCAAAATAAGACCATCAAGTATTATCTAAGAGACTAATTCACCTTCAGGAACAGTCAACTATGGCCAAAAAGAAAGGAAAAGAAAAACAGAAGGAAAAAGACAGTAGTCCACAACATGTAAGAAGAAGCACCAGGCTTAAAGGAAAGTAGAAGAAAGCACGAAAAAAAGGACCCCATTTTATTGATTTGGAAGGAGGAACACCTGAACAAACTCCAGCTGGCCGTAGTCCACCTTATTCTCAGCCGAACATTGAAACTAGTCCTCAAGATGTTGACATGAGTCCTTTTCGGCCAGATTTTGAAGTCAATTCTCCTCCACAGCATTTTGGGGACAGCCCAAGGAAAACGACACCCGAGATAGATCCAAAGCAGCAAGAGGTGTATGATTACATAGAATCCTTGAATAGCCACGGGTCCCAGTACTTCATCCACTTAGCTTCCCACAGCACAAGAAGCTCTAGTCCAATCGTTTTAACAAGAAGTCTTTGAGTTGGAGGTTTTAAATAGACATATTAAAAATGAAAATGAAGCATTAAAAGATCAAAGTAGATTGGACAATATCATTCATGACAACACTATGCTACATCTGGGACTGTGGCACAAAAAGAATAGGAAATTGAAGAAGAAATGCAAGAAGATAAGTAGAGCACTGATTAATCTCAAATTCAGATGCTTGATGAAGAAGCCCAGGATGTTAGCAGCACCAAGAAAGAGGAGAAGAGGACTGGATGTACTAGCAGAGGTATCAGGGCATATGAATTGAAGGAGGATGATCAAAATTTTGGTTGCATGGGGACATGCAACACCTTCACAGTGGAGGTATGTTGAGTCCCAAACTTGCATCTTTCCTATACACCTTTCTAGACTTTTTCCATTTACCTGGACCTCCTAAGTCATCAACATCATTGCATATTAATCATAAAAGAGAATTTAAAGTGGTTTTTAACTATGTTTTGTGTCTGTTGTTTGAATTAGATTTTTGCTCATTAAGTTGCGGAATCTTGTCACTTTCCGCAGCTGCTTCAACTTTCCGCAACCATTTTGTTAAAGTCTATATTGCAGGTGTCTTCAGGAAAATCAAGTCACATGGGCAAGTTGGAAATAACATGGATATGGACCGAGTCCTATTGGCTCAGTCGAATTCACCAAAGAAGGCCGTGGTCAAAGGTAGTCAAGTGATGGTCAACCTAAGAGTTCTACAGTGATAGAACTCCGTTTTTCACCACGTGAAGACTTCCGTGGCCGTTCCCAAATCTCAGGGGACATATCAACACCTGTGAACTACTCCATAAGCCGAATCCAACAGCCACCCTCCATAAATTTAATCTTCATGGTAGCCATAATGCTAGATTTCTGGACGTGGTTGTTCACGTGTCTTTTATCAGCGCAGATTGTAGAAAAGTAGTTATGTCATCCTCTGTTATAAATAATGCGTTCTCATACGCATAATAGTTAGCTTTTGTAATGTAATTTTGGCTGTAGAGAAAGCCCACTGTGCCGTGACATTATTTCCTTGTTATGATTGTGTTTTGAATACATGAGAAGACTCTGTTCATAAACATAATTCGTGTTTGATAGCTGTTCCCTGAGGATTGTGCAGAGGGCCTCTGCACACGCCGAGGTTTTGTTTATTGCTGTATAGTTTCTTGCTTTATTTCCTTACGTTCATTATGCCATAGTTATTCACGTGTATATATTACATCTCTCATGGTATTAACGTTTTATTTCTGTCCATAATTCTTCATGTTTTATACTGTTGTTAACTGATCAGTGTTTTTGTTCCAGATTACAGTAGGCAGCCCGGGCATTTGCACATAGTTTTACAATGACTAATGACATAACCGCCTGTCCTTCGCTGATTTATTTTTCTTAGATTTTAATTCCAAAGACTGCTACATTTATTTCAGCTTTGTACATTAGAGTTTTATTAGTTAGATTAGATATTAAATTACTCATGTCTTTAATGTTACCTCCGAAAGCCATAGCGAGACTAATGGTGAGGGATTGAAGTATGAGTGTGTAGTTTGATAGTTTGTTTTTCTGCAGTGATATATTTAATTACCATGTCATGTTATCACATCGAAAGTCATAGCGAGACTAATGGTGAGGGATTGAAGTATGAGTGTGTAGTTTGATATTAGTTTATTTTTCTGCAAGTTAGATATTAAATTTCTCATGTCATTATCTGTTACCTCCGAAAGCCATAGCGAGACTAATGGTGAGGGATTGAAGTATGAGTGTGTAATTTGATATTAGTTTATTTTTTCTGCAAATTAGATATCAGATTGCTCAAGTTGTTTATGATTATCCAAAGCCATAGCGAGATCAATGGTGAGGGGTCAATGCTGAGTTTATGTAATTTGATTTTAGCTTTATTTTGCTTGCAATTCTTGGATTTCTTTGAGCACAGTTTCTTTTGTATTTAGACAGCAGCAAGGGTAATGGGTTTCATGATCAATAGTTCACTGTTTGTTTGACTAGTACAGTGGCACATTTTCATTTTATTTTAGGAATTAATTTTGTCATTGCATGTTTTAAAACCCTTTTGAAGTTTGAAGCTTGGGAAATCATTATAAAGGACATCATTGCCTTGAACATTTATATCCATACTTGTCTTTTAGAATTTCCATCTCACATTAGGAAACCAACCAAGATAAAAACCCCCAAGATAAATAAAAAACCCAAAAAGGACAAAAAGTAAGAGATAGGTTATCTTGCACATATAGTACCCCACACGTCGTCAGCTTACGAATCCTGGATTGACAAATTAATGTATCAATTTAGGACACACTAAATTGACCAAACACCTGGTCATAATTTTTACCATATACTAGAGACACGAAGAATCTACTTTCGGTAAAGACATCATGCAAGAAGCTTATCCAAAAGGAATAAATTTTCAAAAAGTAAACTATACAACCTTATCCGAAAGGAATTACTTTTCAAAAATTAAGCTATACAATGATTCGAGCAAGTGGAGACTGCCACTTGTTATCTCATCCCTTGGAGGCTAGGCCATATGAGGACCGAATCAAACATAAAGCATAAATTTACATGATGGTTGAATTCTAGGACATCGGCTCTTTTACATAAAGAGATAAGAAGAAATATTTACACAGTGAAGATTATTATAGCTAGAACCTCACGAAAGATTTTGTACAAATGACTCGTGATTTCAAAGAGTGATCATGAGATAGAGGATATTGATTAATCACTATTTTTCCAATCTTCATTATTATCAACATATCTGGCTACTTTTATATCTTCAAGTATTCTTTAAATATCAAAATTAAAAATATCATTTGGAATTGCATCATCTAACCAATGTAGTGTTGTTTCTCTAAAACAACAATAGAAAGGGAAAGAGAACACATTAGTCAGTCTGAATTCTGTTGCGACAGAAATTTTTCCTGTAAAGTGGACGAATAAGTTGAAGACAAGCTCAGTTGTATTACAATCTAATAGATCAACAACTGTGTCTTCATGGATGAATTCAAACTCAATTGTGTAGTCATGAGTAGTAGCAATATGAATTTCCCAAACTAAAGTGCTAATAGTTTCTTTGAAATTCGAATCAACCATCCAAGAGGTTCATGGCATGTACTAGAATAAAAATAACTTGAACCATAGACTCCGAGTGCTCCATGGGTTTGACCAAATAGATGCATAGCCATAAACCCTAACATAACCACTAATTCTTGTTCTTTGATGCATCACAAAATAATCTTGCCACATCCAGTTACAATCATGAATAAAAACAAAGAAAATTGGGATGACTCCCAGGGAATTACTAAAATAGAGACGCCGATGCCTATTTTTATAAGGAATTTCACTATGATATCCTATCATGCATGACTCTGATTCAAACCATTTTTGCATAATGATTTTAATGATTTCTGGTGGTAAAGACTTAATCCTATCAACTAGACAATCAAAACAAAACTTATATTCACAATGACTACAAACAGACATGTTTGGTCTAGCTCGCTTTATCTGAGAAGAAGATGATTCTCCTCTGAGGATAGGTCTAAAGACGATATTCCACTGAATGGATGATTCTAGTTGGCCTGTATGTCTAAACATTTTGATTTCCTTTAATTTTGTGGCTCCTTCTCTTGTGAGCATATCTGCAAGATATTTCTCTGCAGCTGATTTATAGACTATATCAAAATCAAAACCTTCAAGCCAAATAGCCCACCTTAGAAATCAAGTACTGCCCTACTCTAGCAATCTTTTATTTGCAAGTATGCCTTTCATATGCTTAAGATCAGTCCTGACAAGAAATATAGCACATTTCAAGAATAAACGAAATCGTTTTATTCCTTTTTTTTTACTGCAAGTGTCTCTTTAAGAGAATATGGATACTTTTGTTCTGTTGAATCAAAATATCCTGATGTATATGCACAAACCATTTCTTTTCTCCCATGCTTTTGTAGAAGTACTGCTGCAGATGTATGATTAGAAGCATTTGTTTCCAAGATAAAAGGAAGATTAGTGTTAGGCAATTTAAGCTTAGGAAGATTCTGAATCTTACTCTTAATTATTTTGACTGCAACAGTCATATCTTTTTTCCATGGAGAATTGTTCTTAAGTCTTTGCTGCAATACTTTCGTATCCTTTGCTTAGCCTTCATAAAATTGTCTGATATAATTTAAACATCCTCAAAATCTTTGGACTACCTTGATATCTGGCAATTCATCTGGAAATTTGAGAAGGTTGGTTAATATATGAGGCTGAAGTTGAACTTCTACCTTTTCTATGTGCAGACCCAAATAATCAATAGAAATTTTTCCTATCTCAAAATTTTCAGCAGTATCAAATAACACTAAACCATGCTAATATACTAAATCATAAAATATTTCTAGATGAATTTTATACATATTTACATCTCTGCTAAATACTAACAAATCATCAATATATACAACGATAAAAATCTTCTCCTACAAAAATGTCTTCCATCCTCTTTTGGAACCCAGATGGAGCATTTTTCAAACCAAATGGCATGACTACCCACTGGAATTGGCCATGTGGTACTGTAAAGGCAGCCTTATATCTCTCTTCAGGAAGAATGCCAATTTTCCAAAAACTGCTTTTTAAATCAAATTTACTAAACACATTCGCATTGACAATCTTAGCAAGTAACAATTCCTTGTTAGGGAGAGGATACCTGATAGGTAATAATGCATCATTCAGAGCCTTGTAATTGATAACAAGTCTCTTTTTATCTCTCTTCTACTCATTACGTTTATTCACATAGAAATCTGGACATGCCCAAGGGCTCTTACTTGGTTCAATAATTTTTTGCTGCAGCAATTGTGAGATTTCTTTTTTACACAATGCTTGCTTAGTAGGACTCATATGATTTGCACTAGCTTTTTGTGGATTTGGTAAATAACTTTCTTTGTAAGGTAATGCTACAAAATATTTTTCTCTAGTCCAAAAAGCATCTGTCTTTTCTGATGTACAATCTTGTCTGAACTTCTCTGTTACTGGCTGAATTATCTTGCTACCATGCAAAGTAGCATGTTTGAAAATCTTCTGAATTTTAGCAAGATCTGTAATGGCTGATTGAAGAGTATCAAGTTGGTCTGGAGGAACTAGAATTTTTTATTCACTTTTGACAGGGAGTGATACTGATCCGGAAGAAGTGGTGAATGTTACTGTCTCTTGGGAAAATGTAACTAGAAGTATCCTTTTCAAGAAATCTTGGCCCAACAGTATATCTGACCCTGTGTCATAACTGTAAATAGTTACATGAAAAGGAACTTATCAAAAATAAATAGGAAAGTCTGGAGCAATATGATTGATTTCCATTATTTGTTTGTTAGGAGCCTTGAAAGCTATTTTTGTAGGCTGCCAATAATAGTCAGGGATTGCTCCAATTTTACAACAACTACTCATAGCACCTGAATCAATTTGAGCATCAATGGTATATTCATTTATCTTTAGTAGTTTGATCTTTATAGGAATAACCACTTTGTCACCAACACTGAATAGATATACCAAATCTAGCTCTTTATATTTAAGTGGTAATTCAGCTGGTATATCTTTTACTACAAGTTGTGCTAGTTTAGAGTTGCATTCATCATATTTAGCAAGATGACCTTGTAGTTTAGAAGAGAGTAGCAACATCTCATTCCTTGTTTGCTGAATAATAATTTCTAACTAACTAATCTTATGATGGAAGGTAGAAACTGGATTCATACTTGTTTGAGATTGTTCAGAATGTTTGAGTTACAATGGTTTGAAGAGCTCTGTAAATTCTTGCTCAATTTCTTGATCAGTTTCCTCTGCATATGCTTGCCTCCCTACCACCCCAAAAGAGAGGGCTGAGCTCGAAGTTGGTAACTGGATTTCAAGAGTATTCAACTTATCTTGAATCCGTCGACGAACAGTGAACTGACCAGGAGGTAGCTGTGAATGTTGTAATTTAACAGCTATAATATGAGACTGAAGTTTTTCAACAAGAAAGAAGTGAAACATTTTGATATCACAAATGAATGTTTCATCGGAATCAAAACTAGCAGAGGAAGAGACAATAGCTAGTTTGTTAAAATCTCTCAAAAATTCAGTATCTAAATCAGAATGAGAAGAAGTATCAAACACTTTGAAATACTCGCCACATAATTGAGATGTGAGATCCCAATCTTGAGGGTCATGGAAAGTTGAGAAAATATCCATAATCTTGACTTGTTGTTTAGTCTTCTTAGCTTTACATTGATTAGCAAAATGTCCTTCTTTGCCACAGATAAAACATTTCATCTGCTTCGAAGAGTTGTTTTTGCATTTGAATATTACTCGCTTTTTCCCATATTTTCCCTTGGGAAAATAATTCTTCTTCTTTGGAGAATATTTGGATGTCAGACAAAAACATTTCTTATGGACAGTTTTCTTTTTGGACTTCTTTGTGCAGCCAAGATCATAAGTTTCTGCAAAGTTATTGCAGAGCTTGGTACTGAAATGAATTTTATTTTTGAAATTCTTCTTTTCTCTCTCTGCTGCACACTCTTTTTGTAGTACAGTAATAATCAGTTTCTGTAATACTGCAAAAGACATTGTTTCAATATGAATATTATTGGCCTGGATATATTGGTTAATCAAATCAGGAATCTTTTAGGACATGGATGCTACATAATATCTCAAGTAAGAAACATTATGAGGATCTATTGCTTGATATAGTAGCTTTTGCATAAAACAATAATATTCATGAAGATAGTCAATATCACACAATTTTTGAGATAAAAATAGTTGTGAATGGTGAGCAGATTCAACTAGAACAAGACCAAAAAATTCATGAATCAAAGCATCAAAAAATGCTTTAAGTGGATTATAATGCTCAATTATACCATTCTTATCTTCTTCATAGATTTTTTCCCACCATTGCTTTAAAACTCCTGTAAATGCCCAAACCATTTGTGTGACTATGTCTGACCATCTACTTTTAGTTTTAGATTTTCGTTGAAGTGCCCAAGCATGGAGATGATGAAAAGTAGCAATTAATTCTGCATAGGATATCAATCAATATTGACTAAAAGATTATTTCCAAATCCTCTGAGATTATTATTTTCCATCCTAGCAGTTGTACTTTCTAGATTAGTTCGGAACCTAGAAAAAAGGACTAGATGAGGTAGTTGTGTGGGCTATTTCACCTTCAAAACCCTTGTTTCCTTTGTGAGTAAAGAAAAATGGTTCCTCTATGTTTATTTTACTGGACTCTCCTTGTGTTTGTTCTCCAAGAGTTCTTTCATGCACTTCTTTTGTTGGCTGAGGACCAAAGAATTCTAAAACAGAAGGAGGTTGTGTAGCTTGTTTTTCTACTAAAATCCGTAGACTAACATAACATTTTGGTAAGGAGTTAGGAGGAAGAAGAACCAGAGGAAAATTTTGGAGTCTTTCTTTCATTAGATTAGTCTTTTCTTTGGCTAATTGGATTCCTTTTCAAACCTTTTCAATATCAACAGATTGAGAAAATTGAATACCTTTGAATAGGAGGCTTCTAATTTCTTTTTTGGATTGATTAGAGCTGGAGGACAAAGGAATAACCAACTTAGAACTAGCCAATTCAACATCTCTATATTTTGGTGGAGAAGGTGACTTTGTTATAGCTGAAGACAAATGATCTAATGATCTGGATATAATGCCCAAATTTGATTGAACAACATTGAGTGCCTGTTTATGTTCATTATGAAAACCTAGTGTTTCATTATACCCATCATGAAGCCTCTTTAAATGTTCTTTGATCTCAACCACATCTTTGGCTATATCATCTATATTTTGAAGCATACAAACTAGCTAACAGTTTGTGTAATTCTACAAATTTTTCTGATTCAATAGATTCAGGGTCATTCAGATTTTTCATCTGAATCCATTGGAAATCAGACTTCATAGTTCCATTTTTTACTGTTCTCATGGCATTCCCTAGTTCTAGATTCCTTTCTTGTATTCTAGCTTGAATATTACTTTGAGCTCTAGGAAGAGTGAAACTCTTAATTTTAGGCAACACTATCTTGACACATTCCTAACAATTATGGCACTGAACTTTATGTTCAGGAGAAGAATGATTTTCTATTTGGAATCTTGAACTTGAAACAGAAGTAAATGGTGTAGATATACATAATTGACAGTAAGTAGGTTGGAGTGAGAGAGAGTGGCGAGGGGGAACTCTTGATGGAGTAATTGGATTGGAACTAGAAACTGAATTTGAAGTGGATACCCTATTATCTACCACCCAAAAACAAGAATGACTCATTGATCCAAAAGGTTGTGACAGTGATTGTGATAAAATCAGATTGGTGAAATGAAGACTTTTAGTTCCATCAGGACGATCCATCAATTTTAATTGTTGGGGTTGCATATCAGTTTGTAGTTGAGGATATATCTGAGATAATGGGGTGTAGGAACTATTCCATTCTACAGGAAGTGTACACTCAGAAAAATCAATCTGTAAAGGGGATGTATTCACTAGACCAACAATTACACCTTCTTTCAATGCTCTCTTATTAAGTTTTGGATTTAAATGAGGCACAATAGTAGACACAAACCGTAAACAAACTTTTGAATGAAGCTGTGCTACATGGGTTTGTGGGGCTACATCAAATCCATTAAATTGTGTATAAGCATTGAGAAAATCATTAATATATGGATCCTAAAGGGATACTTGATATTTTGGAACTATGGAAGACTAAACAGGACCATTATTCAAAGGACTTTGAAAACCTCCTAATAGAGCATCATTGAAATTATTTGATCTTGTATCCATCATACAAGTTAAACATGAAGTATTTAATCCAGGCCAGACTAAAGGATTAATTCCAAACTGAATCATACCAATATGGATATATTTATATCCTTGCTCTATTCCCCATTCAATATCTGCTCTGTTTATCAAAGGCACTTGATAGACATCTTGACCTACAGAAATAGGAATATTTATAGAGGTAAATAGAAACAACTGTGCCGCTCGAAACTGAAAAGTCAGCAAACTATACAATTTATCTAGGTCAATCTCTGGCAGTGTCCAATTAGGTTGTGGATCAAATTCTTGAATTAAAACGTTTTTCATCACTGGATTTATTTATAAATTTATTCAAGAAAGACCATCGCTTTTTTCTAACTAATATTTTCTCTTCGAGTTTTCAAAAAATGAATTCATATTCATTTCTATTACCAACCATTTAGAAAAAGGTGAAAGTGCACCTAAAAAAGTAGTATAAGTCTTTGCACTCCTGGATAGAAACACAACATTCCTTCACCTTAACACCTTCAACAGAAGCCTTACCTCCAACTTACAACACTCACAATAGACATAAGGCTCTCACAGTTCTAAATGACAGAAGATAGTTACAAAATTTATTCATAAATTTATTCAATAAATACCATCGCTTCTGTCTAACTAAAATTTTATGTTCGGCTTTTCCAAAAATGAATTTATATTCATTTTTATTACCAGCCATTTAGAAAAATATGAAAGTACACCTGAAAAAGTAGTATAAGTATTTGCACTCCCACATAGCAACACGAGACAGTCCTTCACCATAACACCTTCAACAGAAGCCTTACCTCCAACTTATAACACTCACAATGGACACAAGGATCTCACGAGTCTAAATGACAGAAGATACTTACAACATTTCTCACAACATTAACAGTGAACCAGAATGGATCTGATACCAAAATTTATTCTTATTTTCTTATGTCTTAAACACATTTCTTTGCATCCTTTTATAGGATTTTACAAGGTAACCTGGTCATAATTTTTACCGGATATTGGAGACATGAAGAATCTACTTTCGGTAAAGACATCATGCAATAAGCTTATCCGAAAGGAATAATTTTTCAAAAAGTAAACTATACAATGATTCAGGCAAGTGGAGACTACCACTTGTTATCTCATCCCTTGGAGGCTAGCCCATATGGGGACCGAATCAAACATAAAGCATCAATTTACATGATGGCCGGATTCTAGGACATCAACTCTTTTACATAAAGAGATAAGAAGAAATATTTACAAAGTGAAGATTCTTATAGATAGAACCTCACAAAAGACTTTGTACAAATGACTCATGATTTCAAAGAGTGATAATGAGACAGAGGATAGTGATTAATCACTATTTTCCCAATCTTCATTATTATCAACATATCTAGCTGCTTCGATATCTTCAAGTCTTCTTTCAATATCAACATTAAAAATATCATTTGGAATTGCATCATCTAACAAATGTGGTGTTGTTTCTCTAAAACAACAATAGAAAGGGAAAGAGAACACATTAGTCGGTCTGAATTCTGTTGGAATAGAAATTGTTCCTGTAAAGCGGAAGAATAGGTTGAAGACAAGTTCAACTGTATTACAATCTACTAGATCAACAACTGTGTCTTCATGGATAAATTAAAACTCAATTGTGTAGTCATGAGTAGCAGACTTATGAATTTCCCAAACTAAAGTGCTAATAGTTTCTTTGAAATTCGAATCAACCATCCAAGAGGCTCGTGGCATGTACTTGAACAAAAATAACTTGAACCAAGGACTCCAAGTGCTCCATGGGTTTGACCAAATAGATGCATAGCCATAAACCCTAACATAACCACTAATTCTTGCTCTTTGATGCATCACAAAATAATCTTGCCATGTCCAGTTACAATCATGAATAAAAACAAAGAAAATTGGGATGAATCCTGGGGAATTACTAAAATAGAGAGGCCAATGCCTATCGTTATAAGGAATTTCACTATGATATCCTATCATGCATGACTCTAATTCAAACCATTCTTGCAGAATGATTTGAATGACTTCTAGTGATAAAGACTTAATCCTATCAACTAGAGAATCAAAACAAACCTTATATTCACAATGACTACAAATAGAGATGTTTGGTCTAGCTCGCTTGATCTGAGAAGAAGATGATTCTCCTCTGAGGATAGGTCTAAATATGATATTCCACTGAATGGATGATTCTAGTTGGCCTGTATGTCTGAACATTTTGATTTCCTTTAATTCTGTGGCTCCTTCTCTTGTGAGCATATCTGCAAGATAGTTCTCTGCACCTGATTTATAGACTATATCAAAAGCAAAACCTTGAAGCCAAACAACCCACCTTAGAACTCGAGTACTGCCCTACTCTAGCAATCTTTTATTTGCAAGTATGCCTTTCATATGCTTAAGATCAGTCCTGACAAGAAATCTAGCACATTTCAAGAATAAACGAAATCGTTTTATTCCTTTTTCTACTGCAAGTATCTCTTTATGAGAAGATGGATACTTGTGTTCTGTTGAATCAAAAGATCCTGATGTATATGCACAAACCATTTATTTTCTGCCATGCTTCTGTAGAAGTACTACTGCCCATGTATGATCAGAAGCATATGTTTCCAAGATAAAAGGAAGATTAGTATCAGGCAATTTAAGCTTAGGAAGATTCTGAATCTTAATCTTAATTATTTTGACTGCAACAGTCATATCTTTTGTCCATGGAGAATTCTTCTTAAGTCTCTACTGCAATACTTTCGTATCCTTTGCTTGGCCTTTAGAAAATTGTCTGATATAATTTAAACATCCTAAAAATCTTTGGACTACCTTGATATCTGGCAATTCATTTGGAAATTTGAGAAGGTTGGTCAATATATGAGGTTGAAGTTGAACTTCTCCCTTTTCTATGTAGACCCAAATAATCAATAGAAATTTTTCCTATCTGAAACTTTTCAGCAGTATCAGATAACACTAAACCATGCTAATATATTAAATCATAAAATATTTCTAGATGAATTTTATGCATATTTACATCTTTGCTAAATACTAACAAATCATCAATATATACAATGATAAAATCTTCTCCTCCAAAAATGTCTTCCATCCTCTTTTGGAACTCAGATGGAGAATTTTTCAAACCAAATGGCATGACTGCCCACTAGAGTTGGCCGTGTGGTATTGTAAAGGTAGTCTTATATCTCTCTTAAGGAAGAACTCCAATTTTCCAAAAACCGCTTTTTAAATCAAATTTACTAAGCACAATAGCATTGGCAATCTTAGCAAGTAACAATTTCTTGTTAGGGAGAGGATACCTGATAGGTAATAATGCATCATTCAGATCCTTGTAATTGATGACAAGTCTCTTTTTACCTCTCTTCTGTTCATTATGTTTATTCACATAGAAAGCTGGACATGCCCAAGGGCTCTTACTTGGTTCAATAAGTTTTTGCTCCAGAAATTGCGAGATTTCTTTTTTACACAATGCTTGCTTAGTAGGACTCATATGATTTGCACTGGCTTTTTTTGGATTTGGTACATAACTTTCTTTGTAAGGTAATGCTACAAAATATTTTTCCCAACTCCAAAAATCATCTAGCTTGTTTGATGTACAATCTTGTCTAAGCTTATCTGTTACTAGCTGAAGTATCTTGCTACCATGCAAAGTAGCATGTTTGACAATCTTCTGAATTTTAGCAAGATCTGTAATGGCCGATTGAAGAGTATCAGTTTGGTCTAGAGTAACTAGAATTTTGTATTCACTTTTGATAGGGAGTGATACTGATCCGGAAGAAGTGGTCAATGTTACTGTCTCCTGGGCAAATGTAACTGGAAGTAACCTTTTCAAGAAATCTTGGCCCAATAGTATATATGACCCTGTGTCATAGTAGTAAAGAGTTACATAAAAAGGAAATTCTCCTAAATAAATAGGAAAGTCCGGAGAAATATGATTGATTTCCATTATTTGTTTGTTAAGAGCCTTGAAATCAATTCTTGTAGGCTGACAATAATAGTCAGGGATTGCTCCAAATTTACAGCAACTACTCATAGCACTTGAGTGAATTTGAGCATCAAGGGTATATTCCTTTATCTTTGATATTTTTATCTTTATAGGAATAACCACTCTGTCACCAACACTGAATAGATCTACCAAATCTAGCTCTTTAGATTTAAGTGGTAATTCAGCTAGTATATCTCTTACTAGAAGTTGTGCTAGTTTAGAGCTGCGTTCATCATATTCAACAAGATAACCTTGTAGTTTAGAAGAGAGCAGCAACATCTCATTCCTTGTTTGCTGAATAATAATTTCTAACTGACTAATATTATGGCAGAGGGTAGAAACCAGATTCATACATGTTTGAGATTATTCAGAATGTTTGAGTTGCAATGGTTTGTGTTAGGGCCTAAATCTACCTCAGGCTGAGAAAGGTAGGATCTAGGATAACATCATACCACGCTTAATCTGGTAGCTAGCCCTACCAGATCGGGAGAGGGCTCTCTCCTTGTCAATCTCAGAAAATATGGCCAATGAAAGCTTGAGATGACTAATGTGATGTCTAATTTTAGGCTAGGTATGTGTACAAAGGTGTTTGATTGAATTTGATGATGTTTTGTTGGCTCAAATGTGAAAGGAAGATTTGGGCCTGGGGAATGAGGCTTAGTTTTGCAGATATCTCTATATGGCAAGGTAGGCAAGTGATTTGGTACTTCAAATTGAGTGATATGGAGAGGTTTAAGACAGATGAGAAGTTGAAAAGGGCATGAAGAACTCAAGGATCCTTTGCAATCAGCTGAAAACATAGATAACTAGGAAAACCCTAGGTAGAGCACTGCACTTTCAATATATTCTACCTTTATCTTTGTTTGATTTAGTTAAGATGAAATAAAGAGAGATATGGCATACATAAAATACATGTAGACTTACAATTACAGAAGAAAACACAATACCAAAGAAATATGCCACATGAATCCCATAAAGTTCTGCAAACCACTGGTCTATTCCTTAGCCAAACTGCTGAAATGAGTATACAATAAGCTCCAAGCTTTCCCAAAATTCCAACCATGATAATGACTAAAAAAACATAAGATATAGGCATACAAAAAATCATCCTAGCCTCTAGGGGTCGAACTCATGATTTTAGGAGCTGTTCCAACAAATTCTAAACTAAGAACTAAAAAGTAGGCAGTGGAACAGCTTGCCTCTAAAAACTAGGGAACTGATTCATTCAGTTGTAAACTACCTTTTCATGGATGAATCTACCTCTATGAGTGAAAATTCAGCATAATTACATCAAAATCCATTAAGTCACATTAAATTACATCATAATTTTGACAATTAGAAGGAGAAAAGTCAAACTGTCAAGAAACTAGGTGAAAAACAGAGTATTTTTGGTCAAACTGAGCAAATTTCCTCCAATGCACCGCACTGATTTCACTATGCATAGCACCTTTTTGCAGCTACTTTCGGAGGCCTTCTCTATGTCCAAATTTGCTCCAAGTGGGTTTTTTGGAAATTTCTGCCTGTCTACTTTCCAACACAAGTGGAATATTTGAATTTGGCCTCCATTTGCCCCTCCAAAACTGAGTTCTCCCAAGATTTCTTCCTGTGTGTCAAAAAAGGGGTAGAAAGGTCATTTTTTGGGTGTTTTTGACCTTTTTGGAAGCCCAAAACCTGTCAAAATTTCTTGGCCATTTGTGAACATGCATATTTTTTTCATGAAAAATCCAAATATGCTAAGTTTTTCTCAAAAGGATGCCTCCATCAAAAGCGAGCGCCAGGTGGCATGGCGCATTGGGTAGAAAAGTCTGTTTTTTGAGCCAAAAATTAAAAAATTACAAAAAGTGTCCCAAATTTTTTGAAATTTGGGTTGAGTGTCCTCCCTTAAGAGATTTTTTTGGCCAAGGAGGCCTCAGCCAAGATCTGAAGTCTATCATGCTCTTTTCGCCTCTTTGATACCTTCTTCAACTTGGCCTTCAAGTTCCTGATTCTTATTTTGCACACCTTGTTTCTCGTCAAGTAGTGGTAGGCCATGTGCCTCAACATGTTTTTCTCTTTGTTTGCCTTCTCCAGCATCTTTTCCAAATGTATGTTTATCCTATCGAGCCAAGATTCACGATCAGCTTCAATTTCTTGTTCAAGTGGTGTCAACTTGGTTTTCCTCCTCATGGCAGCTTGCCCATTTTCTCATATGTTTTGCAGCTCCATAATGGTTTGCTGATCCTCTAGCTACTTGTCTCTTTGCTCTAGATAGTTAATTATCAATTTGGCTCTTTCTAGGTTGAGAGACAAACCATGGATGTCCTCTTGCTGCTCCTGAATGATCTCTTTAAGTTTTGATCTTTATGAGCCCAAATCGGTGTCATCATCCTGAATAAGAATGAAATCTGTCTCCTGCCCTCCTGAAGGCCCATCATCATGTAATGGCCACTTTCCCTTGCCCTGTACCTTCTCTGTTGATGGAGGAAGCGAGACCCCTTCCACCCTAGGTGGAGATAATACTCGCTTTGCTGCTGTAAACAACCTTCTAGTGCCCTTTTGGTAGGTGAAAAATACTATCGCACTAGCAGTTTGTGTCTCATGAAGCTCCTGTTGATGTGAAGGCCCACCTGTCTCATGAAGAGCTGCTGGAGGTACTTGAGTAGCAGTGAAGACCTCATGTGAAATGAAATCCTCCCATGAGATGTTCTGTAAACCAAGCTGATGCATGACCACAATCTTTATTAGTGAAAAATGATATATGTTGTTATACTACTGCTGGGGTGGCTTCTTGTTCACTAAGGTGGTCATCTTCTCAATTTTCTGGCAAATAAAGTAGGGGAGATTCATCATTCTCACCCTAGTAAAGTGCATCAACAATCTGATGTGATAAGCATATAGGCAAGAAAACCGGCCCTCATAGCTGAAATACTTAATTATGAGTTTCATCAAGGGAGCATTGTTGAAAATGCAGCAAGATGATGGAGCTTAGTGAAATGAAGTCGCCTTCACTAAGTGGGCTCGCAGGCAAATTCTGGCGCAAAGTCTATTTTTAGACATATGGAGCATGGTCTAGGGGTTGCAGTATGTTATTCTTGGAGTATTGGTCATGTTGGTAAAATAGATGGACCTCTATTTTTGGACCTATAGGTCGAAGTCTATTTTTAGACTGCCTATCCTAAAAATAGGGAAGTCAAATATTATTTACCCTTAATAATATTTGGACTCTAAACTTCAGTTTACTCTCTTGGAGCACTTCAGTTCGAGCCTTGGAAGTGGCTCATGCATATGACAGAGGAATTACGCTATTCCTAAGGGTTTGGTGAGCTCATGCATGGTTGACTTCAGTTAGGACTTCAGTGGCAGAAGTTTGGTGGAGTTAATGAGACAGCTAGTGGAGTTGTGTTCGTTTTAACTTAGTTGAACTAGTTGAGATTAGTTTAACTAGCTAATCAACTAGTAATGAGTGGAGTGAATTAAATATTATTTAATTCATTAATTAGTAACTCATTATTCAACTCAAGAACACATCAGTTCACTACAGTGCATGAACAGTTCAGTGGAGACCAATGAAAGAGGTAGATGAAAGGGTGGAGTTAGCTATCAGTGGCGACATCAGTTGTGCATGAGATTTGCACCACACTTGGAGGAATTTACCATGATGATTGCACTGTCAAGCCAAGGAGATTCGAACCTTGGATCTCTATTTAGACAGGCCATGATTGCGCAATAGAGGCAAGGCAATTAGTGGTGAGTTTTGAACCAATAACCTGTTCAAAACCAAGCTAGTTTGTGTGTAACTTCATGAGATAGTACTGAGTACTTGTGAGGAGTATTGTACAGATTTTGTTACATGTTTTATCCATTATAATATACACAATATCTGTAACTAATATAAGTTTAATACACCGTAAGTAATGTGTATGATGATTTGATGTAATATCGCTTGATTTTATTTCTTGTTTGATGATTCCGAGGAAGAGCGCTATGTTAAATAATAAACGAAATTATATGATCGATATTCCCAGAACATCACGGTCTTATGCCAAATTTATACATGGCATCGTGGAGCTATTGAAGCAGTAGATTGATCATCACAAAGGATTAAAAACTTATTGGTAGACAGAGTCCAAGCCGCGTCAGTAGCTCCTGACCATCTTTCAGCTGCGTCCGTAAATGCCCCTCATCAATCAAAGAAACAATTTGTTCTCGTTGCATAGTAGAGTGGTTAGAGCTGGAGGTGGAATTTCGAACCTATGGGGTAGCGTTGTTTTCTTGTGCCACAGTTCCTTTCTGATAAACGGCTTGCGACCACATACCGAAGGCCGACCAGCCGCATGGAAGGATCACATGGAGGCAGTATTAGAAGATAATGGTCTGAAGGAGTTCATAGATACGGATGTCCAAAAGCCCACTGCTCCTGCTGAAGTCGAAGCATGGAAAAAGAAGATGGCAAAGCGTCGAAGGATCCTATTGGAGGGTGTCAAGGATCATATTGTATCCAGACTGCATGGAAAGGCTACTCCATATTTAATGTGGAAAGCCTTGACGGATATATTCCAGAGTAAGAGCGACCAAAGGAAGCTGGCGCTCAAATATAAGCTCAGGAACATCAAGATGGAGAAGGGCGACAGTATCACCAAATACCTCACGAAGTTCACTCAATGCAGAGATGAGCTGGGAAGTGTGGGGGTGACTGTCGAAGACGAGGACATGGTCGACCTGGCTCTCCTTGGTCTTTCGAAGGCTTGGCACTAATATCAAGATAGTGTCAATGGTCGGGAGAAGCTGCCGGGCTGGGAGCGCCTTTGGGCGGATCTCATGCAGGAGGAGATAAGGAGGACTACTTGAGATGGATCTTCATCAAAGGGAGCTGATGAAGAAAACTGCGCTTTGGTTGCCAAAGAAAAGAAGGGGAAGGGTAAGAAAACCTCTCATTCTGGTGCTAAGGGCAAGAAGCAGTATGTGGTGAAAGTGAAGTGTTTTCACTGCCATGATCACGGACATTATGCTAAAAATTGTCCAAAGAAGAAGAAGAACAAGCAAGCGGAAAGATCTGCAGATGGAGAAGCTTTGGCTTCACAATTCGAGCTTGACTTTTCACTGATCGCATGCTTGGTTTCAAGTGTGATGGGATCGGTGTGGTTCTTGGACAGCGGTGCGTCATTTCATATGACGGGAGATCGGGATTTGTTCTCAGATCTGGAGGACAAAGATTTGGGTGTGCACATCGAGATAAGCGATGATGGTAGATACGGTGCGACTGGTATCGGTACCATATCCTTTCAGAGGGAGTCTGGTAAACCCTTTGTATTGAGGGATGTCATGCATGTACCTGGATTGAAGAAGAACTTGATCTCTGTGGCGATGTTGGAGGATAAGGGGTATGATGTGGTCTTCAGCGAAGGAAAAGCCTTCCTGCGCAATAAGACTACTGGAGAGACCCGAAAGATAGGGGTTCGAACCAAGAACCTTTATCAGTTGCAGGTAGATGGCTGCGCAGCTATGGCATGCAAGGCGGGAGAAGTGGTGAGCCGGGATGATGAGGGCGAACTGTGGCACAGGAGATTGGGCCACCTTCACCATGGAGCTTTGAAGATCCTGCAGCAGATTTCTACTGGGCTTCCTAAGGGCACTCTTGCACATTTAGATCAGTGCAAGGGGTGTACCTTAGGGAAGTATGTGAAATCCACCTTTCACGAGAAGGATAGTCGCACCACGATGATCCTTGAGAGAGTTCACACAGACGTGTGTTGTCCTTTCTCAGCTGCTTCGACAGTAAAGCACAAGTATTATGTGATCTTTGTTGATGATTTCTCTCGAAAGTGCTGGATCTTCTTCATGCAGAAGAAGAGCGATACATTCGCGAAGTTCTGTGAGTTTAAAGCACTGGTCGAGAAGGAGTCGGGGAAGAAGGTGATTGCTCTAAGGAGCGACAATGGTGGTGAATTCATCTCGGCTAAATTCAAGGAGTTCTGCAGCGCAGAAGGGATTCGGAGAGAGTTCATCGCACCCCATAACCCACAGCAGAACGGGGTGGCTGAGCGGAAGAACAGAACGATCGTGGGTGCTGCACGGGCGATGTTGCATGATCAGGGCCTACCCCTTCACTTGTGGGCTGAGGCAGGCAATACAGCAGTGTATGTGCAGAACCGTTGTCCTCACAAGGTTCTTGGCATGAGTACACCAGAGGAGGCTTATTCTGGCAAGAGGCCTGATATTTCCCATTTGCGGATTTTCGGATCTCCTGTCTACATGCATGTGACGAAGGATGCGAGAAGGAAGCTGGATCCAACTGCTGAAGTTGGAATATTTGTGGGTACACTGATACACCTCATAACTATCGAGTGTATGTGCCAGACAGTCGCAAGACTGTTGTGCGACGGGATATAAAATTCCAGGAGGAGAAAGCCATGCAGTGTTCGCTTGAGAGGGAGCTACACTTGCATGCAGATGAGGAGCGGTTAGTTCCTAAGGAGGAGCTTCCGGATGTGGATCAGCCACAAGAGGAGGTTCAGGAGGTGGAAGAAACCACCCATGCAGCGCCAACCATCAGAGGGCGCATGCGCACTACAGAAGCTGAGCGACTGGCTCGAGATGCAAAGAAGGTTGTAGGACCACCTACAGCACAGCGCAGACAGAGACAGTCACCAGATCGGTACACTGGATACATGGCTCTTGTGAGTCAATGTGTTGTGACGGAGCCATCCTCTTTTGAGGAAGCCGTGGAGGAACCCGCATGGGTTGATGCCATGATCGAAGAATATGATTCGATCGTCAGGAACAGTGCATGGGAGATTGTCCCAAGACCGGTTGGGAAATCAGTGGTGGGTTTGCGATGGATCTACAAAGTGAAGCAGGCAGCTGACGGGAGTGTGGATAAGTACAAGGCGAGATTTGTCACCCGTGGCTTTTCATAGATCGAGGGGATTGACTATGAGGAGACTTTTGCACTTGTCGCAAGGTACTCTTCCATACAGACGATCCTTGCTCTCTCAGCGCAGATGGGGTGGCACATTCATCAGATGGATGTGAAGACTGCGTTCCTCAATGGATTCATTGAGGAGGAGGTGTACATAGAGCAGCCTGAAGGTTTCGAGATCTTCAGCAGTGAGTCGCATGTGTGCCGACTCAAGAGAGCACTGTACGGGCTGAAGCAAGCACCTCGTGCTTGGTACACTCGGACAGACAGCTACTTCACCGGGCTTGGATTCTCCAAGAGTGAGGCGGATCCAAACCTGTACCAGATTGTGGTGGAGGGGAAGCTGTTGATCATCGTACTGTATGTAGATGATCTGATTTTGACTGGCGATGAGCAGTTGATACCTTCATGCAAGGAGGATCTTGCACGAGAGTTTGAGATGAAGGACTTGGGCATCCTTCATTATTTCCTGGGATTGGAGATTTGGCAGCGCAGCGGAGGACTGTTTGTTTCTCAAGGCAAGTATGCCCGAGAGATTCTGGAGAGGTTCAACATGCAAGGCTGCAAGCATGTTGACACTCCTCTTCCTGGTGGTTGGAGGAAGGAGGATGCTACTTCAGCGGAGGTAGTGGATGCCACTGTCTATCGACAGTTGGTGGGGTCGCTTATGTATCTGGTCAATACACGACCCGATATATGCTATGCAGTTAACCAGCTTTCGCAAGCTATGATTAAGCCTACCAAGCTCTTTTGGAAGGCAAGCAAGCATGTATTGCGCTATATTAGAGGCACATCGGGATATGGTTCATGGTACAGACAGGAGAATCAGTTGAGGTGGCATGGCTTCACAGATTGGTATCATCATATCAGAGATTGTGTTCAGCGGAGAACCATGATGCTTTCATATGTTCCCACGGAGGATCAGGATGCCGACATCGTAACGAAGGCGCTCACCAGGAGCAAGTTCAAATTCCACAAAGGCAGGATAGGGGTTGTAGATAGTCTATATATTGCTGAGAGGGAGTGTTTAAAATGCAGCAAGATGATGGAGCTTAGTGAAATGAATTCGCCTTCACTAAGTGGGCCCGCAGGCAAATTCTGGCGCAAAGTCTATTTTTAGACTATGTCTATTTTTAGACATATGGAGCATGGTTCGGGGATTCCAGTATGAGATTCTTGGAGCATTGGTCATGTTGGTAAAAATAGATGGGACTCTATTTTTGTGACCTATAGGTCGATAGGTCGATGTCTATTTTTAGACCGCCTATCCTAAAAATAGGGAAGTCAAATATTATTTACCCTTAATAATATTTAGACTATAAACTTCAGTTTACTCTCTTGGAGCACTTCAGTTCGAGCCTTGGAAGTGGCTCATGCATCTGACAGAGGAATTACGCTATTCCCAAGGGTTTGATGACATCATGCATGGTTGACTTCAGTTGGACTTCAGTGGCAGAAGTTTGGAGGAGTTAATGAGACAGCTAGTGGAGTTGTGTTCTGTTTATTTTAGTTGAACAAGTTGAGATTAGTTTAACTAGCTAATCAATTAGTTATGAGTGGAGTGAATTAAATATTATTTAATTCATTAATTAGTAACTCATTATTCAACTCAAGAACACACCAGTTCACTACAGTGCATGATCAGTTCAGTGGAGACCAGTGAAAGAGGTAGATGAAAGGGTGGAGTTAGCTATCAGTGGCGACATCAGTTGTGCATGAGATTTGCACCACACTTGGAGGAATTTCCCATGATGATTGCGCTATCAAGCCAAGGAGATTCGAACCTTGGATCTCTATATAGATAGGCCATGATTTCGCAATAGAGGCAAGGCAATTGGCGGTGAGTTTTGAACCAGTAACCTGTTCAAAACTGAGCTAGTTTGTGTGTAACTTTATGAGAAAGTACTGAGTACTTGTGAGGAGTATTGTACCGAGTTTGTTACATGATTTCTCCATTATAATATACACAATAGCTGCGGGGTTTTCAGCTATAAGCTTTCCCCATACATACTGCTGTGCTCAATCTAGTCTCCTAAACTGAGTTCATTTAATTGTCAACCAGGATTTGTAAACTGCTGAAGTGAAATGTACCATATGTACCTAGGTGCTTGTTTCCTAGTGCGTTGTGTCTAGTGTTTTGTGATGTTTTGGTCTTTTATGTTGATTTATGATGTTTTTGGTCTTTTGAAGTTTTGTGTTTACAATGGAAATGTCTAGAAAACTAATGAAAAGAAATTGGTGGTCAAAAACACAGTTGAGCCTAATGTATGGAATGGCAAATGTAATCAAAAACACTGAAGCAACATCTAAACTATGACTGAATAGAAACAAGAGCTTGATGATGACTTTTTAAACAAATGACACAAACTAGACTTTGAGAAATGATCACTTAGATATGCAAGTTTTCTAACTAGACAATCAGACACTAATCATGATGCAACATTCTATTCTAAACTCATCTATTTCATGACTAATTTCTAATTCTATTCTGCAATTTCAATTGAAGGTCAGAGTCTATTCTCCAAGAGTTATTGGTTTCTTTTCAGGGTAGTTCTGTTGAGGAAGAGCTCTGTTTGTAGTGAGGAATTTGCAGAGATATTTCAGACCTTGTAATGATGTTATCTTCTGTTCCTAAAGTTATGGATCACTGATGGTTTTCAGAACAAAAAAAGATATTTGTAAATAATGAAGGCTGTCTTAGGAATCCTATCAACTAAAATGATCTACTGTGCAAAGGGTGACAGTGTGACTATGAGATATGAATGCGATGAATTAATTTAAACATGAGCTTAAGATGCTTCTAAACTAGAACAATGTTAAACCATAAGCCATCATCAAACTTTGAAATGAAGTAGCTGGACATGAATTAAATGCAAAATGAAACTCCGGAGCATTCTAATTAACATGCACTATTCTATGAAGTTACACAATCGGTTTGTTCATCATGAGGGATATTTTGGAAGAGTTCCTTCTTGTGGAAGAGGTAGAACAATTTTGACTGTGGACTTGTATGCAATTGAAAGCAAATGAACTGAAAGCAAATGAAACTAAGTTGTCACATCACGGTCATATCTTGAACTTCTTAAGGATGTCTTGGAAGAATTTCTTCTTGTGGAAGAGTGATTAGGACAAGTGCAACTATGATAGTGAAGACTAAAAACTACAACTAATTCCTATGACACTATAGCTATTCATCATTCATTGTTAAGATTTATTGGAAGAATGTCTTCTTGTGAAAGAACTATGATGAATATAACTACAGTCTCTAGTTAAAAATAGATACAACTCCTATCCTACAGTACCATAGTCATTAAACATTCATTGTTTTGATTTATTGGCAAAGTGTCTTCTTGTGGAAGAACTGGAACGAATTATGGCTACGGTAGCTAGCTAAAACAAATACAAATCCTATCCTACAGTACCATAGTCATTAAACATTCATCGTTTTGATTTATTGGCAAAGTGTCTTCTTGTGGAAGAACTGGAACGAATTATGGCTACAGTAGCTAGTTAAAACAAATACAAATCTAACTGATATCCTACAATACCATAGTCATCAATCATTCATCATTTTGATCTGTTGGAAGAATGTCTTCTTATGGAAGAACTGGAATGAGTACGACCACAGTATATAAAACACAACAACTACTAATTCAATATGCAGAACGTAAAGACAGCTAGGAAAAACTTATCTAGTTTACGCTAAGGAAATCCGTTCAAGGGGCAGGGGCCCTCTACCACTTGATGGCATTCGACTTCACAATTAAATCACGCCTTCAAGATAATTTTGTCTGCTCCATTAACAATGCAATAGTCTGAACATAATGCTCTGTGTCTTAAAAGACGTAACACAGAGTTTTACACCAAAATCTAGCAGCAAATCTACACAAAATTTCTAACTAAGCTCTCGGCCTACTCAAGAGTTTTTAAAGTAAATGCAAGTAAAAATAATTACAATAATTTAGGAATGATGTCTTCCTAATCCAAATCATTTTAGGAGTCTTTAAGGTGGCTGCGTAAAAGAGAAAAGACACCTGGACTGTAACAGTCCTAGTAGGAGTCTTCTTTCACAAATGTGTTCCCACGTGCATAACCGTATCCAGAATTCATTTCCTCTGCCATGACGAGCAACACACCATGTAGGCACGACGTGGATCATGCCCATATGTGTTTTTCCTCAAGAGGCCACCTGGAACATGCTCAAACATAAAGGTAGCTGCAGAATCACCGGTTAGCTACGGAATGCCTGCATTCTGCAGCTAGTTCCGGTCAAAATGCTTAACAATGGCAACAATCACAAAATTCAACAAGTCAGTTATGTAAACCATTCTAGAAGTAATTTTAACTATTTTTATTGATCAATTGGGTTTAAAATGAAAATGGACAAGGGAAAAATGAGGTAAAATGAGGTGAAGGAAAGCACAAATTTGAGGCTCAACACATACTGTGTTAATGTGTATGATGATTTGATGTGTTATCGCTTGATTTTATTTCCGCATGTTTGATGATCTGAGTGGAAGAGATTATGTGTTGCATATAAATTCGAATTGTATGTGATCAGGATAGTCTCGGTGAATAATTGATCATTATTCAGCAAATTTCTACAAGCATATGAGTCTTTCAGATACCAGAAAGGAAAAAATCTGTTGAGATTTCTCTGATAACCAGCCCTTATGTAAGGCTCATACCATTCTCTGTCAATATGCTGCCTTTTATTCCACTGCTCACCGGCATTTGGAATGCCAGTTGCTAGAGAAATGGACTCCGGTGTCAAGGTAAATGTCACACCTGCTAGAGTGACTTGGCCATTTTGAAGATGGAGCACAAACAACCTGGCCAACTCATGATGGTATTGAAATCTCTCTACCATCTCACAAAACTGATAACAGGATTGGTGTTGAAAGCATGTGACAGCAAGAGGGAAAGTTTGCAACCTGGCAAGTGAAGTAGGCTCCTCTCATTTATGTTTACCACCCTTGTGAGGTCTCCTTGGTGCATGCACTTCTGTAGGAGAATCACTATGTGTCTCCTCATCTTGTTCATAGGACGGATCAGACTCCATGTTTGCTAATGTGTGAGTTTTCTTGATGAGTATGAAGAGATTTATGGCGTTTTTAGCTTTCTGCTACCAAGGATGAGAATGTATGAGGGATTGTGAGGGAAAGGGTATGAGGGGTTTTGGGAATGACATGGACATGTTTTTTTGAGAATAGGGGGTTTAGGGAATTTTTGGAATATGGGAATTAGGGAATGAGTGGATGAAAGTGAAAAATGAATGGAGGAGTCAAAGAGTGAGGGAGTGATGGAGTGGACTTGGTAGCAAAAACACAAATGCAAACCCTAGGCAATTGTTTTTGAGCCAAAATTGCAAAGAGGTAGGGTTTGAGTTTTATCACACTAAACCACCATAAATTTTAAGAAAAAAATTTTCATTAGCAATGGAAGGAATCTTGACTTACTTGCACACCATGGGATTGAGAAAATTTGGAAATTTGAGGGAATTTATGGTGAAATCGGGCTTGTAGCTCTATGTGTCGTGCCACAAACCCAACGTGCCATGCCTTATATATGTGTTGTGACAATGTATTTTTTACACTATGGAGGGCAGCCCAATGTGCCACGCCTTCTCTATGCACCGCACCCTTGAACTTGAACATTTTTGCTTCAAACTTGCTCCCTTTCTCCAACACGACATTCTCTTGCTCAATTTTTCTCCTTTGAATGCAAATGATCTCTTTGAACATGACCAATGAGTTTATATACAAGAGCTTTTGATTTTTCACTCATAAAACCCACTTTTATAATGTTTTCATTGTAACTTACTTTTTCAACTCTATTTTTGGGCAGTTTACTTCATTTTTACCTTTGATGAATAGAATGATTTGATTTTTCGGTTTGCCATGTAGGGGATGGAGTCGTTGAAGCTTGGTAAGGTGACGAGGGTTGCCACTGAAGTTTCTTACATAGGAAAAACTGAAATTACATCAAATTTTATACATGAAAACATAGAATACTCTATTTTCCCTCAAAACAGGGTTTTGAAGAAAAATAAGTCTCTGAGCATGTTATGGAATTTATTGGTACTGGTACTTTATTCGATCGCCTCTTGCATCTGCTGACTATTATTGAACATTTTGAAGACATTTTTGACAAAACCCTAGAGCTAATAAAGTGGAAACTCTAAAAATGACTCTTGTAGATGAGCTAGATGAATGGAAATGTGCCAGTAGGTAAAGGGCATGAGGGAAAATGTACAACAAGCCACTGCCGTCAGATGATCCATGATCCTAATGGAATGCATCTGACTGATTGAGACACCTAACATGCAATGCAACAAGAGAATTTGATCACTGACGGAGGGATGAAGATACCGAAACTAACTGTTTGAAGAGCTTTGTAAATTCTTGTTCAATTTCTTGATCCGTTTCATGTGCATATGCTTGTCTCCCTACTACCCCAAAAGAGAGGGCTAGCTCGAAGATGGTAACTAGCTTTCAAGAGTAGTCAACATATCTTGAATCCGTCGACGAATTGTAAATTGACTAGGAGCTAGCTGTGAAAGCTGTAATTTAACAGCTGTAATATGAGACTAAAGTGTTTCAATAGGAGAGAAGTGAAACATTTTGATATCACAAATGAATGTTTCATCGGAATCAGAACTAGCAGAGGAAGAGACAATAGCTAGTTTCTTAAAATCTCTCAAAACTTCAGTATCTGAATCAGAATGAGAAGAAGTATCAAACACTTTGAAATACTCACCTCCTGATTGAGATGTGAGATCCCAATCTTGAGGGTCATGGATAGTTGAGAAAATATCCATAATCTTGAATTGTTCTTTAGTCTTCTAAGTTTTACCTTGATTAGAAAAATGTCCTTCTTCACCATCGATAAAACATTTAGTATGTTTAGAAGACTTTTTTCTGCGTCTGAATATTACTAGCTTTTTCCCATATTTTCCCTTGGGAAAATACTTCTTCTTCCTTGGAGAATATTTGGATGTTAGAAAAAAATTGCTTATGGACAGTTTTCTTTTTGGACTTCTTTGTGTAGCCAAAATCATAAGTTTCTGCAAATTTATTGCAGAGCTCGGTACTGAAATGCATTTTCTTTTTGAAATTATTCTTTGCTCTATCTATTGCACACTCTTTTTGCAGTACAATAAGAATCATGTTGAAAATTATATATTATGGAGAAATGCAACACATAAAATATGTGAAAAATACAAGCACATAAAAAACATCAAACCAGAGAGACACAGATATACGTGGTTCACCCAGTTTGGGCTACGTCCACCTCGAACAGCTAGTCCTTTCTTTCTATTATCTAGCAAAAATGAAGAGACAAAACCTACAGTAGATCCGTTGTAATATCCTTTGTTCTCTCTCATAGTCTCCCTATCTATTTCTCGCTCTAAGAATACACATGTAATACACAGCCGTAATACAAGACCCTCATATATACAAGGGGGTTGCCTTCTAGGGAAAAAAACCCTAAACTAAACATAACTTCTACCGTCAGATCATCTGCCTATGAATGGCCCAAATTGACTAGATATTACTATACTTTTACAAGGCAATTTTACATCTGTTTTTAGCTTCGAGGGCATTTCCCCCGAAACCCCCCGCTAGAGGGGGCTCCAAAAAGCACTGCTGCTCCCCTGGACCCCCCACGGAAACGATTAATTACGGGTGGTGTTGCCGCCCCTTTTAAGGTACAGGGGTCCAATGTTGTGATACAAAGTAAACAAGATAATCAGGCTCCACACCCAAAAATCTCCCACTTGGAGACTGATTGTAGCAACTCCACCGCTGCTTCATTTGCTGGACAATGAATCCTCTTTGGACCTGGCTGTTCCTTCATCTTCATCGTCATCCTTGAAGACCAATTGAAACTGAGCACATTCTTAGTTTCTCCCTGGTTACAACTTTTGTTAGCATTTCTACAGGATTCTGGCTAGTGTGTATCTTTTCTAGCTTCAGCTCTCCATCTTCCAATATTGACCGTATGAAATGGTACTTGAGATGTATGTGTTTAGTCCTGGAATGAAATGTTGAGTTCTTTGCAAGCTGAATGGCACTTTGGCTATCACTGTATAATGTGCCCATATCATGCTTCTTATCCAATTCACCCATAAACCTTTGTAGCCAAATCATTTCTTTACTAGCCTTTGTAGCGGCAACATACTCTGCTTCTGTTGTTGAAAGTGCAACAACACTTTGGATTTTTGAAACCCAACTGACAGCTGTTCCACCTATAGTAAATACATATCTTGTAGTGCTCCTCCTGTTATCTCTGTCACCTGCCATATCTGCATCAACATATCCCTATAGAGCAATGTTTGAACCACCAAAGCATAATGCTTGATTTGTGGTACCTCTCAAATATCTGAGAATCCATTTTACTACCATCCAATGTTCTTTTTCTGGATTATTCATGTACCTACTTACAACTCCCACTGCATGTGCAATATCAGGCCTTGTGCAGACCATTGCATACATTAAGCTTCCAACTGTTGATGCATATGGAAATTTAGACATATAATCCATGTCTTCTTGGGTCTTGGGGAACATCTCCTTACTAAGTTTGAAATGGCTAGCAAAAGGTGTACTAACTAGTTTTGCATTCTGCATATTCAATCTTTTCAACACCTTTTCTATGTACTCATTCTGAGATAGTGTTAATTTGCAATTTTTCCTGTCTCTAGCTATCCTCATACCAAGGATTTGTTTTGCAGCTCCCAAATCCTTCATTGCAAATGAATTTGCCAATTTTATTTTGAGAACATTTATTTCCCGCATGTTAGACCCTGCAAAAAGCATGTCATCTACATACAATAACAATATAATATAGATGCCATCATTTTTCTTTTTTCAGATAAACACAATGATCAAAGTGACATCTAGTATAACCTTGTTCAGACATAAACTTGTCAAATTTTAGATACCACTACCTTGGAGCCTTTTTTAAGCCATATAAGCTCTTCTTTAACCTACATACCAATTTTTCTTTCCCTTTGACCTCATATCCTTCTATTTGCTGCATGTATATCTCTTCCTCCAAATCTCCATGGAGAAATGTTGTTTTTACATCTAACTGTTCAAGATGTAAATCTTCCACTGCTACAAGACTTAAAATAGTTCTAATTGAAGTCATCTTAACAATAGGATAAAATATTTCATCAAAATCAATACCTTTCTTATGTGCAAACCCCTTCACCACAAGTTTAGCTTTGTGCCTCTATTTTCCTCCATCTTCTTCCTTTAGCCTGTAAACCCATTTATTCTACAATGCATTTTTACCTGCAGGCAGCCTGACTAAGTCCCATGTCTGGTTATGCATTAAGGAGTCCATCTCTTCTTCCATGGCTAGCTCCCACTTCTTCCTACTTTCAAGCTGCATTGCTTCTTCATAACATTCGAATTCACCAGAATCAGTCAACAATAAATAATATAATGAAGGAGAGTATCGTTCAGGGGGTCTACTTATCTTAGTAGATCTTCTAACACCACTTTCAGGTGTTTGAGGTGCTTGTTGATGTTGTGGTGGTTGTTGCTACTGTGGTTGTTGATTATTATTATTTTCAGGCACCTTTACTTTTTCAGTTATCTCATCAAGAACCATGTATTCCTTGCTTTCTTTTTCCTGTTTCTTTTCCTGAAATTGATTCTTATACAAGACCTTTTCATTGAATATTACATATATTCTCCTAATGATTTTGTGATTTTCATAATCATATAAGCGATATCCAAAATAATTAACACCATATCCAATAAAGATACATTTCTTTGATTTTTCCTCAAGCTTTGTTCTATTCTCTTTATTAATATGGACAAAGGCCTCACAGCCAAAAGGATTTAAAAAAGAGTAGTTTACCTTTTTACCTGTCCATGCTTCCTCTGGAATACCACCATCCAAGGAACTTGAAGGCCCTCTTTTTATTAGATAAACAAAAGTATCTACAGCATCTGCCCAAAATTGTAAAGGCAATCCTGCATGCAATCTCATGCACCTTGCACGCTCCATGATTGTTCTGTTCATTCTTTCTGACACACCATTTTCTTGTGGTGTTCTTGGAACTATCTTCTCTCTGTGAATTCCATGCTCTAAAAAGTACCTATCAAACTCTTTGCTACAATATTCACCTCCATTGTCTGATCTGAGAAACTTCAACTTCTTTCCTGTCTCAATCTTAGCCAAAGCTTTCCATTTCTTGAAAGTATCAAATACATCAGATTTACTCTGAATACAATAAATCCATGTTTTTCTAGTTGCATCATCAATAAAAGTAACATAATAATGAGAGCCACTGAGAGATGATACCTGAGCAGGTCCCCATATATCTATATGCACAAGCTCCAATTTTTCACTCTTCTTTTCTTTCCCAACTCTGAGAAATCTGACTCTCTTTTGTTTTCCATAAATGCAATTTTCACAGAAATCCAAATCAACATTCTTCAAACCTAGCAACAAATTTCTTGAGTGAAGAATCTTCATTCCCTTCTCACTCATGTTTCCAAGCCTATGATGCCATAATCCTGCACCTACTCCTTTGGAAGTTAAAGCATTAACAGAGTTAGAAATACCATTGCATAAATACAATGTACCAACCTTTTCACCTTTTTCTATTACCAGCGCTCCTTTGGTGACCTTCCAAGTTTTATCTGTGAAAGTTGTCACACAACCTTCACTGCTTAACTACCCTATTGAAATCATATTTTTCTTCAGATCTGGAACATGCCTTACCTCCTTTAGTACCCATTGGTTTCCATTCTGTTGTTGTACAAGAACTTTACCCATTCCAACAATTTTACAGGGTTTATCATCACCCAAACGAACTTGTCCAAAATCTCCTTGAACATAGTCATGAAAATATTTCTTATCAGGTGTGGCATGGAATGAAGCACCTGAATCTACAACCCAAGAATCAGTAACATTTTCGAAAGAAAGAATAAAAGCATCTTGTAACACGTCACCTGTCACATTTGCTTCATGATTGTTTTCTTGTTGTGCATCTCCTTCTTTCCCCTTCCAAGATCTACAATCTTTCTTTAGGTGTCCTCTCTTTCCACATTTCCAGCACACTATCCCCGATCTAGACTTGGATCTTCCTTTCCTTGATTTACTGTGATAACCTGAGCTCTTTCCTCTTTCCATTCTTCTTCCCTTGGACTCTGTACTCAAAGCATTACCCGATGTCTCACCAGAGCTTTTCCATTGCATTTCCTCGCTAAGGATAGCACCAACAACATCATAAAACTTTAAAGTACTAGATCCAGAGATAGAGTTACTAATGGTCATAACTAAACCATTCCATGTTTCTGGCAATGAGCATAGAAAAAAAAGAGCCCTAACTTCATCATCAAATTTTACCACTACAGAACTTAACTGACTGGTAACTATATTAAAATCATTTAAATGGTCTGCAACAGATCCACCTTCCGACATCTTCATATTAAATAATCTTTTCACAAGAAATACCTTGTTTGAGGCAAAGGGTTTTTCATATAGTTTCACCAACGTCTGCATCAAACCCTCTGTTGTTATTTCCTTTGAAATATTGAAGGCGACTGATTCCGCAAGGCACAACTGTACTGTTCCAAGTGCCTTTCTATCAAGAATGTTCCATTCCAAGTCTATCATGGCCGTCGGCTTCTTTGTTTTTCTGCTCAATGGTAGGTACAGATCTTTCTGATACAGATAATCTTCCATTTTCATCTTGCACAGTGGGAAGTTTTGGCTACTAAATTTCTCGACCCTAAATTTACCATATTCTGCCATTTCTCCCACTCGAACCAGGAACCCTTCTTTCCTTCGATTTTATCAGCCAAATAGACCTTCGGCTCTGATACCAGTTGTTGAAAATTATATATTATGGAGCATTGAAGATCTGAAATCTGGAATGAGTTGCCAAGTTTAGTGATTTTGCTATATCTATAGTTTGATGCTACTGCGTGAATTTTTTTTCTCATGGATAGATATACGTAAAAGGACAAATCTATGTGTGAAGGCGTTAGATCTGAATAGATCTGCGTGTGAACATGATCGTGCATAGATCTATGTAAGAGGAGGATGGGTTTGCATAAAATATGGTTCGATCTACTTATGAATATGTCAGATCTGATTAGATCTATTGCAATTGTAACATGGCCCTGTTCGCTAAATTTCGTAGCCTCACGGTGTAGTTGGGGGCACTGCTAGTGGTGAGCGTTGTGTGAGATGATCTCTTCTTTTACAAATCCCAAAACAGTCTTGGCTATTTTCTGAATTAGAGATGTTAATTCTGCGTAATACAATTCTGGGCTCAACGTTTTTTGTTTGCATCAGTGTCATCGTTTTAAAAGGCGGCGGAAGTAGTTTTTTCTTTGAGAGTTATCGTGGATGTATAAGAGCAGACCTTAGTGCGCTATACATGGACCGATTCTGCATGGATCAGGCCGAGTGAGCGCAGACCAGATCTACATAGTGGAGACCAGATCTGCTGATCTCAGTGGAAAACAAAGCTGTCGTCCAATAAACATCTTTAAATTGTGTTGAGACTGCTTGCAGATCGAGCTTGCAGATCAAGCTTGCATGAAGACTGTTGGGAACTGCGTGAAGTTGATCCACAACATGGCCGTAGATTGTTGTGGATGCCATTGCGGAGGCCGATGGTTTAATCATGTCCGATCTGCGTCGGATCTTGCATCGTGAGGGAGAACTGATATAAATTGAACGCAGAGTTGAAACCAGTACGCAAGTAGCTGGTGAGATGAACCATCATGAGGCAATAATTAGCTACAGATATTTGAGATCTAGGAAAGGGTTTCAAGGCTATGGCCATATAAAATTGATGAAGCGATTACATCACTAGTGGATGCGATAAGCGACTCTGTTTTTGGGAAAACAGATGAATATTCTCAAGTCATCACGTTGAATATTCTATGTGGGAGCAAGCACTGCCACTAATGAGGGAAAATGTACCTAACTACACGATTGTTCTTGGGAGCCACCGGAACAGTCGCCTGAAGATTGAGGTGGACAAGGAAAGCATGGTGGATGTGGTGGGGCCCAGGCTATGCTCCTCGTTGGACTTCCATAACTTCTAGATCAACGTATGTGAATTTGTGCATATAGATGTTGTACGTGGTTGGAGCTAACAAATTGAGATGTGCGTGAAAAGGAAACACTCAAGCCATGTCAAGGATGAAGACCTTGACTACAGTTGTCTTGGAGAATACATAAATGAGCGCGATTGAAGGGCAGTTCTACCAAGAAACCAAGCAGATAATTACTGCATAAAATAATAAACAATTTACCGAGAGGAATACACATAAAAAACCCAGCAACAAGTCATAAACATAAACACAATTTTTTATCCGGGAAAACCCCAAACTCCGGAGAAAAACCCAACCAATGAAATTTCATTAACCATTGCCAAAAACCCTGACCAATCCGGCCAAGTGAGCCTTCATCGCTCAGATTCAGGCCTACATTACAATGAAGTATTCCCAGCCTCTTATAGGCTCCATTACATGCAATACCATGGGCCAAGACCATGGGTGCACAAAACCATCTGCTCCAAAACCACTACTATTTACCCTAGTCAACTTTGACTCTATCCCGAGTCAAGTTTACCTAACAAATCAGTTGTTGTAATGCTACAAAAGACATTGTTTCAATCTGAATATTATTAGTCTAGATATATTGGTTAATCAAATCAGGAATATTTTTTGGCATGGATGCTACATAATATCTCAAGTAAGGAACATTATGAGGATCTGTTGTTTCATATAGTAGCTTTTTCATAACACAATAATATTCATGAAGATACTCAATATCACACAAAATAGTTGTGAATGGTGAGCAGAGTCAACTAGAACAAGACCAACAAATTCGTGAATCAAAGCATCAAAAAATGCTTTAAGTGGATCGTCATACTCAATTATACCATTCTTATCTTCTTCAGAGAGTTTTTCCCACCATTTCTTTAAAACTCCTATAAATGCCCAAACCATTTGTGTGACTATGTCTAACCATCTACTTTTAGTTTCAACTTTTTGTAGTTTGCCGACTTTTCAGTTTCGAGCAGCAAAGTTTTTTCAATTTACCTCTATAAATATTCCTCTTTCAATAGGTCAAAATGTTTATCAAGTGCCTTTGATAAATAGAGCAGATATTGAATGGGGAATAGAGCAAGGGTATAAATATATCCATATTGGTATAATTCAGTTTGGAATTAATCCTTTAGTCTAGCCTGGATTAAATACTTCATGTTTAACTTGTATGATGGATAAAAGATTAAATAATTTCAATGATGCTCTATAAGGAGGTTTTCAAAGTCCTTTGAATAATGGTCCCGTTTGGTCTTCCATAGTTCCATGATATAAAGTATCCCTTCAGGATCCATATATTAATGATTTTCTCAATGCTTATATATAATTTAATGGATTTGATGTTGTTGGAATTATCACAGCGGAAAACATTAAACAACTAACACACATCATTCAAACATACATAAAGACAGCAGATTTTTAACGTGGTTCACCCAACCAATCTGGGATACGTCCACCTACCAGGGCATCGACAATCTCATTAATCAACTGCAGAAATACAATAGCAGAGTTTCTCATCTGCTCAGCTCTTCCTCACAGCACATTCCTCATTATGCTCTCTTGCTTCTACGCGCTTACATTTTATAGCTGTGAATGAAAACAAACTCATAAATTCTCTCACAACAAATATAGGATGCATTAACTCCTCATCAGAAACTGATGGAGCTAATGTAGCAACAAATCCTATTGTTGTCACCTACATGAGATTATCCTCCAGATTTAATTAAAAATAAGAAATAAAATCTCAACAATCTCCACCTTGACAACAATTAGCCTGATACCCTGTTTCATTACTATTTTTATCTTTTATGCAAGCCAAGAGAAGCCAGACACCATCATAGCTTCTCTAACAAAACTGGTTTTGTGAACATGTCTGCACAGTTTTCCTTTGTATGCACCTTTTCAAGAGAGACTCCCCTTTAAGTGATAACCTGTCTTACAAAATGGTATTTGATAGGTATGTGCTTTGATTTACTATGATAGGCGGGATTTTTAGCCAAGTGAATTGCATTTTGACTATCACAAAATAACTTGATGTTGTCCTGCAACCTACCAAACTCACCAAACAAACCTTTCAACGAAACTGCTTCTTTGCAAGCATGCGAAGCAGCTATGTATTCTGTTTCTGTAGTGAATAAAGCAACAATGTTATGTAGCTTTGACATCCAGCTAATAGCTCCACCTGCAAGAGTAAAGACATACCCTGAAGTTTACCTTCTCTTATCCAAATCACCTGCAAAATCGGAATCAACATATCCACAAACATATTCACTGCTTCTGTTATAAGTGATACAATAATCACTTGTGCCTCTCAGATACTGAAGCATCCATTTCACTGCTGACCAGTGTTCTTTTCCTGGATTTTCCATATACCTGCTGACAACCCCAACTGCATGTGAAATATCTGGTTGAGTACAAACCATCGCATACATCAAAAAACCTACTACATTGTCATATGGAATCCGAGACATATATTCCTTTTCTTCATTAGTGTTAGGACATAAACTTGAAGAAAGCTTAAAATGGGAAGCAAAAGGGACTGAAACAGGCTTCACATTGTTCATACCAAACCTCAAGAGTATCTTCTCAATATACTTCTGTTGTGATAGCCACAGCTTACCATTGCTCCTGTCTCTGAAAATCTCCATGCCCAAAATATGTCTTGCTGCTCCTAGATCTTTCATATCAAACGTCCTAGCCATCTGAGCCTTTAACCTGTTGATCTCTGTTATGCTTTTGCTTGCTAAAAGCATATCGTCAACATACAACACTAAGATAATGAACATGCCATTACTTAATTTCTTAAAGTAAACACAATGATCATATTCACTTCTTATATAATCTTGACTCATCATGAAAGAATCAAATTTCTTGTACCATTGTCGAGGCGACTGCTTCAGACCATACAATGATTTCTTGAGCCTGCAGACAAATTTCTTGTTGCGATTTTGAACAAACCCTTCCGGTTGTTCCATGTAAATCTCCTCATCTAAATCTCCATGTAAAAATGCATTTTTAACATCTAGTTGCTGTAATTCTAAATCAAGTAAAGCAACTAATGCTAACACAATCCGAATTGAAACAATTTTCACAACTGGTGAAAAAATCTCATGAAAGTCAATGCCTGCTTTCTGAGAAAAACCTTTTGCGACCAGCCTCACTTTGTACCTGTCTTCTGTATCATCAACACCCTTTTTCAATTTGTAAACCCACTTACATCCCACAGTTTTTCTGTCTTTAGGAAGTTCTACCAGATCCCATGTGGCATTCTTCGCTAATGCCTTCATCTCGTCCTTCATAGCCTCTTTCCACTTACCACAATTTGAACCTTCTATAGCTTCCTGATAGCACAAAGGTTCATCATCGTTAGCAGTTAAAGCAACTGAAGTAACATAATCATCATACCTTTTAGGAAGTCGTCTGATTCTTGTAGACCTCCTTAAAGATGTTTCTGGTACTTCCACAATTTGCTGATTATTATCTGTAGGAACTTCTTCATGATCAGCATCTGAAATACGTTCATGATCTGCATATGAAACTTGTTCATGATCTGAATCTGAAACTTGTTCATCTAGACTATCATCAGTATTTGAACTGGTTTCAAACTGAATGTGTTGAAGTTGAGGTACATTATCCTGTTTCAATTTATCATCTACATCTAGATTTTCAAGTGAGGATTCATTAAATTTAACATCTCTGTTAATGATGATCTTGTGAGTAGTAGGATCCCACAACCTGTATCCCTTAGTACCATCACCATATCCAACAAAGATATATCTTTTTGATTTAGGATCTAATTTAGAACGCTGATGTTTCGGAACTAGAGCATATGCATCACAACCAAAAACTTTCATTTTAGAATAATCACATGGATAACCTTTCCATACCTCTTGAGGAATTTTGCATCCTATCGCAGTTGATGGTGATCGATTTACCAAGTAACAAGTTGTAGAAACCGCTTCTGTCCACAATTCCTTCTGCAAATTGGCGTTACTAAGCATACTTCTTGCTCTCTCTAAAAGAGTCCTGTTCATGCGTTCAGCAACTCCGTTTTGCTGAGGAGTATATACAGTGGTTTTATGTCTTTCGATCCCAGCATCCTTGCAATAATTATCAAATTCCTTTGAAGTGAACTCACCACCATTGTCATTTCTTAAACATTTAATGGTTCTTCCAGTGATGTTTTCAACTAATGCTCTAAACTGTTTGAAAACTGTGAACACATCAGACTTCTTCTTTAACATGTAGACCCACACTTTTCTAGAGAAATCATCAATAAAAGATACAAAATATGACGATCCTCCATATGAGGTTGTAGGAGATGGACCCCAAACATCAGAATGGATATAATCAAGGACTCCCTTACTAGTATGTTTTCCAGTTTTAAACTTCTGCTTGCTTTGTTTCCCAAATAGACAATGTTTGCAGAAATCTAACTAAGAAGATTTTAAACTAGGAAGTAACTTACGATCAAATAAAATTTTTAATCCTCTTTCGCTCATATGGCCCAACCTTTGATGCCATAAACGAATAGAATTACTGTCGTTTTCAGATACTGTAGAAGCATGATCCGAATCTGTTCTTCCTTCTAACTGAAAAATATTTCCAACCTTCTTTTCTTTCATTACTAGTAAAATTCCTTTATAAACTTTCATTACTCCACCTTGAATAAAGGTTTTATATCTATTAGTGTCTAGTACTCCTAGTGAAATGAGGTTTTTTCTTAGTTCAGGTACATCTCTTACATCAGTTCGAATTTTATTTGTCCCATCAAACATTTTAATCTAGACGCTTCCAATTCCCACAACATTACATGAGACATCATTTCCCATATAAACCACTCCATCATTGATTGATTTATAAGTTTTAAACCACTCTCTATGAATGCACATGTGATTTGACGCACCAGAATCTAACAGCCAATGTTGATCATGATTAGACAAACTAACTGATAACACTTCATCACTCATACCTGAAATCGATGCCGAACCTGTATCTGTCGTGTTTTCTTCTTTCTTCTTTGTCGAAGAGTCTCCTTTGGATGTTTGCTGTCTCTTCCAACAGTCCTTCTTCAAATGTCCTGATTTGCCACAAAACCATCACTTTACCTTACTCTTCTTCCCTTTTGATTTTGAACGCGAGTTGTTGTGCTTACTGAAGCGTCTTTCTTTAGAACGACCTCTGACCATCATTGCTTCTGATGTGGAGGTTTCTGAATTTGACCTCTTTCTTGTTTCTTCGGACAACAAAGCTCCAACAACATCATCAAATTCAAGGGTTTCTAATGAACTAAGACTTATAGAAGTAACAAAATGATCTCATGACTCGGGCAACGAGCATAATAAAGTTACAGATTTATCTTCTGATTCAAATTTTACTTCTATACTTTCTAACTGCACCAGGAGAGTATTAAAGGTATTCAAATGATCAGTTATCGTCGTACCTTCTTTCATGCGCAAGCTATACAACTGTCGCTTCAGAAGAATCCTATTGGTTAAGGATTTTGTCATGTACAACTTTTCAAGCTTTGACCACAAACCAGTAGCAGTTTTTTCTGACACGATGTTAAACAAAACATCATCTGCCAAACACAGTCAAATACCACTCAGTGCTCTTTCATCTAAGTCACTCCATTCATCATCTGTCATGGTGTAGGGCTGTTTGGATTTCCCCAACAGCGCCTTCGCCACGCCTTGTTGCACAAGTAGATCATACATCTTCACCTTCCAGATCTCGAAGTTGTTTTTGCCATTAAACTTCTCGATCTCAAACCGGGCACTTTGTGTTTTTTCCATATTGTGTCACAAAAAACAACCTCCAATTGCCACTTTTTAATAAAGAATGCCCTTTTTAATAAAAAATACCCTTTAAAAAAAAAATATACCCTTCACCTTATAGAATGCCTTTCCTCTTAATACCATATGCAAATGGCATTAATATTACAAATTGATTTAAAAGGAAATTCCTTTGCCTTAAATCAGATTACAATCCTTTGATTTAAATACATATGCCAAATAAATACAAAGGCATTTCAATAAATCGATTTATTTAAAAAACCCTTCAAATCAATTTTATGGCATATAATACACTTCTTAAATAAAATTCCATCTTATGAACTCCATTTAAAAACTATTCATAAAATATGGAGTTACCATATTTTAAAATAAAGGCACTCTAAAAATATGGAGTTATAAATCGATTTAAAAAGTCATGAGCAACTAATCGATTTTTAAATTGAAAATCGATTTTAAAAAAGTTCCCACCCAAATCGATTTATTCATATATATTTAAAAAAAAAAAAAACAAACATTGCATTAATAATTGAATGCAAAACAATTTTAAGGAATGGCATATCACCATTCACAAGTTCATCGAGTCTGATGCTGCCACCAGCGTTTTCACAGCCATTTCAAACTCTCTTTCATCAATGCAACTTAGCATACAACCGTTGCAGGAATGTCTCCCAACCTGCGCCGTTAAAACACACGATCCAACGCACAGCGCATGGCTTTTAACACATGATCCAACGCACAGTCACACGCTGCAGATCGGGTTTCAACTTTGCACTCACTGGTCTTGCACGCTGGTTTTAACGCTGTGTTCACAGATCTCTCTCACGCCGCAGATTTTTTCACCAGCCACACAGCGTTTCTTGCCAGGCAGCAACTTCTTCAATCAATTTTACATGCAGCAACAGGCATACAACCTGCTTTGATACCAAGTGTTGGAATTATCACAGCGGAAAACATTAAACAACTAACACACAACATTCAAACATACATAAAGACAGCAGATTTTTAACATGGTTCACCCAACCAATCTGGGCTACGTCCACCTAACAGGGCATCGACAATCTCATTAATCAACTGCAGAAATACAATAGCAGATTTTCTCATCTGCTCAGCTCTTCCTCACAGCACATTCCTCATTATGCTCTCTTGCCTCTACGCGCTTACATTTTATAGCTGTGAATGAAAACAAACTCATAAATTCTCTCACAACAAATATAGGATGCATTAACTCCTCATCAGAAACTGATGGAGCTAATGTAGCAACAAATCCAATTGTTGTCACCTACATGAGATTTTCCTCCAGATTTAATTAAAAATAAGAAATAAAATCTCAACAGATGTAGCCCCACAAACCCATGTAGCACAACTTCATTCAACAGTTTGTTTACGGTTTGTGTCTACTACTATGCCTCCTTTAAATCTGAAACCTAATAAGCAAGCATTGAAAGAAGGTGTAATTGTTGGTCCAGGGAATACATCCCCTTTACAGATTGGTTTTTCTGAGTGCACACTTCCTGCAGAATGGAATAGTTCCTACATGCCATTATCTCAGAAATATCCTCAACTCCAAATTGCTATGCAGCCCCAACAATTAAAACCGATGGATCATCCTAATGGAAATAAAAGTTTTCGTTTCACCAATATGGTTTTATCACGATCATTGTCACAACCTTTTGGATCAGTGAGTCATTCTTCTTTTGGGGTGGTAGATAATAGGGTATCCACTTCAAATTCAGTTTCCACTTCCAATCCAATTACTCCATCAAGAGTGCCCCCTCGCCACTCTCTCTCACTCCAGCCTACTGACTGTCAATTCTATATATCTACACAATTTACTTCTAGTTCAAGTTCAAAATTCCAAATAGAAAAGCATTATTCTCCTGAACATAAAGGTCAGCACCATAATTGTCAGGAATATGTCAAGATAATGTTGCCGGAAATTAAGAGTTTCACTCTTCCTAGAGCTCAAAGTGATATTCAAGCTAGAATACAAGAAAGGCATCTAGAACCAAGGAATGCCAGGAGAACATTCAAAAATGGAACTATGAAGTCTGATTTCCAGTGGATTCAAATGAAAAATCTAAATGACCCTGAATCTAGTGAATCAGAAAAAATGTGGAATTACACAAACTATTAGTTAGTTTGTATGCTTCAAAATATAGATGATATAGCTAAAGATGTGGTTGAGATGTGGTTGAGATCAAAGAACATTTAAAGAAGCTTCATGATGGCTATACTGAAACATTGGGTTTTCATAATGAACATAAGCAGGCACTCAATACTGTTCAATCAAATTTGGGCATTATATTCAGATCATTAAATCATTTGTCTTCAACTATAACAAAGTCACCTTCTCCACCAAAATACAGAGAAGTTGAATTGGCTAGCTCTAAGTTGGTTATTCCTTCATCTTTTGGCTCTAATCAATCCAAGAAAGAAATGAGAAGCCTCCTCTTCCAAGGTATTGAATTTGCTCAATCTATTGATATTGAAAAGGTTAGAAAAGGAATCCAGTTAGCCAGAGAAAAGACTAATCTAATGAAAGAAAAAATCCAAAATTTTCCTTGAGTTCCTCTTCCTCTTAACTCCTTAGCAAAGGTTATGTTAGTCTATGGAGTTTAGTAGAAAAACAAACTACACAGCCTCCTTCTGTTTTAGCATTCTTTGGTCCTCAACCAACAGAAGAAGTACATGAAAGAACTCCTGGAGAACAAACACAAGGAGAGTCCAGTAAAAGAAACGGAGAGGAACCATTTTTCTTTACTCACAAAGGAAACATGGGTTTTGAAGGTGAAACAACCCATACAGCTGCCTCATCTAGTCCTTTTTCTAGGTTCCAAACTAATCTAGAAAGTACATCTGCTAGGATGGAAAATGCTAATCTCAGAGGATTTGGAAATACTCTTTTAGTAAATATTGATTGTTTATCCTATGCAGAAGTAATTTCTACTTTTCATCATCTCCATGCTTGGGCACTTCAACGAAAAGCTAAAACTAAAAGTAGATGGTCAGACATAGTCACACAAATGGTTTGGGCATTTACAAGAGTTTTAAAGCAATGGTGGGAAAAACTCTCTGAAGAAGATAAGAATGGTTTAATTGAGCATCATGATCCACTTAAAGCATTTTTTGATGCTTTGATTCATGAATTTTTTGGTCTTGTTCCAGTCAACTCTGCTCACCATTCACAACTATTTTTGTCCCAAAAATTGTGTGATATTGACTATCTTCATGAATATTATTGTCTTATGCAAAAGCTACTATATCAAGCAACAGATTCTCATAATGTTGCTTACTTGAGATATTATGTAGCATCCATGCCCGGAAAGATTCCTAATTTGATTAACCAATATATCTAGGCCAATAATATTTAGATTGAAACAATGTCTTTTGCAGTGTTACAGCAACTGATTATTACTGTACTGCAAAAATAGTGTGCAGCGGAGAGAGCAAAGAATAATTTCAAAAAGAAAATGCATTTTAGTAACAAGCTCTGCAATAACTTTGCAGAGACTTATGATTTTGGCTACACAAAGAAGTTCAAAAAGAAAACTGTCCATAAGAAATTTTTTTGTCCGACATCCAAATATTCTCCAAAGAAGAAGAAGTATTTTCCCAGGGGAAAATATGGGAAAAGGTGAGTAATATTCAGACGTAGAAACAAGTCTTCTAAACAGACGAAATGTTTTATCTGTGGCAAAGAAGGACATTTTGCTAATCAATGTCAAGCTCAGAAGAGTAAACAACAAGTCAAGATTATGGATATTTTCTCAACTATCCATGACCCTCAAGATTGGGATCTCACATCTCAATCAGGCGGTGAGTATTTTGAAGTGTCTGATACTTCTTCTCTTTCTGATTCAAATACTGAAGTTTTGAGAGATTTTTAAAAATTAGCTATTTTCTCTTCCTTTGCTAGTTCTGATTCCGATGAAACATTCATTTGTGATATCAAAATGTTTCACTTCTCTCCTATTGAAACACTTCAGTCTCATATTACATCTCTTAAATTATAGCTTTCACAGCTATCTCCTATTCAGTTCACTGTTCGTCGACGGCTTCAATATAAGTTGACTACTCTTGAAAGATAGTTACCAGCTTCGAGCTCAGCCCTCTCTTTTGGGGTGGTAGGGAGACAAGCATATGCAAAAGAAAATGATCAAGAAATTGAACAAGAATTTACAGAGCTCTTCAAACCATTGCAACTCAAACATTCTAAAGAATCTCAAATAGGTATGAATCCAATTTCTACCCTCCGCCATAAGATTAGTCAGTTAGAAATTATTATTCAGAAAACAAGGAATCAGATGTTTCTGCTCTCTTCTAAACTACAAGGTCATCTTGCTAAATATGATGAATGCAACTCTAAACTAGCACAACTTCTAGTAAAATATATACCAGCTAAATTACTAGTTAAATCTAAAGAGCTAGATTTGGTAGATCTATTCATTGTTGGTGACAGAGTGGTTATTCCTATAAAGATCAAAATACCAAAGATAAAGGAATATACCCTTGATGCTCAAATTGATTCAGGTGCTATGAGTAGTTGCTGTAAATTTGGAGCAATCCCTGACTATTATTGGCAGCCTACAAAAATTGCTTTCAAGGTTTTTAACAAACAAATAATGGAAATCAATCATATTGCTCCAGACTTTCCTATTTATCTAGGAGAAGTTCCTTTTTATGTAACTCTTTACAGTTATGACACAGGGTCAGATATACTATTGGGCCAAGATTTCTTGAAAAGGTTACTTCCAGTTACATTTACCCAAGAGACAGTAACATTGACCACTTCTTCCGAATCAGTATCACTCCCTATCAAAAGTGAATACAAAATTCTAGTTCCTCCAGACCAACCCAATACTCTTGAATCAGCCATTACAGATCTTGCTAAAATTTAGAAGATTATCAAACATGCTACTTTGCATGGTAGCAAGATACTTCAGCTAGTAACAGATAAGCTTAGACAAGATTGTACATCAGACAAGCTAGATGCTTTTTGGACTAGGGAACAATATTTTGTAGCATTACATTACAAAGAAATTTATGTACCAAATCCACAAAAAACGAGTGCAAATCATATGAGTCCTACTGAGCAACCATTTTGTAAAAAAGAAATCTCACAATTGCTAGAGAAAAAACTTATTGTGCCAGGTAAGAGCCCTTAGGCATGTCCAGCTTTCCATGTGAATAAACATAATGAGCAGAAGAGAGGTAAAAAGAGACTTGCTATCAATTACAAGGCTCTGAATGATGCATTATTACCTATCAGGTATCCTCTCCCTAACAAGGAATTGTTACTTGCTAAGATTTCCAATACTAATGTGTTTAGTAAATTTTATTTTAAAAGTGGTTTTTGGAAAATTGGCATTCTTCCTGAAGAGAGATATAAGACTGCCTTTACAGTACCACATGGCCAATTCCAGTGGGCAGTCATGCCATTTGGTTTGAAAAATGCTCCATTTGAGTTCCAAAAGAGGATGGAAGACATTTTTGGAGGAGAAGATTTTATCATTGTATATATTGATGATTTATTCGTATTTAGCAGATAAGTTCAACTTTAGCCTCATATATTGACCAACCTTCTCAAATTTCAAGATGAAATGTTAGATATCAAGGTAGTCCAAAGATTTTTAGGATGTTTAAATTATATTAAAAAATTTTATGAAAGCCAAGCAAAGGATACGAAAGCATTGCAGCAGAGACTTAAGAAGAATTCTCCATGGACAAAAGATATGACTGTTGCAGTCAAAATAATTAAGAGTAAGATTCAGAATCTTCCTAATCTTAAATTTCCTGATACTAATCTTTCTTTTATCTTGGAAACAGATGCTTCTGATCATACATGGGTAGAATTACTTCTCCAGAAGCAAGCATAAAAGAAATGGTTTGTGCATATACATCAGGATGTTTTGATTCAACAGAACACAAGTATCCATCTTCTCATAAAGAGATAATTTCAGTAAAAAAAAGAATAAAACGATTTCGTTTATTATTGAAATGTGCTAGATTTCTTGTCAGGACTGATCTTAAGCATATGAAAGGCATACTTGCAAATAAAAGATAGCTAGAGTAGGGTAGTAGTCGAGTTCTAAGGTGGGATATTTGACTTGAAGGTCTTGATTTCGATATAGTCTATAAATCAGGTGCAGAAAACTATCTTGTAGATATGCTCACAAGAGAAGGAGCCATAGAATTAAAGGAAATAAAATTTTTTAGACATACAGGCCAAATAGAATCATCCATTTAGTGGAATATCATTTTTATACCTATCCTCGGAGGAGAATCATCCTCTTCTCAGATCAAGCGAGCCAGACCAAACATTTCTATTTGTAGTCATTGTGAATATAAGTTTTGTTTTGATTATCTAGTTGATATGATTAAGTCTTTACCACCAAAAGTCATTCAATTCATTCTGAAGAAATGGTTTGAATCATAGTCATGCATGATAGGATATCACAGTGAAATTCCTTATAACGATAGGCATTGGCATCTCTATTTTAGTAATTCCCCAAGAGTCATCCCAATTTTCTTTGTTTTTATTCATGATTGTAACTGGACATGGCAAGATTATTTTTTGATGCATCAAAGAGCAAGAATTAGTGGTTATGTTAGGGTTTATGGCTATGCATCTATTTTTTTAGACCCATGGAGCAGTTGGAGTCCTTGGTTCAAGTTATTTTTGTTCAAGTACATGCCACAAGGCTCTTGGATGGTTGATTCGAATTTCAAAGAAACTATTAGCACTTTAGTTTGGGAAATTCATATTGCTGCAACTCATGATTACATAATTGAGTTTTGATTCATCCATGAATACACAATTGTTGATCTATTAGATTGTAATACAGCTGAACCTGTCTTCAACCTATTCGTCTGCTTTACAGGAACAATTTCTGTCCCAATAGAATTTAGACCGACTAATATGTTCTCTTTCCCTTTCAATTGTTGTTTTAGAGAAACAACACCACATCGGTTAGATGATGCAATTCCAAATGATATTTTTTATTTTGATATTGAAAGAAGAGTTGAAGATATCGAAGCAACCAGATATGTTGATAATAATGAAGATTGGGAAAATATTGATTAATCACTATCCTCTGTCTCATGATCACTCTTTAAAATCATGAGTCATTTGTACAAAGTCTTTCATGAGGTTCTATCTATAAGAATCTTCATTGTGTAAAGATTTTTTCTTATCTCTTTATGAAAAAGAACTGATGTCTGGTTCTCTGTTCATGTTGCGAGAAATGTTTTCGCTATCTTCTGTCATTTAGAACTGTGAGAGCCTTGTGTCTGTTGTGAGTGTTATAAGTTGGAGGTAAGGCTTCTATTGAAGGAATTAAGGCGAAGGACTACCGTGTTGCTATCTGGGAGCACAAAGACTTATACTACTTTTTCAGGAGCACTTTCTTCTTTTTCTAAATGGCTAGTAATAGAAATGAATATGAATTTATTTTTGGAAAACACGAAGAGAAAAGGTTAGTTATACAGAAGCGATGGTCTTTCTTGAATAAATTTATGAATAAATCCAGTGATGAAAAAATTTATGATGAAAAATTTTTAATTCAAGAATTTGATCCACAACCTAATTGGACACTGCGAGAGACTGACGTAGATAAATTTTATAGTTTGCCGACTTTTCAGTTTCGAGAAGCACAATTGTTTCCATTTACCTCTGTAAATATTCCTTTCTCAGTAGGTCAAGATGTCTATCAAGTGCCTTTGATAAACAGAGCAGATATTGAATGAGGAATAGAGAAAGGGTATAAATATATCCATATTGGTATAATTCAATTTGGAATTAATCCTCTAGTCTAGCCTGGATTAAATACTTCATGTTTAACTTGTATGCTGGATACAAGATTAAATAATTTCAATGATGCTCTATTAGGAGGTTTTCAAAGTCCTTTGAATAATGGTCCCGTTTTCTCTTCCATAGTTCCACGATATCAAGTATCCCTTCAGGATCCATATATTAATGAGTTTCTCAATGCTTATATACAATTTAATGGATTTGATGTAGCCCCAATGATTCGAAATACTCACTGCCTGATTGAGATGTGAGATCCCAATTTTGAGTGTCATGGATAGTTGAGAAAATATCCATAATCTTGACTTGTTGTTTAGTCTTCTTAGCTTTACATTGATTAGAAAAATGCCCTTCTTTGCCATAGATAAAACATTCCATCTGTTTATAATACTTGTTTCTACATCTAAATATTGCTCTCTTTTTCCCATATTTTCCCTTGGAAAAATACTTCTTCTTCTTTGGAGAATATTTGGATGTCGAACAAAAACATTGCTTATGGATAGTTTTCTTTTTGGACTTCTTTGCGCAGCCAAAATCATAAGTTTCTGTAAACTTATTGCAGAGCTTGGTACTGAAATGCATTTTCTTTTTGAAATTCTTCTGTTCTCTCTCCGCTGTACACTCTTTTTGCATTACAATAATAATCAATTGCTATAATGCTGCAAAAGACATTGTTTCAAACTGAATATTATTGGCTTGGATATATTGGTTAGTCAAATCAGGAATCTTTTCGGGCATGGATGCTACATAATATCTCAAGTAAGCAACATTATGAGGATCTGTTGCTTGATATAGTAGCTTTTTCATAACACAATAATATTCATGAAGATAGTCAATATCACACAATTTTTGAGACAAAAATAGTTGTGAATGGTGAGAAAAGTCAACTGGAACAAGACCAACAAATTAATGAATCAAAGCATCAAAACATTCTTTGAGTGGATCATCATGCTCAATTATACCATTCATATCTTCTTCAGTGAGTTTTTCCCACCATTGCTTTAAAACTCCTGTAAATGCCCAAACCATTTGTGTGACTATGTCTGACCATCTACTTTTAGTTTCAAATTTTCGTTGAAGTGCCCAAGCATGGAGATGATGAAAAGTAGAAATTAATTCTGCATAGGATAAACAATCAATATTGAGTAAAAGAGTATTTCCAAATCCTCTAAGATTAGTATTTTCCATCCTAGCAGATGTACTTTCTAGATTAGTTCAGAACCTTGAAAAAGGACTAGATGAAGTAGCTGTATGGGTTGTTCCACCTTCAAAACCCCTTGTTTCCTTTGTTAATAAATAAAAATTGTTCCTCTCTGTTTCTTTTACTGGACTCTCCTTGTGTTTGTATCCAGGATTTCTTTCATGTACTTCTTCTATTGGCTGAGGACCAAAGAATGCTAAAACAGAAGGAGGATATGTAGCTTGTTTTTCTACTAAACTCCATAGACTAACATAACCTTTTGGTAAGGAGTTAGTTGGAAGAGGAACTGGACGAAAATTTTGGAGTCTTTCTTTCATTATATTAGTCTTTTCTCTGGCTAATTGGATTCCTTTTCGAACCTTTTCAATATCAACAGATTGAGAAAATTCAATACCTTTGAAGAGGAGGCTTCTAATTTCTTTCTTGGATTGATTAGAGCTGGAAGACAAAGGAATAACCAAATAAGAACTATTCAATTCAACTTTTCTGTATTTTGGTGGAGAAGGTGACTTTGTTATAGCTGGAGACAAATGATCTAATGATCTGGATATAATGCCGAAATTTGATTGAACAGCAGTGAGTGCCTGCTTATGTTCATTATGAAAACACAGTGTTTCATTATAGCCATGATGAAGCTTCTTTAAATGTTCTTTGATCTCAACCACAACTTTGGCTATATCATCTATATTTTGAAGCATACAAACTAACTGATAGTTTGTGTAATTCTGCATTTTTTCTGATTCACTAGATTCAGGGTCATTCAGATTTTTCATCTGAATCCATTGGAAATCAGACTTCATAGTTCCATTTTTGAATGTTCTCCTGGCATTCCCTGGTTCTAGATGCCTTTCTTGTATTCTAGCTTGAATATCACTTTGACCTCTAGGAAGAGTGAAACTCTTAATTTCAGGCAACATTATCTTGACACATTCCTGACAATTATGGTGCTAACCTTTATGTTCAGGAGAAGAATTTTTTTCTATTTGGAATTTTGAACTTGAAGTGGAAGTAAATGGTGTAGATATACAGAATTGATAGTCAGCAGGCTGGAGTGAGAGAGAGTGGCGAGGGGGCACTCTTGATGGAGTAATTTGATTGGAAGTGGAAACTAAATTTGAAGTGGATACCCTATTATCTACCGCCCCAAAAGAAGAATGACTCACTGATCCAAAAGTTTGTGATAGTGATCGTGATAAAACCAGATTGGTGAAACGAATAATTTTAGTTTCATCAGGACGATCTATTAATTTTAATTGTTGGGTCTACATAGCAGTTTGCAGTTGAGGATATTTCTGAGATAATGGGGTGTAGGAACTATTCCATTCTGTAGGAAGTGTACACTTAGAAAAAAAAATCTGTAAAGGGGCTATATTCCCTGGACCAACAATTACACCTTCTTTCAATACTCGCTTATTAAGTTTTGGATTTAAAGGAGGCATAATAGTAGACACAAACCATAAACAAACTGTTGAATGAAGCTATGCTACATGGGTTTGTGGAGCTACATCAAATCCATTAAATTATATATAAGCATTGAAAAACTCATTAATATATGGATCCTGAAGGGATACTTGATATCATGGAACTATGGAAGACCAAACAGGACCATTATTCAAAGGAATTTGAAAACCTCATAATAGAGAATCATTGAAATTATTTAATCTTTTATCCAGCATACAAGTTAAACATGAAGTATTTAATCCAGGTCGAACTAAAGGATTAATTCAAAACTAAATCATACCAATATGGATATATTTATACCCTTTCTCTACTCCCCATTCAATATCTACGTTGTTTATCAAAGGCACTTGATAGACATCTTGACCTACTAAAATAGGAATATTTACAAAGGTAAATCGAAACAACTGTGCTGCTCGAAACTAAAAATTTGGAAAACTATACAATTTATCTACGTCAATCTCTAGCAGTGTCCAATTAGGTTGTGGATCAAATTCTTGAATTAAAACTTTTTCATCATTAGATTTATTCATAAATTTATTCAAGAAAGACCATCACTTATGTCTAACTAATATTTTCTCTTCGGGTTTTCCAAAAATGAATTCATATTCATTTCTATTACCATACATTTAGAAAAAGATGAAAGTGCACCTGAAAAAGTAGTATAAGTCTTTGCGCTCCTGGATAGCAACACGGTAGTCCTTTACCTTAAAGCCTTCAACAGAAGCCTTACCTCCAACTTATAACACTCACAACAGACACAAGGCTCTCACAGTTCCTTTAGTTGTCCCTTCTGCTACTCTTCTGACTGCATTTGATGGTCATTCTCACAGGCCACATGCAATTGTTCTTGATTTGCCCACCTTTTTTCGGGGAAAAACCGTCAATACGAAGTTGAGATAGTTGATGCAAATCTAGATTAAAACCTTTAGTTGGGAAAAAAATGATTTATGAGATGGATGATATTGTGTCCTCATTATTTCACATTTTATGTTTCCCTCACGAAGGGAGGATTGTCATTGTTGATCAAATGGACTATTCTCCTGTAGATCTAAATGCATCCACTAACTCGATTTTTCCCTTGGTGAATGATACCAAGAAGCCTGCTGAGAATTTGGAGGTTGGAATGTATACATATTTGATGGGTACTTTTGATTTTCCGCCTCCTTCGCTTCATATCAATGTTGTTTCATCCTCGAGGGTTCCTTTTCAGGCACTAGTACAAAATGTCTAATTTGTTACTAAAAAAACGACTAAAATTTGCATATAAATGACTATTTTTCGATCGGTGACCAATAGTAGCTAATTTACAGTATCTTATAACGTGACCAACTTTTGGCCGTTTTTAGCTTAGTCATTAATAGGTTATCTCAATTTTGTTATCTAGTTGTATATTTGGTCATTGATTTAGTCACTGATTTGGTCACTAATTTAGTCATTCATTTGGTCTTTCATTTTGCCACTGATTTAGTCATTCATTTGGTCACTGATTTATTCATTCATTTAGTCATTGATTTGGTCTTTGATTTGGTCATTAAATGTCACAATTAATGACCAAATATACAACAAAATATATTACTATATGATCACCCGAGAAAAACAATTATTGACTAAAGAACTATGACCAACATGTTGGTCGTGTTATAAGATACTATAAATTATCTACTAATAGTCATATATATGCAAATTTTAGTCATTGTTTGAAACCAATTAATAACAGAAGAAATGTGACTAAATTTTAGTCGTGTTATAAGATACTATAAATTAGCTACTAATAGTCGTATATATGCAAAATTTAGTCATCCTTTGTAGTCACAAATGTATCATTTTCAGTAGCCATTTATTCATTATATATACGACTAATTTAGTAGTTTATATTCATTTCATTAATAATTATTATAAATGACTAATTTAGTCACATATTCATTTTATTGGTGTTCATTATTAATCAACATAAATTAATTTGTATGATTTAAAAGATGTCATACAATGTGCATGTTCATCTAATATGAAAACACAAAGTTGCATATTTTAATTACAATACTAAACAACATCAAGTGCAACTATAAATAATTTCAACCACATAAATTATATTATATGAAATGTTAGAATATTACAATATGATTTTCCAACTTTATATTAGTTGGACTACAGTTTACACATGAAATGATGTTTCATCACTTCAAAACATTATCGTAGTGTTGTCAAGGCATTACAGATGAATTCACCAACTCTGAACACTAGATCATCAGTCTTTATATGTGTGTCTTATGCGAGATATTGGTTCTAAGCATATCGCCAGACTAGTTCTCCTCTCTCTTTTTGCATTTGTTGCTCCAATGTTATTGCTCTTCTCCTTTTTCAATTCATGCTTCTTACCATCAATACTGATTTAATTTTCTGAAAACAAAAGAAAATACAATTCCTGTAAGAAATGGAAGACAATGAACACTATAATATAACATAAATTAGACTATAAATAGTTTATACAACATATACCTTAACATCAACAATGTCAAAGCAATTTTCCTTCAACATCAATTTCTGCAAAATAAATGTTATGTTATTCTTTCCCATTTCTCAACATGCTACATACGATAAATTGAAAATCACATAAAACCAAGAGCAAACCCTTTTCTAACCAAAATAAAAAAACAAACAGTGCCTCTAATAAAACTTCATTATAATATTAGCAAATGAAAAGAGAGCTAGTGGACTATTTGTGTTGTTTGACTTTGCCTAGTTTTGTTATAAAGTGCTCGAGCTTCAGGAACCCAAAAATTTGAGCACGAGCTAAAAACTAACCAACCATTCACTATTCAACATGAGAGATCACAAATAAACCAAAAAATTGATCATAAATTAAAATTGTACGCAGACTACCTTGAAATTTTCTTCTTGAGAAATACCTCAAAATCCCCTCGTTTCTAATAAGCTTCCTGACTATTTACCTCCATCCTTGATTTCCCTTGATATATCTTGAATAAAGAATATCCCTTCAACAAACAATTTTGCGAGAATCCTACCAAGTAACTCAAGAGCCTTGTGCACATCAATAGTAGCATCCTCCAATGAAAATAGTACAATCTCCAACCTAGAAACATCAAAATTATATATAGTTATAATGTTGAAGAGTGTAACTAGGTAGGTCTTCCTTATAATGACTATGTAACTAGCATTTGCACTGAGAGGTGCAAAGTAATGCCAGGCAGTGGGGAAAACAATAATTAAGTGAAATATATAGAAATTTTAGTTCCTATATATCTTTCAAAGAATGTAATAGGAGGTTAAAATTTAAAAGAAAGTTACACTAACATAAAGGAACACTAATATAATTGTCTGAAAATAATGGCATAGTAATGATGGTATCGAAGATCCTTCAATAGTCGCTCCAAGGAGATTGCTCTAGCTCTTCAAATGATTCAAATAACTGTCGAAACTAAATATTCAAACCTGCTCTAAATCCATCATCAAAAGGTTTTCAATGTGCTAGAAAGGGGTATTTAAAGGTTTAAAAAAAAAAAATCAATTGCTGCTACAAGATTGTTTTAAAGCTAGTCCAAAATTGCCTTCTAACAACTTTAAAAGATGTCATACAAACACCTTCAATAAACTGCTCTACAAATACACTCTATAAAGTAATACATATAGAGAACACACCAATAGCCCAGAAGCGGAAAATGAAACTTTTATCTGCAGTTACATTTTACTCTAAAAAATATTCACATCAAAATCTGTTAACATCAAACCAAAATTTTGTAATTTTCAAGATCTTAAGTTCAACACCAACTGCCCAACAGCCTAGAAAATTTGACAAGAAGACTCTAACTATTCTTGTATGCTATAAGACAAGATGGTCAAAAATGTCATGAATTATAGCAAGCACCTACAATTATTTCAGCATGTATTATCTTTTTAACTGATCCATCATCTTGAATCTGTCTAGCATTCTCTCAATAGTCAAAATCAGCATTGTCAAGCTTTAAAAATATAGCATTCACTCCAATATAGAAACAAAATATGCATTCACAACTCAACTTACCTAGTATTCTGCTGGCCTCATTCTTAAGTTGTAATTTGATGCCATACTCATGCAGTAAGTTCCCGCGTCATGGACCACCATTCCTGCCCACTAAAAGAGGATGGCCACTCAAAGTTAAGCCACAAGTGTATGCGTTCAAACAAGCATCACAAAATAATTCTAGAAACAATTAAAAATCATATTGGAAAATCGATTCCTTCTCATCATGCATGTATATTAGGTGTGATAATTGTTTTCCTGTAACTAACCACCATTTCTAGAGTTGGAAGTTCCCTGTCCTTTCCTAAAAATTCTACAGACTCGCAGATAGGCCCAACAACATCAAAAGTTTGAATTTTTTCCTTTGGGGCAGGTGAATAAATTACCTCAATGTGTTGTGTATCAAGAAGAATATCAGTTAGAAACATCTCAAAATCTCAAAATCATTTTATGATTCATATCGCAACTTTCAAACTGTGTGTCTGTCATGAGAAAGAGTGGTATATTTAGTATCTGGGAATCTCAATACTAGTAATATTTCCTGTCAACAAGGAGACTACAAAAGTAGGACAAATTATCCCTTCTATATTCATTTGGAAATTATCATCCCTTCAATCATGCATCATCAAAAAAATTTGGGTTTTCCCCAAGTCAAATTTATGTACTAACTTGGTAAGCTCCATAAAGGCTAGGCCTAATAAGCTCTGCCATGCTGCCATCAATTACAATGAATTTCTTGTTACCATTTGTCTTGACTCCAACAACTCGACTCACAAGAACACCAGAGTTTGGAACAAGAGACCTCCCAGGCTCAACAATGAGTGTAATATTTCTAGATAATACCATCTCTCTTACCTGAAGAAACAACCAATGGTGCAAATATACATCTTTAAAGTGTCTATATATATCCTCAAAATAGCTGTAACAAGGCTAGCACAGTAACTTGGGCAGCAAAAGAGTGTAAGTTTGAATAAAAAGTAACTTAGTTTAAGCCAATGATTAAAAGCTTTAAGGACTTACAGAATTTATCATATCCTTAGGGGTAGGAAGCGCTTCACCCTTGTGATAGTAATCAATGCCTAAACCTCCTCCAATATTTAGATACTTAATTTCAAATCCTTGACCAAGTATTTGGTCAATATACTGGATCATTAGAACTGCAACATCCTTAAATATGTTCACCTACAAAACCAAAGTAATATTAAAGAAAAATAATGTGCACCTGCTTACAGTTAACAAACTGGGAAAATCTCTTTACACATAAAATGTTTCAAGCAACAAAATTATCACTTCAGTCTCATACAGGAGTTAAATATTACATAAGAAAACCAGAATATACTTTTAACTATCGTTTTATACGGGAAAATGTAGTCTTGGGGTTTGTTAAAACCTTCATCATCTAAGCTAATGTGTTAGACTTGGACAACAGACATAAAATAATAAAACTTTTTTAAACAAAAGTGGCATATGTTTGGTTCGTCCATCTGATCACAAATTACAGTTCCACAATAGAATGAATTTCTTATGGTTAAATCAGAAAAGTCTAACTGGCTGGGTAACAAAAAAATCATGATTACAAGTTATTTTACACTTCTTTTAAATTTTAGTGTCATAATTCTGGCCTTTTTCATCAACTTTCAGGAATTCTATAGAATTCGTTAATGTGGAATATTACACAACAAGGGAATAGTCCAGTGTTTTAGCTTTGGTTTTAATCTTATGCTTTTAGCTTAATTGTCAATGCTTCACAGAACTTAACATTCTAACTTATAGCCTAAATCTAATAAATTTGGAACTAAATTATCTTTGAAACTTCGTCTCCATGTGAATGTACTAGAAGTGCAATTTGGCACAAGACCTTTCTTATAATATCATCACATGCAAAAACCTTGTCTGATGTAGCTTCATATATTCCTCTTCCGCTTTAGACATCCTACTTCTGTATTAAATCAATATTGCAAGCAAGGAAAACCAAACAGTTGATGCTGATTTTTATTTTATCCACCATGGAGAAAAAGTATGACACTGTTAGAAGATAATTGGCCATGATAAAAAATACCCACCATATGGCCATCCTCACAGTCGCTGGCTTCATATAGGAAATAGAAATCTAACAAGATAACCAACGACTTTCAATGACTCGTTAAAACAGCTGAGATTGACCTATCAAAATTTTGGAACTTCAGCCAATCATTGGATTATAATCTAAGAGATTTTGCAAACTAACTTGCATTAAGCCAAAAACACTGAAGTAGAAAACAATACCAGTAAAATAGTCATCCATAATTATGGAGCTTTTAGAAAGTGCAAAATCAGAAATTAGCGTTCCAGCAATTTTAAGAGATATTTAAAAATTTTAATACAAAATATTAATTGATCTCGAACAATAAATAATAATAGAATTATTTACAACTTAACTAGAGTAATACAGAAAATAAACAAAAAGCATTCTACATGCCTATATCAAAAAATTCAATCAATTCAACAACCAAAGGAAAATTTATAATCAACAATGGAACACTTGAAAATGTGAACAAAAAACACCATTGTTCCCTTTACTTTGTTGGATTCTACAAATGAAAAATTAAATCAAAAGAGGGAATTGATTAATTAGAGTGCCAAGCAGATAGATGGAACCTGCAATTGATCACCAATGTTGATAACAAAAGAATTAGGAATGGGGTTGAAAGAAATCGAGTGTCCATTATTGAGCACTTGTAAATCGGGCACCTTATCCTGAAGAAGAAGAGTGAGTACAGTGGGGTCTGAATGGGCTGGTAAATTGAATGTAAGCTCAGGATTGGGGAAATTGGGATAGTATTTTATAGCCATTTGTTGCTCGTGCTTTCCCAGCGCTTTGTCAACTAGGAAGTCAGCTTCCACTCCTAGGCTCTCAGATATTGCCTCCAGCAATCTCAGAGCAAGTGCCCTTACTTCTCTGCAATAGATACTGGCATGTTCTCTACCATACTCATCAAAATTACACACACATATATAACAAACAAAAGAAACAAAATATTAACCTTTAATTAGCAAGTTTCGAAGGAAAATTATGAACATGGTCTTCTACGGATAATAATGATGTCTCAGGTAGTCCCGTCAGTTGAACACTTGATCTTTGTGAACTTTGAAGCTGGTAGAAAAATGTGTTTTACTGAATGGATCGTCGGAATAGTATTCCATTCGGTCTTCCACATGCATAGTGAAAAACTCCTCTGCCACTTCCACCATCTTGTTGCTCACCACATCTGGAATGCCATGATTGATTATCTGTTTGTACATGTAATAATAACAATAAGGTGAATGCCAAGTCAATATCTCCCGGAATAGTCGTTCCATCAATTCCATTGAAGGGGGCCCATCCATCCATCACGTTTTCTGGGCTAACAGATTGATTTCCCCCAATTTGGAGAGGGTTTGGATCAGAGTGTTCGATGAAGATATGATTCACAAGCCAAGGAAAGTTATTAGTCAATGGACCAGTACTTCTCGTTGTCAAAGATTTAGTATTTTGAGGATCCAAGGCACTTTTAACAATATAGGAAGGCTTTCTCAAAGCATGATAGGTTGCATATGTGATAAAGGTTAATATCAGAACATAATTTTTGTACGCGTTGTGGCTTGGTTTTGATTGAAAACACTATAACCGATCACAAAAATTATTCTCTTTAAAAAAAAGATATATGAAGAAGATTTTTTTGAGAAAATACTGCAAAATCCATTTACAAGCATAAAACAAAGCATCCGAGGAAAAATCCCTAGAGTATCCCCTTAAACAGCTTCATAGGATGTTAAGCTACATCCCCAAAAAATTAACAGAAGGCAGGCTTTGCGCAGCCAGCGACCTACAATCTGCCAAAATATATGTTCAACTTATTGGCCATGGAAAAATAAAGAGGGCGAACATCATTTTCCTCACAAAAAATCACTGTCACTTTGCACTGTAGCTTAGTAGACATAGACTTCTAAAATTTTATGATTAGGTCTACCCATATTTATATGTACGGTCCCCAGGTTTAGTAATTCCTTTTCCCATGGCAAACTGGGCCATGCAACACTATTCTCATGGATCCAAGAAAAAACCACTGAGGTCCCCAACTTATACAAATATGAAAAACATTCAAAAATAAAATTACGAATTCATCAAAGGATCAATACCTGCGAATGAAGAAAAACCTACAACCCTGAATCCATTACTCCCTTGTTCACCCAACCAAAATCTAGCGACTCTGCTGATGAAGAATAATCTTGATCGAGATTTTCTCTGGTAAGCTATAAATATTCCCTAAAAATGTGTTTTCATTTAATACAACCATCTCGCTCAAATCATAGTAAGACAATCCAATAATTAAGCTAGGTGCAAGTTCACAAGAAAGGTCAATCTCTGTCACTATGAAAAGAAGGATCTCGGTAACATCTCAATCTCAATGAAATCACAGTCTTGAAATTACCTCTGCCTCAATTCAGTACTACTCTTATAAGATTATTTTGATACCATAGCAGTGAGGAGAATGAGTTATAATGGTGTATTTATAGTTAAGGCTCGGTGTGACAAAAATATATTAGTATAATCTATATTATAGTGAAGATCTTCAGTTTTATAATCATAGGTCAACTACAGTCTCGGTATAATCAAACACATGATAATTATGACACTACAATTTGGAACTACCACAGTAAAAAATCTATCACTATTTCATGCTACCACAATGAGAAAGGTCTCACTGGTTCGGTGCCATCACAACTTGATGAGAAGTATGACATTTCAGTTTGATGGTATCACATAGGGTCTCAGAGAAATGGTCAACAGAAGTCAGAGACATGTACAGTGAAGTACTTACAATCGAAGCAAAAAATAAGGTCAAAACAGTAATATGTATACATAGTGAAATAGTACATTCGAGGATCTCAGAATAGCTTCTTACATTGGGTTTGAAAGAATCTGAATTCTTTCCTATGAAGTTGACAGAGCAAGAACCAACTAAAAGAAAGAACTAGTTTGAAGGTATAACAAATCAGATCTAACTATGTAACTAGGTAGGTCTTCATTATAATGACTATGTAATTATGTACTTATGTAAAGATGAAGTCAATAATAATAAAATGAATCTTTGGTTTACTTGCTTCATGGGTTTGACACCAGCTTGGAGAGGAATTTATAATATTTTAAATGAGTGCTCATACACATCCTAATTCCTTTTCATTGAATAATTTTTTTTTTTAAGATCAAATATGAAAGACTACTAACTTACATATGTATGCATGACATGCCTCTCCAATAATCATTTACCTCCATTGTGGAAGACAAATATATAAGAACCAATGTTCAAATCAAATAAGCATCAATTAATATCATATTATCTTGGTGAAGAGAAGCTAAACAATAGTGTAGGAGAGAAAATAAACGAGACATATTTTTAGACCCCTGGATGGAATTTTTCTACCTATTATTTTTTCTAATTTGTAGACCTATAGTAAGCACATTAATCTCTAAATTTAGGCCAATGTGGCATCCACAATTTTGGCCTATTTCAGGCCTGAAATTCAGCCCTATGGCCACTGTAATTTTGGCCTATTTTAGGTGTAGGATACATATAGACTCATATCAACATTCTACAAGGACCTATGTGTAGGATACATATAGACTCATATCAACATTCTACAATGACCTATTTGAGACGAATTCAAAATTCTAAAAGAACCTATGTCAAAAGGGCTCAAATCATAGTAAGATAGTCCAATAATTAAGCTAGGTGCAAGTTCACAAGAAAGGTCAATCTCTGTCACTATGAAAATAAGGATCTTAGTAACATCGCAATCTCAATGACATCACAGTGTTGAAATTACCTCTGCCTCAATTCAGTACTACTCTTATAAGATTATTTCGATACCAGAGCAGTGAGGAGAATGAGTTATAAAGGTGTATTTATATTTAAGGCTCGGTGTGACAAAATGATATTGGTATAATAACTGGAGTTAAAGTTTTGGAAAATGCTAATTATGATCGTTCACATCTATTGCTCAGCAGTTGGTTGCCATGAATTCTACCTTCTGTAGAAGTATAGTAAAACTATCATCAAAGAGTACACTGACCCTTAAATTGTGGAATTTTGGGCAAAGAAAATGCTCCCTCTCAGGTAGAACCCACATTTTATCATTCCTTGAGCTTGATGGTTGTATTGATTAAAAACCAGTTCCTCTTGGTTCAGGTGATGGTCAAGTAATTGTTCCACCAAAATCTTCCAGAGATTGAGATCAGCCTCAGCCTTTTTTGACATTCCATTCCTTTAGGGCAGACCACAATGAGAATGGAACAAGGGAAAATGGCTTGGTATTCAGTCAATCTCACCAGTGAATCAAGCCCCCATTGGTTAACCCACACTTATTTAAAAAAAAAAACACAATTGTGTAATGTCTTTGCAAAGATTTCAAATGAGGCAATGTCTCTTGTCAGGTAGAAATATTATAACTGGATTTATATGGACAAAACAATGTTCCCTGTCAGGTAGAACCCACATTTTAACATGCACTAAGCTTCCTATATGCACCACGAGACACATATACTTTCGCTCAGGGACCAGGTCTAAGGAGTAACAATTCCACGAAAATCCTTTGGAACTTGCACCCTTCCTCAATGCTTTGATGTGTCATTATGGTGTGGTAGACCACATTTAGAATGAAACTATGGTAGGTGGTTTAATGCTCTATCAACCTTACTTGTGAACGGAGGTCCTGTTGGTGAATCCACATTTAATTTTGAAAAAAAACTAATATTGGCTACTGTGATGTTGGCAATATGATGCAATGTGTTGTCCTTGATGGCAACCTACTTAATGTGATGGTAACCTACTTGATGAAGTTTTGATGGCAACCTACTTGATGAATTTGTCCTTGATGGAAACCTACTTGATGAGTTGTGTTTTGATAGCAACCTATTTGTTAAAGATGTACAAATGATGTATATATAGATCAATTCAGATGTAGCAGAAAAAGGAATTTCAGTAAGTGCCAGAGAAATGATAAGTATAATATGTCACAATGTATGCGCTACTTTTATGAAGGAAACCTGCGTATGGATTCAATGTATACACTACTTTTGTGAAGGAAACCCACGTATACATTCAGGACTAGTATATACGTAGCTATTTTGAAGAGAAATCGTGTATACATGCGGATACGAACGCTCAAAGTCGCGTATGCCCTTAGTGCTCTAAAACTATGATACCTAGGGGCATTACCATGGTATTGGCCCACTGTATTGAGTGCTAGATTATCTATTTGATCCCATCCAGGAATACCATCAGCGGTTGAGTGGTTTTGACTCATGGTATTGATAAAGGCTAAAACTATATAAGGAGAAGAGGATCATAGTGCAATGTGTGCATGTGTAATGGTTGTTCATGAATAAATTTCTCTAAGGAATATCTGCATGAATGAACTATGTTCTGAATTGATAGATCTGAATCTATGATGCACCCATGGATATATTGATGGTTCAAGATCTCTAGATCTAAAAATGATGAATCTCTAAGATGATCTGCAGAAGAAAAAATGGTGAAGATCTGGCGCAAAGTCTGCTAAAGGAAATGAAGAAATATGGGTAAGTTTATAGATCTGGTCTGTTCTGCAAATTTTTCCATTTACAAATCTATACGCTAGTTTGTCTTGGAAAAAGTGCGTGTATACGCGGGTTTTCTTAATGAAAAGCATGTGTGTCAGTTAGGGTTTTCTGAAGAATAAAATACACAGAAGTATACGCGGGTTGGTGTGCAGGAAAGCGCGTATGTACGCAGCTTCAGTAAAACAAAGTAGCATATGCTATTTTAATTAATGAAGGATCGGGGTTGATTTTGTATTTGCATATCTATTCTGAAGTCTGGGTTATTTCTGATATTCTGGTTACAGTGGTCTCATTGTTCTGTTTGATGTTTTGGGCAAAGTATGTTTTTGTTGTTAAGTGAAGGGTTGTGTTGAAGCAATTTGATCCAGTATGAAAATTGATGAAACGTGGTCTGCAGTGGGTCTGAAGGTTGAAGCCTTTAGTATGGAAGTAGAAGCTTTCAGCCAGTAGAAGCTGGTGTTGAAATCAGGGGGTCGAAGCTCCCTTCCAGGAGAGGCTGGTAAACGAGTTCAGGGGGTTGGAGCTCCCTTCTAGCTGCAACTGGAAAACGAGAGAAGGTTGTAGCCTTCTGTAGGTAGAAGCCTGCGTACTGATATGAGTCTGCATCAGTACTATGTTGTAAATTTTTTTCTAAATAATAAATATTGAAGACAGAGACGACAACAGCGGTGGTTTTCTCCCGAATTGGGTTTCCACCTTAAATATTGGTGTTCATGTGTGTGATGCTTTATTATGTTGATTACTGCTCATAACTTCTAACCTGATACATAACTGATAAATCTATTTATAAGACTACTTCTGAGAATTTCTCTAAATCTGGAAAGTTAAATCAGTATACGCTAGTTTCCTTCTGCATTTCCGCGTGCATACGCTAGTTCCGTTCATAAAAACTGTGTATGGAAATATGCTCAAAGAAAAAGTTGAATTTATTTTATAAGATATGAATACTTATTCACCCCCCCCCCCCCCCCCCTCTCAGTATTTTTTTCCCAACAATTGGTATCGGAAGGAGGGTCCTTTTGAAAAAAGCTTAGCCGCTAGAAGGAAGATCCAAAAGATGAGCAATCAAGATGGAACAGCATCTATCAGGCCTCCGCTCTTTAACGGAAACAATTTAATCTTCTGGAAAACAAGGATGAGATCCTATCTTCAGTGTCTGGGAGTAGAGGTATGGGCAATTGTTGAAGGAGGATATCAATATCCAGCTACAGTACCAACAGATCCAACGGAAAGAAATAATTATGAAACAAATGCAAAGGAGGTCAATGCTCTATTGGGAAGTCTAACTGAATCAGAATTTGTCAAAGTCATGCAGCTGAATACAGCCAAGGCAATATGGGACAAAATCATTCTAAGTTATGAAGGTGATGCAAAGGTAAAAAGTGCTAAACTCCAAACTCTCAGAATACAATATGAGAATCTAAAAATGCATAATGAGGAGAGCATTGCCAATTTATTTTTATGTCTTGATGATATTGTAAATCATATGAGAAATCTGGGAGAAACAATAACCGAACCTACTTTGGCTGAGAAATTTTTAAGATCTCTAACGGCAAAATTTGAGTCAAAAGTTTTTGCTCTTGAAGAAAAGCAGGATCTTCAAAACCTTACTATGGTGCAACTTCATGGCATACTAACTGCATGTGAAATGAGAAGAGGAGGACCATCTAAAGTCAAAGAATCTGTTTTTAGAGCTTCTACAAAAGGGAAAGAAGTACAAGAAACAGAAGGATCAGGGTATATCTCAGAAGAAGATGAGGTAAATTTTGTAAAGAAACTCCAACTTAGCACAGGACAGTTCAAAGGTAAGCTTCCTTTCAAATGTTTTTCTTGTGGAAGAGTTGGTCATTATGCTTCTAAGTGTCCTCATAAAGAAACACATGAAAAAGGGAAGGAAGTAGCAAGAAGGAATAAGAATCGGTTTAGCACTAGAAAAGGTTACTATACTCATGAAGACAGTGATGGGTTATCTGACAGTGAGGAAGAATATGAACAAGATCTTAGACTTATCATGGCATTTGAAAAAGAATCTAGAGAAGAAAAAGATACTTTTATGGATTCTTTAGAGGACAATGATTTTCTTGATGAACTCAATCAACTCAAAATATGCTTAGAAGAAAGTAAAATATCCATAGAAACACTGAAAAATCAAGTTGAAGAAAAGGAGAAACACAATGAGAAGCTAGAATGTGAAGTAGTAAGTCTAAGAAAAGAAATTGATAAAATAAAGACTTTGAATCTTAGATTTGCTAAAGGATCTGAAAACTTAGATGAGATTATCAAGGTATAACGTTCTCCTTTTATAAAGACAGGTCTTGGATATATCAGAGAATCTTCTCATACTTCAGCACCAAATCATCTAAAAGCAGCTACAACCAGTATACAACATTCTGCCACTCAGCAAGGGAATAAAGAATATTCACAGGTAAAGCATGACCATGTCAATTCAAAGAACACTAACAAGAATACCTTTCAAAGAAACACCAACCAACAGGTAAATTCAAGTAGAAGATTTCATGATCGCAAGAATTTCTTCTTAAATGGACAATGTTTCTCATGTCACAATTTTGGTCATAAAGTTGTTCAATGTGTTGCATATAAAACAGTCATGACAAGAGAAGCAAGAAAGAAAAGGATTGATATTGGAAAAAATAAGAATATCTATAACAACTTTTGTCCTCTTCAAAATGAAGTTGAATGTGCTTATTGTAATTACTTTGGCCATGAAAGAAATGCGAATACGGGGAGGCAAAGAGTCCCAGCCAAAAGAACATTTCCCTCAAGCTCCAAAGTATGGAAAAAGAAGGAATTACAAGTTGAAAATTTTGGCATAGCGTTATTTGCAGAAGATGAAGAAAACCAATGGTACATTGATAGTGGATACTCAAAACACATGATAGGTGACATAAATAAACTTCTTGCGTATAGTGCTCTAGAAAAAGAAAAGAATGTTACATTTGGAAATGATACTCCTATGGTCATTAAGGGAAAAGGGTCTGATTTTCTAAAATAAAAGGTGAAAGCTAATGAAGTTATGTATGTGGATGGATTAAAGCATAACCTATTAAGTGTAAGTCAAATGTGTGATCAAGGAACTGAAGTTGTCTTTAGTTCAAAAGAATGTGTGGTACGTGATATTGATACAGGTAAAATAATTATAAAAGGAAACAGAACTCCAAGCAACCTTTATGTATTGAAGAACTGCAAAGAACAATGTTACCTGAGTAAATCTTCAGAAAACTGGCTATGGCATAGAAGGTTGGGGCATTCGAGCTTCTCTCAAATCAACAAATCAAGAAGACTTAAAGTTGTTCGTGATCTTCCCAATATTACTCTACCTGAAAGTATGATATGCAAATCTTGCCAATTCGGTAAGCAAACCAGAGTGAAATTTAATTCCAAGGAAGGATCATCAACTAAGCCTCTTAAAGTCATTCATACTGACATATGTGGACCTATGAGGAAAAGGTCACCACGTGGTGAGCAATACTATATCTTATTTATTGACGATTTCTCTAGAATGTTTTGGATTGGGCTGATTAAACACAAAGATGAAGCATTTGAGAAATTTCAGATCTTCAAAGCACTGGTTGAAAATGAATTAGATATAAAAATCAAGTGTCTTAGATCTGATCGAGGAGGAGAATATACATCAGATGAATTCCTTGAATTTTGTGAACAACATGGCATAAAAAGACAATTTTATGTAGTTGGCACTCCACAACAAAATGGCGTAGCAGAAAGAATGAATAGAATAGTTCAACAAATGGCTAGAGCTATGCTTGATGATTCTAGAACACCTGACACATTTTTGGGAGAAGCAACACATACAGCGGTAAATATTCTTAACAAGGCACATGTTCACGTAAATAGTGATAAAACTCCATATGAACTCTGGTATGGTAATCCTCCCACTATGAAGCATTTTAGATTTTTTTTTGAGCTGGTGATTTATAAAAATAATGATGAAAAACTTGGCAAGTTTGAACCTAGAGCGAGATGAAGGAATACTTCTTGGTTACTCCTCTAGAAGTAGAGCATATAAATGTTACAATAAAAGACTTCGGAAGATTGTTGAATGTATTGATGTTGTCATTGATGAGTCTCCTGCAGCTAGAAAAGAAGAAAAACAAACAACAGATGAAGACGATGATGACATGTATCCTTAAGTTACATCAAATAGAAATGATATAGACGAAGTGAACCCAATGAAGAACCCAAAGATGATTTATACGAAAAAGCTCCATCGAGATATGTTCAAAAGAATCATCCTGAGTCTCAAATTTTGGGAGACAAGGAATCGGGTGTACGAACAAGGAGAACTCTGGTGGGATCTTCTAGTCATCTGGCACTTCTTTCCACAATTGAACCACACAATGTCAATCAAGCTAACAAAGATGAATGTTGGAAGCAAGCCATGGATGAAGAGCTTGATCAAATTGAAAAGAATGACACTTGGGAATTGGTACCAAGACCACATGATAAAAATGTCATTGGAACTAAATGGATTTTCAAGAACAAGTTAAATGAGAATGGGGATGTTTTAAGAAACAAAGCTAGATTGGTTTGCAAAGGGTATACTCAACAAGACGGTATAGAATTTGAAGAAACTTTTGCTCCTGTAGCTAGACTTGAAGCCATAAGAATGTTTCTTGATTTTTCAAGTTATCAACAAATCAAAGTCTATCAAATGGATGTTAAATATGCTCTTCTTAATGGTGATCTAGAAGAAGAAGTATATATAGAACAACCAGAACGATTCATTTTGGAAAATGATGAAAATCTTGTTTGTAGACTTAAAAAGTCTCTATATGGTCTCAAACAAGCTCCAAGGGCATGGTATTATTGTCTTGACAAATATCTTCATCAACAAGGTTTTTCAAAGGGGTCTGCGGATAGCAACTTATACACAAAAGTTGAAAATGATAAACTATTGATTGTAGTTGTATATGTTGATGATATCATTTTTGGAAGTAATGAAGAATCTATGAGTCGGAAATTTGCTTATGTTATGCGGCAAGAAAATTTGAAATGTCTTTACTTGGGGAACTAAAATTCTTTCTTGGCTTGCAAGTGCAACAGAGCAACATATGGCATATTCTTATCACAAACGCGTCTCTTACGAGAATTAGAAAAAATTGTGGAAGAGTGCAAACCTATAAGTACACCAATGATAACTAGATGTAATCTCGGTTCTCTTGACTTATTGATTCTCAAGGTGAATCAACGGAATACGAGATCTATGATAGGAAGTCTACTTTATCTCATTAGGACTAGACCGGACATTATGCATGTAGTTGGGATTGTTGGGTGATTCCAAGCAAATCCAAAGAGTCTCACCTTTAGGGCTGTCAAAATAATATTCAAATATCTACAAGGAACTCAAGACTTTGTACTATGGTATCCAAAGAATGCTGATCTTACTCTTCATGCTTATACTGATGCAGATTGGGCTGGAAATGTTGATAATCGGAGAAGCACTAGTGGTGGTGCATTCTATATGGGGCCTCGGTTAGTATCTTGGTTCAGCAAGAAGAAAAACTTTGTTGCCTTATCTACAGCAGAAGCAGAATATGTAGCTGCCGCATCATGTTGCACTCAACTTCTTTGGATGCTGCAAACTTTACAAGACTTTCAAATCAAATGTTAACCTCCTATCTCCATTATGTGTGATAATACAAGCGCCATCAGTATCTCAAAGAATCTTGTTATGCATTCCAAGACCAAGCACATTCCCATCAAGTATCACTTCCTACGTGAACAAGTGCTTGAACAAAAGGTGAAGTTGGAGTATGTTCCCTCCAAGGAACAAGTTGTTGATATATTTACCAAACCTTTACCCAGGGAAGCATTCGAATATCTTAGACAGAAGCTGGGAGTAGTCTCTTCCATGCAGAAGATCAGATCTACTTAAATACAGAAGATTAACTTGGATATGTGGATTTCTTGGAGGACATTCGCGTATATACGTGCATTTATACATAGAAAACCGTGTATGGGTGTTTGCTGACAAAAATTTTGGGTCAGCATTCTTCAGCACAGTTGTGGTGCTATTGGGTATCTCTGGTGATGTTTCAGCTCTCATATTTCTGTTTCATTCTCTGATATTTGATGAATATGCCTTCATGATTTGCTATTGACAGTGTTCAGGATGCACAAGCTAAGGGGGAGCTTTGGTCATATTGAAAGGATGCATTGTTGGCATTCTAATTATTTGCAGTGGTCTGATCTCATGCTTGAGATTCTTTGGTCTTGATTGTATAATTTATTTCTATAATTTGATGAAAAGGTCATGTTAAGACCTATCATGTAAAATTTTAATATTCAGTCATGTAAGGACTTGGTCAAATTTGTAAACCCACTTGGTTGGGTAGTTGAGTCAAAATGTATAAACCCACTTGGTTGGGTACTTGAGTCACATATGTAAATCCACTTGGTTGGATCTTTGATGTAAGTATGAGTCCTTGGTGATAGGAAAGGTCATAGATTCATGTACTTCATTGAAAAATATGTTTTAACATTCAGCATGAACTCAGGGGGAGCATGGTAACTTCAATGCACATCAGATCTACAATGCTCTTCTTTCTACATGAGGAGGAAAACCTTGTATTGCTTTTGATCCTCCCTTTTCCCTTGATGTCAAAGGGGAAGAGTGACATGGTGTTTGAATAAGGGGAGAATATCATTATGCTTAATGTATCTATCTGTTGTGATCAAACACCATCGTGGTTGCCATCAAGTCCAAAGGGGGAGATTGTTGGCAATATGAAGCAATATGTTGTCCTTGATGGCAACCTACTTGATGAAGTTGTCCTTGATGGAAACCTACTTGATGAAGTTTTCCTTGATAGAAACCTACTTGATGAGTTGTCGCCCAGTAGAAACCTACTTGATGAGTTGCGTTTTGATAGCAACCTATTTGTTAAAGATGTACAAATGATGTATCTACAGATCAGTTCAGATGTAGCAGAAAAAGGAATTTCAGTAAGTGCCAGAGAAATAATAAATATAATATGTCACAATGTATATGCTACTTTTATGAAGGAAACCCGCGTACGGATTCAATGTATACACTAATTTTGTGAAGGAAACCGCGTATACATTCAGGACTAGTATATACACAGCTAGTTTGAAGAGAAATCGCGTATACACGCGGATAAGAATGCTCAAAGTCGCGTATGCCTTTTGCGCTCTAAAAACTATGATACCTAGGGGCATTACCATAGTATTGGCCCACTGTATTGAGCGCTGGATTATATATTTGATCCCGTCCAGGAATACCATCAACAGTTGAGTGGTTTTGACTCATGGTATTGATAAAGGCTAAAACTATATAAGGAGAAGAGGATCATAGTGCAAGGTGTGCATGTGTAAGGGTTGTTGATGAATAAATTTCTCTAAGGAATATCTTCATGAATGAACTATGTTCTGAATTGATAGATCTGAATCTATGATGCACCCATGGATCTGAGGATGATTCAAGATCTCTAGATCTGATGAATCTCTAAGATGATCTGCAGAAGAAGAAATGGTGAAGATCTGGCGCAAAGTCTGCTGAAGATAAGGAAGAAATCTGGGTAAGTTTATAGATCTGATCTGTTTTGCAAATTTTTCCATTTACAGATCTATACGCTAGTTTGTCTCGTCAAAAGCGCGTGTATACGTGGGTTCTCTTAATGAAAAGCGCGTATAGGGTTTTATGAAGAATAAAATACACAGAAGTATACGCGGGATGGTGTGCAAGAAAGCGCGTATGTATGCGGCTTCAGTAAAGCAAAGTAGCGTATGCTATTTGAATTAATGAAATATCAGGGTTGAGTGTGTATCTGCATATCTATTCTGAAGTCTGGGTTAGTTCTGATATTCTGGTTATAGTGGTCTCACTGTTCTGTTTGAAGTATTGGGCAAAGTATGTTTGTTGATGTTATGTAAAGGGTTGTGTTGAAGTTGTTTGATCCAATATGAAAATTGATGAAACTTGGTCTGCAGTGGGTTTGAAGGTTGAAGCCTTCAGTATGGAAGTAGAAGCTTTCAACTAGTAGAAGCTGGTGTTGAATTCAGGGGGTCAAAGCTCCCTTCCAGGAGAGGCTGGTAAACGAGTTCAGGGGGTTGGAGCTCCCTTCCACTTGCAGTTGGAAAACGAGAGAAGGTTGCAGCCTTATGCAGGTAGAAGCCTGCGTACTGGTATGAGTCTACATCAGTACTATGTTGTAAAAGGTTTTCTATATAATAAATATTGAAGACAGTGACGAAAGTAGCGGTGGTTTTCTCCCGAATTGGGTTTCCACCTTAAATATTGGTGTTCATGTGTGTGATGCTTTATTCTATCGATTACTGTTCATAACTTCTAACCTGATACATAACTGATAAATCTGTTTATAAGACTGCTTCTGAGAATTTCTCTAAATCTGGAAAGTTAAATTAGTATACACTAGTTTCCTTCTGCATTTACGCATGCATACGCTAGTTACGTTTCTCCATGTATATGGAAATTTGCTCGAAGAAAAGTTGAATTTGTTGCAAGCTCTAAATACGTTCACCCCCCCCCCTCTCGGTGTTTTCCTTATGTAGAACGAGGTAATGTTAGAATGAAACTATGGTAGATGATTTAATGCTCTGTCAAGCTCACAAGTGAAAAGAGGTCCTATTGGTGAATCCACATTTAATTTTGAAAAAAAACTAATATTGGGTACTATGAACGAGGTAATGTCCTTTTTCATGTAGAATCCACACTTGATTTTGTAAAATATCTCATTGTTAGTAACTGTATCATGCAAGAGATAGCTAAGGAGTTTGAATGTGCTCTTGGCATGCCATGGGTTTGAATGTTAATGCCTCTAGATGCATAACAACATTTTAACTTTTGGATATATAGATATACATTGATAACTCATTTTTATAATATCTATGAATTATTTTTTATGTCGGATCTGCAAAAATCAACAGAAAGTGGTGGATTATAGAAGGCTTCCTTTACTTGAAAATGAAGGCTCAATGTAGGTTTCAGCTGGTGTTTTAATCTGTGCACCCCCATGCCCGTGCTCCATTTTTTTTTGAATTTTGTGTTAAGGAAAAATGCGAGAGGGGTGAAATACGATGTTCTTGCTATTCAAAACTTTTCACTTTTTCATTCCTTAAAACCCATACGCTACTTTCCTTTATTAAACTTGCGTATACACGCGGATATCTTTCAAGCAACTAGCGTATACACAGAGATCTAGTTATGTCAACAGTTCTTTGCTGATATCATTCCATCATTCATTCATCGGATGTTCAATAAATAGTAAACATGTGCAGTAAGAACAGAATAAGCCATCACACAAAGCATCACACATGAACACCAGGATTTTTAGGTGGAAACCCAAGTCGGGAGAAAACCACCGCTGCCTTTGCTCAGCCTTCAATAATTTATTATAGAGAAAACATCTTACAACATATGTGCTGGTGCAGACTCCTACCAGCACGCAGGCACCCACCTGCGCTCGTTTACCAGCCTCTCCTGGAAGGGAGCTCCAACCCCCTGACTCGTTTACCAGCCTCTCCTGGAAGGGAGCTACGACCCCTCGATCTCGTTTACCAGCCTCACCTGGAAGGGAGCTACAACCCCCTGACTGAAGGCTACAACCCTCAGCACCTCTATGGACCACGTTTCATCAATTTTCACACTGGATCCAAAGCTTCCTTTAGGACACCACTTGCAGGCCACATTTCATCATATTTTTAGACTGGACCCACTCCATACATTTAAGCTCAATCATACATCAAACTGAAACTTATCAATTCAGACAACCCAGAACTGTAGAATACATCATTCACAGATAGCAGTAACACAGCAGAACAGATCAGACATTTCATACCCCTTGCTTCAGCAAACCCTAGTTTGCATACGCGCTTTCCTTTCATTGATACCGCGTATATACGCGCTTCCAATCACATCAACCCGCGTATACTTCTGTACAAATTACAGAGCTGATTTCACTGCGCATACACGCTTTCTCTTCAGCAAAGCCGCGTATATACGCGCTTCTTCTGCGGCGAACTAGCGTATGGTTCTTCAGACATTTAGGTCATTGCAATTCTTCAGAACAGATACATTACTCATATTTTACCCTTTACTTCAGACAGATGTTCGCCTCTTCTCAGATCTAATCATCCCCTAAACAGATCTAGCAAATGCAAGTGCATTTCAGATCTAGATACCCTTCTTCATCATTGGTGCATCATGTAATCAGATCTATCATTCAACTGTAACCCTTTCCATTCAGATATACTTCGGAGAGAAGTATTCATTCAAGCTCAGACATCTTGCACCCACACTCATGATTTGCACAATGAATTTCTTCTCTTTATATAGGTTTACCCTTTTTTAATACCATGAGCCAAAACCACATTACTTCCGATGGTATTCCTGGACGGGGTCATTTAGACGAATCATTACCCAATACAATGGGTCAATACCATGGTGGTTACCCCTGGTTTTGCACTTTATGAGCGCTTTTGCCCATACGCGACTTGGAACGTTCTTTCCCGCGTGCATACGCGATTTCCCCTAGACAAATCCGCGTATTCCTTGAGACATACTCTTTTCATCATAGATCTAGCACATATTGAATTCCTTTCTTCATTGCCTTCTGTACTCTCTGTAGATACATCAGATTTACATCTTTAAACAGGTCCATCAAGTCAAGAATAACTTCATCAGGTGGATTGCCATCAAGGACAACACAAGTCAACTATCTCTTGTCTTCATCTTCATTCAGTGGGTTGCCATCAAGGACAACATTCTGCATCATATTGCCAACAATCTCCCCCTTTGGACTTGATGGCAACCACGATGGTGTTTGGTTACCACAACAGATAGGTACATTAAGAATACAATGACACTATGTCACTCTCCCCATTTTGACACCATTCTTTCTCTTCATTCAAACACCATGTCACTTCCTTCACACTTCAAGGGCAAAGGGCGGATCAAACCAACAGATTCAGCATCGATCCGCAGACCTGATGTGACATCGAAGTGACCAAGCCCCCCGAGTTCATGTCGAAATTCTCAAACATATTTTTCAATGAAACATATGACTCCATGACCTTCCTATCACCAAGGACTCATACTTACATCAAAGATCCAACCAAGTGGATTTACAAATTTGACAAGACCTTACATGACTGAATATTACAATTTTACATCAAGACCTTTTCATCAAATTACAAATATGACCAATACCAAAAAGTCCTCAAGAGAGAGACCATATTTTAGAACCATCATAACGCCAAAAATGCATTATACTCAGCAATGTCACTCTCCCCCTAAAAATGTGCATCCAATGCATCCTCTCCAAATGGCCAAGGCTCCTCCTTGACATGTGCAACAGTTATTAACAATCAGACTGATGCTCCCCCTGAACCTCTACTCCAGATCTTCAGCTATCATATAAATTATCTTATCATCATTGCATACGCGACTGTGTCTGCTGTAACTCGCGTGTATATGTGACTTTTGTTCATCGAACCTACGTATGGAAAGTGAAGCGTAGAAATTTTTCATCTTCCTTCATCTCCCCCTGAACTTGTACCTCCTGTACCTATCTTTTTCATATCAGATGATTTGTCAGGCAGAAACATAACCAGAAAAGCCAAACAGTATTGCAGAATGCTGACACCAACAAAAAATAGTCAGCAACTATCCATACGCGACTTTATGTTCATATACTCGCGTATATACGCGACTGTATATCACGAAAACCGCATATCCTATTTAATCTTCTGAATTTATGCAGATTTGTTCTTTTGACTGGCAGAGAACACTCCCAACTTCTGTCTTAGATAATCGAATGCTTCCCTGGGCAGAGGTTTGGTAAAGATATTAGCAACTTGTTCTTTGGAGGGAACATGATCCAACTTCACCTTTTGCTCAAGTACTTGTTCACGTAAGAAGTGATACTTGATGGGAATGTGCTTGGTCTTCGAATGCATAACAAGATTCTTTGAGATATTGATGGCACTTGTATTATCACACATAATGGAGATAGGAGAAGCACATTTGATTTGAAAATCTTGTAAGGTTTGCATCATCCAAAGGAGTTGAGTGCAACAAGATGCGGCAGCCACATATTCTGCTTCTGCTGTAGATAAGGCAATAGAATTTTTCTTCTTGCTGAACCAAGATACTAACCGGGGTCCCATACAGAATGCACCTCCACTAGTGCTTTTCCGATCATCAACACTTCCAGCCCAATCTGCATCAGTGTAAGCATGAAGAGTAAGATCAGCATTCTTTGGATACCATAGACCAAAGTCTTGAGATCCTTGTAGATATTTGAATATTCTTTTGACAGCCTGAAGGTGAGACTCTTTTGGATTAGCTTGGAATCGTCCAACAATCCCAACTGCATGCATAATGTCTGGTCTAGTCCCAGTGAGATAAAGTAGACTTCCTATCATTGATCTGTATTCTGGTTGATTCACCAGGGGAGAATCATCATGAGAACTAAGATTACATCCGGTTATCATTGGTGTACTTACAGTTTTGCATTCTTCCATGCCATACTTCTTCAGAATTTGCTTAAGATATTTTTCTTGTGATATGAATATACCATCTGCAGTTTGATGCACTTGCAAGCCAAGAAAGAATGTTAGTTCCCCAAGTAAGGACATTTCAAATTCTTGCTGCATGACAGAAGCAAATTTTTGACTCATAGATTCTTCGTTACTCCCAAAAATGAAATCATCAACATAAACAACCACAATCAATAGTTTATCATTTTCAACTTTTGTGTATAAGTTGCTATCAGCAGACCCCTTTGAAAATCCTTGTTGATGAAGATATTTGTCGAGACGATAATACCAAGCCCTTGGAGCTTGTTTGAGACCATATAGAGCCTTTTTAAGTCTACAAACAAGATTTTCATCATTTCCCAAAATGAATCCTTTTGGTTGTTCTATATATACTTCTTCTTCTAGATCACCATTAAGAAAAGTAGATTTAACATCCATTTGATAAACTTTGATTTGTTGATAACTTGAAAAAGCAAGAAACATTCTTATGGCTTCAAGTCTAGCTACAGGAGCAAAATTTTCTTCAAATTCTATACCTTCTTGTTGAGTATACCCTTTGCAAACCAATCTAACTTTGTTTCTTACAACATCCCCATTCTCATTTAACTTGTTCTTGAAAATCCATTTAGTTCCAATGACATTTTTATCATGTGGTCTTGGTACCAATTCCCAAGTGTCATTTTTTTCAATTTGATCAAGCTCTTCATCCATGGCATGATTCCAACATTCATATTTGCTGGCTTCATTGACATTGTGTGGTTCAATTGTGGATAGAAGTGCCAGATTACTAGAAGATCCTACAAGAGTTCTCCTTGTTCGTACACCTGATTCCTTGTCTCCCAAAATTTGAGATTCAGGATGATTCTTTTGAACATATCTGGATGGAGTTTTTTTAGATAGATCATTTTTAGGTTCTTCTATATTAATCACTGTCACACGCTCTCATTTACGAAGGTTGCAAGTCACCATCATCTTCTTTTTGTTGTTTGTTTTTCTTCTTTAGAGCCATATGAGACCATAACATTGACAACAGTTGATCATATATCTAAAAATCTTTCGGGGTTTTTATTGTAATACTGCATAAGCTTTAATAGATGAGTAATCACAAGAATATCTTTCTCATCCTCTGATTCGAATTAAAACTTGCCAAGCTTTTCATCATTATTTTTGATAAAGCATTTACTTCCAAAAACTCTAAAATGCTTCACAGAGGGAGAATTACCATACCAAAGAGTTCAGTGAGTTTTATTACTGACATCTAATATGATTTTGTAGGTATTTAGAATGTTAGCTGCTATATGTGCTGCTTCTCCCCAGAACATGTCAGGAGTTCCAGAATCATCGAGCATAGCTCTAGCCATTTGTTGAATTGTTCTATTCATTCTTTCTGCTACGCCATTTTGTTGTGGAGTACCTGCTACAGAGAATTGTCTTTTATGCCATGTTGTTCACAAAATTCAAAGAATTCATTTGATGTATATTCTCCTCCTCGATCAGATCTAAGACACTTGATTTTTAGATCTAATTCATTTTCAACTAATGCTTTGAAGATCTGAAATTTTTCAAATGCTTCATCTTTGTGTTTAATGAGCCCGATCCAACACATTCTAGAGTAATCATCAATGAATGATATACTATCTTTTCCCACGCAAGTGAATTTTTCTCATAGGTCCAATAAAGGTTGAATGAATGAAACTAAGAGGCTCACTGATATCCTTCTTGTATTAAATCGCACTCAGTCTCTCATGCACTGTAATTGACATTTTCATGTTGATACCTTCTAGAGTAGATTAATATTAAACACTAATAACAAATTTCCAGGAAGTCTGCTTGCTTTGTTGATTTGAGAGAAGCTCAGATGCCCCAGCCTTCTATGCCATAGCCAATTTTCTGAAGACTTTAGTAACATTGATCTATGCCGTTCAGAACATACAGGTTGCTTGAATTTCTTTTTCCTTTTATAATGATTTTACCTGTATCAAGATCACGAACCACACATTCTTTTGAACTAAAGACCACTTCTATTCCTTGATCACACATTTGACTTACACTTAACAGGTTATGCCTTAATCCATCCACATACATGACATCATTAACCTTCACCTTTTATTTTAGAAACACTGACCCTTTTCCTTTGATTACAGCAGCAGTATCATTTCCAAATGTAACTTTCTTTTCTTTTTCTAGAGCATTATATGTAAGGAGTTTGCTTTTGTCACCTGTCATGTGTCTTGAGCACCCACTATCAATGTAACATTGATTTTCTTCACCTTCTACAAATAATGCTATCCCACAATTTTCAACCGGTATTTCTTTCTTTTTCCACACTTTAGAGCTTGAGGGAACATGATCTTTTGGCTGGACCTTGCTCCTGCATTCAAATTCTTCATGACCAAAGTTATTGCAATAAGTACATTCAACTTCGTTTTGAAGAGGAGAAAAGTTGTTATAGGTGTTCTTCTTTGGTTCAAGATTCATCTTTTTCTTTCTTTCTTCTCTTGTCATGATGGTTTTATATGCAACACATTGAACAGCTTTATGACCAAAATTGTGACATGAGAAACATTTTCCATTGAAGTAGAAATTTTTGCGATCATGAAATCTTCTATTTGAATTTACCTGTTGGTTGTAGCTTCTTTGAAAGATCTCCCTGTTAGTGTTCCTTGATTTGAGATGATCATGCTTTACCTGTAAATATCCTTTGTTCCCTTGCTGAGTGGCTGAATGTAGTGAACTAGTTGTGGCTGCTTTCAGATAATTTGGTGCTGAAGTCTGGGAAGATTCCCCAGTATATCCAAGACCTGTTTTTATAAGAGGAGACCGTTGTATCCTGATAATCTCATCTAAGGTTTCTAAACCTTTAGCAAATCTAAGATTGAGAGTCTTCACTTTCTCATTATCTTTCCTTAGACTTACTACTTCACACTCCAATTCCTCAATGCGTTTTTCCTTTGCTTCAAGTTGATTTTCAAGAGTCTCTATGATTATGTTCTTTTCTTCTAGGCTTACTTTGAGTTGATTGTTTTCTTCAAGAAAATCATTGTCCTCTAGAGCATCCACAAAATTATCCTTTTCTTCTCTTTGTTCAAATGCCATGAGAAGTCTAAAATCATCTTCACATTCTTCCTCACTATCAAATGACCCATCACTGTCTTCATTAGTATAATAACTTTTTCTTGTGCTAGATCGATTCTTATTCCTTCTTGCTACTTCTTTTCCTTTAGCCGATGTTTCTTTATAAGGACACTTTGCAGCATAATGACCAACTCTTCCACAATCAAAACATCTGAAAGGAAGCTTACCTTTGAACCTTCCGGTTCCTAGTTGGAGTCTTCTCACAAAATTTGCTTCTTCTTCTTCTTCTTCAGATATATAGCTGGATTCTTTGACAACTTCCTTTTCTTTTCCTTTTGCAGACGCCTTAAAAACAACTTCTTTGATTTGAGAAGGACCTCCTTGTCTCATTTCAAAAGTAGTCAGAATACCATGTAATTGAACAATAGTAAGAGTTTGCAGATCTTGCCTTTCTTCAATAGCTGAAACTTTAGAGTCAAATTTTGAAGTCAAGGATCTTAAGACTTTTTCCACCAGAGTAGTATCGGTTATGGTTTCACCCAAATTTCTCATCCAATTTACAATATCATCTAGACGAAGAAAGAAACTGGCAACACTTTCATCACTATGCATCTTCAAATTTTCATATTCGATTCTAAGAGTTTGGAGTTTTGCACTTTTTACCTTTGTATCTCCTTCATAGCTCAGAATGATTTTGTCCCATATTTCTTTTGCTGAATGTAGCTGCATCACTTTAGCAAATTCCGATTCAGACATGCTTCCTAATAAGACATTCACTGCTTTGGCATTGATTTCATACTTCTTCCTTTCAGCTGCATCAGTAGGAATACTTGTCGGATATTGATAGCCTTCTTCCACGATTGCCCATACATCTGCACCAAGACTTTGCAGATATGATTTTGTTCGTACCTTCTAGAATATTAAATTTCTTCCATTGAATAGAGGTGGCTTTATAGACATTACTCCTTCTTGACTTCCCATTGCGACGGATCTCCTTCAAGCGATCAAGCTTCTGCAGAAGGACCTGCTCTAATACCAATTGTTGGGAAAAATACTGAGAGGGGGGGTGAATCAGTATTTACTGCTTATTCAAAACTTTTACTTTTTCTTGCTTCTAAAACCCATACGCTACTTTCCTGATACAGACTCGCGTATATACGCGGATACCCTTTATGAAACTCGCGTATACACAGAGATCTAATTATGTCATTAATTCTTCACTTATATCATTCCATCATTCATTCATCATATGTTTAATAAACAGTAAACATGTGCAGTAAGAACAGAATAAACCATCACACAAAGCATCACACATGAACACCAGGATTTTTAGGTGGAAACCCAAGTCGGGAGAAAACCACCGCTGCAGTTGCTCAGCCTTCAATATTTTATTATAGAGAAAACATCTTACAACATATGTGCTAGTGCAGACTCCTACCAACACGCAGGCACCCACCTGCGCTTGTTTACCAGCCTCTCCTGGAAGGGAGCTCCAACCCCCTGACTCGTTTACCAGCCTCTCCTGGAAGGGAGCTACGACCCCCCGATCTCGTTTACCAACCTCACCTGGAAGGGAGCTACAACCCCCTGACTGAAGGCTACAACCCTCAGCACCTCTATGGACCACGTTTCATCAATTTTCACACTGGATCCAAAGCTTCCTTTAGGACACCACTTGCAGGCCACGTTTCATCATATTTTCAGATTGGACCCACTCCATACATTTAAGCTCAATCATACATCAAACTGAAACTTATCAATTCAGACAACCCAAAACTGTAGAATACATCATTCACAGATAGCAGTAACACAGCAGAACAGATCAGACATTTCATACCCCTTGCTTCAGCAAACCCTAGTTTGCATACGTGCTTTCCTTTCACTGATACCGCGTATATACGCGCTTCCAATCACATCAACCCGCGTATACTTCTGTACAAATTACAGAGCTGATTTCACTGTGCATACGCGCTTTCTCTTCAGCAAAGCCGCGTATATACGCGCTTATTCTGCGGCGAACTAGCGTATGGTTCTTCAGACATTTAGGGCATTGCAATTCTTCAGAATAGATACATTACTCAGATTTTACCCTTTACTTCAGACAGATGTTCGCATCTTCCCAGATCTAATCATCCCCTAAACAGATCTAGCAAATGCAAGTGCATTTCAGATCTAGATACCCTTCTTCATCATTGGTGCATCATGTAATCAGATCTATCATTCAACTGTAACCCTTTCCATTCAGATATACTTCAGAGAGAAGTATTCATTCAAGCTCAGACATCTTGCACCCACACTTCTCATTTGAACAATGAATTTCTTCTCTTTATATGGGTTTACCCTTTTTTTAATACCATGAGCCAAAACCACATTACATCCGATGGTATTCCTGGACGGGGTCATTTAGATGAATCATTACCCAATACAATGGGTCAATACCATGGTGGTTACCCTTGGTTTTGCATTTTATGAACGCTTTTGCCCATACGCGACTTGGAACGTTCTTTCCCACGTGCATACACGACTTCCCCTAGCAAATCCACGTATTCCTTGAGCTATACTCTTTTCATCATAGATCTAGCACATATTGAATTCCTTTCTTCATTTCCTTCTGTACTCTCTGTAGATACATCAGATTTACATCTTTAAACAGGTTCATCGAGACATATTCTAATAAGCACAACTTCATCAGGTGGATTGCCATCAAGGACAACACAAGTCAACTATCTCTTGTCTTCATCTTCATTCATCTTCATTCAGTGGGTTGCCATCAAGGACAACATTCTGCATCATATTTCCAACAGTTTGAAGACCCATTGATAGACTGATTTATTGATAACAACGTGGAAAAACTTGTTTGAAGCACCAGGTCAACCTCACTACCTAGCCGCTTTGAACCCCTATGCAGAAAACTACATTGGAAGCATGATATGAAATCTGACTATTGTATTCTAGCTCTGGGGTTGATTTATGTAGAGGTTAGATTTAAAGAGTTTCAAAGCATTGAACCATGGTTCTAGCTACTTATTGTCAGAAATTTAGTTTGTTTGTATGACTGTTTTTAGCAAATTATTTGATAAGATGGTCTAGTTATTCCAGTTATTCCAATGACCTTTCAGGTCCTCCATTTCTAGTGGAAACTGGAGGCAAATTCAACTTGCATGTGATTCTTATGGCTAACTGGAGGCACATTCAAGTGGCATATTTTTATATATATATTTTTTTTGCTAATGTTAGTAGTTAAAACTGTATGTTACTACATAAGCAAATATATGGATGTGTGTATGCATATGTTCATTCTGATTTATTAAATTGTCTATTGGAATAAGAGTTAGCAGACCTAGACCAAGCATTCCTTACTCTTTATGTTAATTCTTCAGATGTACCACAAAGTTCAAAGGGATTCAAATGAGATAGGATCCTCTTCTCAAATTCATTGTTGTACTGAACATTATACCATGGAGAAAAATACAATTTTTTGTGTTTTTATGGGCTTCAAACAGTTAACCCTCTTCGTAATATCCAACAATGGCCTTGTGATACTTGAAGTTTAGAAAAATTGTAAGAAGTGGCTTGAAGCCCTTGAAATGGGGTGGAAGTTTAAGATGTTTTCTAATGTTTTGGATCATGGATTTTTTTTTTTAAATTATGGAGCATGTAATAAAACTTTTAACTGTTGTTTTTTGGCATTATGAATGGGATTTCAAGGAACTAAAGAATTGTGGATCTTTCTACAAATTGTTTGTATAAGCTGTATATGGTGTATGTATTTACTATTATCCATGCTGGATAATAGGTCTTTCTTCCCCAAACAGAGGAGAAAATTTATTGATAAGTGAAATTTGTTACAAATTGTATTCTATGTCTATTTATTGCAAAATAGGTTTATCTTCATAAAATAAAGGAGGAATGTTACCGAAAAGTTTATTCCAAATTAAAAGAGACTTGTTTGTATTATCCATACTTGAACATAGGTCAATTGATATCATACACTTTAAAAATGTATCATCACATTAGGAAGATGATCCTTAGGGATGTCTTTCTGATTACTCATTGACATTAGTTTGAATTGTGATTGCTTAATTGTCAAAGTTTGGCACAAGTACTTAATGAGTTTTGCACCTCTTGTTGAATTTAACTCACTAGTGCGAGGAAAAACATGCATTGCCTTAATATAAATGCAATATTTACAAAAAAATTATAATTTTCCATATTTTCTAGATTTTTTTGTGAAACTCTTCTCCAACAGATGACCACGTGCATAGATGTATTGCATATAGATATTTTCACTACTCAATTGGATCAAGTCATGTTTAGATGATAAGAAGTGACCTTGGTGTGTCTAAAGAATACCTAAAGGGGGGAGTTGATGGGTAGAGATGGCCATTGAATAAAGAAGTCAAGAAGCCTTTGAAATCCTACAAGGACTTTCTCTATGGAGGCGTGTAGAAGAAGTCTCGTTTGAATAACATAGAGCAAGGTAGGGGTCTCAATCCATACTATAATTAGAGTCTCCATGGGTAGTTTACGTAGGAATGTATGTTTCCAAATCTCTTAGTTGTTCACACTAAATTATAAGATGTACATCATTGATGTCCAAACCGCATGCCGCAACATCAATCGCAACTAGGAGTGAAAACTTTCCCGCACATAATCCAGCAAGAATCACTTCACGTTGTGATTGTTGTATATCTCCATGCAAATCACAAGCATTTGGAAAAGATCCATCAACTTCAAATGTGTCATTAATTGTCTTAGTAAAAACAATCACACTTCCCCCATTTTTATAGCAGTGAATAACATCTGGTATAACTTGTGGTCTTGCTGAATAGAAACAAGGAAGAATTATGTGTCTCACACCTCTAATAGCTTTCATCTTATCATCTCCCACAAGATCTGTAGTTTTTCTGTCATATTTCAAGAACCTTGATGCAATCTTATATACCCAATCTGGCATTGTTGCACTAAAAATAAGTGCCTTAACCTTGCTGCATCCTCAACTTTTCCAAGAATGATCTCAACATGTTCTACAAAGTCCATGTTCAGTATTTCATCAACCTCATCCAAGACACGAAATTTCAAGGATTTCAGATTCAACGTCCCTCTTTCAATATGATCCTTAATGCACCTAGGTGTATGTACAACGATATCCACACCTCTACGCAATGCATATTCCTGTGGACCATAGGGAGCACCTCCATATACAGAGGATGAATGAAGGTCAACTCCACCATAAACCTAAAAGTCAACATGGACCTGTTTTGAAAGCTCCCTTGTTGGAACTAACACAATCACACTGGGGGCCCTCCCATAGGCTGTATTCTTGCCTTTGGCATTTGGACCACTTGTTAAAGACTCCACAATAGGAAACACAAAAGCCAATGTTTTACCCTGGCCTGTACAAGCTCGACCACCCATGTTTGAGCCATTGAAGATAATCTCAAAGGTCATTGCCTAGATGTGGCAGAGTGACTCAATCCCCTTGGACTTGAGCTTCTGCCTTAGTGGCACCGAGATATTGAAATTAGAAACTGCATTGGGATTCTCTTATTTCTCTTCCTTTTGTTCTTCTTCTTCCTCTTCGACATTTTTGCCCCGTGTTTTCTTCTTCTTCTTCTTGATGCGCTTGGGATTGGAATCCTCACCTACGACAAAAAATCATATCTAACTAACAAGGAAGTATAATGCTTGATACCATGTGAAGCTAAATCTAACAATGGTTCCCTTCGTATCACCTTATTTTTTACAACACCTTCCTATTGTTAGATTAGTTTATATTTCACCTACATGGAAAAATTGTTAATGATGCTAGATCCATGATATGTTGAAAACATCGACCAACATGGGCCATGCATTACCAATCTATAGTAGTTGTCAAAGAGATGAATCCAAGCTAAAATATATGCTCAACTTTCTCTGCTGGAAAATGTCAATTCTTCTACAACATCCAGGCAATATTTTTTTGGTTCATGAGAACATCCAAGGACCAGTGCACATAAGGGCATGTGTTGTATACTAATTCTTTGATAAGGATACACATTTTTTATTTATGCGTAACAAAAATTCCTAAATGGAAGCCCTATCTAGAAGACATAAGTGCCCAAAGAATTGTGTTGAAACTATAGAGGTTGGTAGGATTATTGATTTATGCATGTTTCTAGTTAAAACGAATGATATTTAGCAATAGAAAAACCAATCACATGCAAGAAACATATTAACTAGCACTACCCATTTCCTCGAACTTCAACTCCTTCATAACTTGAAATTTATCCACAAATTCCTGCATATTCTTCGCTACATCTTCCACATTAAAATCATTCATAGTCTCTCTTGAGGTAGAGTAATTCCCTGTAGGATTCTTTGATTGCTTCTTCTTAAGTCAATCTCTCTCATATGAATCTATTTCCTTCTGTCTTTATAGCATGGCAGCAGTCATATCCTCTTCTCCATTGTAAATCCATGTATCATCATCATCCGGTGGAAGGTCCAAACCCACAAAATCGGATGAGGAATGGGGCAAGGACAAAATTTCATCAATGCATTCAACCAGAGCATGCACTACTTTGTTTGTAATATTCCCAATTAGTAGCAGCTAATTGGAAATATTAATTTTGATCAATTTTTCCTACTATAGTTAAATTATAAATAAAAGTGAGTAGAGGGGGACATAACTCACTCTAAACATAAAGTTCACTCCCTAGTAGACACAATGTTGTAACTTAAGTAGGCCAAGGGGGGCAAAGAGACCACATAGAGAGGGGACCCACTAGAGCACGTGGAGGGACTACGCAGGTTGAGTTGGCAGCGTGGGGCCAAGAGAGGCTACATTGGAGATGATGGGCCTAGGGTTTGAGAGAGAGGCCAACATTATAAAAGGAGGAGAGCCTCCTCATTTTGGTCATTCGAGTTTATGCATTTGGAGCTTGTCATTACGACTTTGAGCACGTTGGCTATTTAGCCTGTTTGGAGCATTTTTTAGTGCATTGAGTGTCTCCGTTCAGAGATCTCACCCTGAGCCCCAGGAGAATTCGAGTGCTTGCTCGGGTGAGGCATTCCCATCAGTATTTTGCAGGAGGATCGAGTTGCATCATTCGTGGAGGAGCATTGCATCTATTGACTGCGCAGTCCTGAGAGGGAGGACGCAACCATAATTGGGGAAGCTCTGGTGTGGTATTCTTTTAGAGGATTTTGGTCAGGAGATTGAGCAGGGGGACAACCCTTACCTATTGGAGATTTTTTGTTGAGTAGGGGATCATATTTTTGAGGATTCCAGTGAGTCTCAGCGTGGCCCTTGGGAGGATAGCGTAGATCCTCAAGGGAGGTATTTTCAGAGGTTTTCCATCCCAGAAACGCTCTCTGGGCTTTCTTGGGTTTGGTGAGTAGAGGCTGATTCTAGAGTTTCATCTTATTCCGAGTAGGGGAGCAGCCCCGTATAGTCATCTTGTTCCAGCAGCAGTAGCTACACGGTACTTTTCCAACAGCATTGGACGTAGATCAGAGAATAGCCATTCTAGCAACATTCTGAGAGTATTTCTTAACATCCCTTATGTAGGTTTAGGTGCCATCACTCTGATCACCTATTGTATTCACTTATATTTTTCAGTATAATAAAATGGCTCAGCATTCTCTCTGCATTTCTTGAGTATCTATTATATGTCCTTTATATATGATATTGAATGCTTACACTACTGTTATTTTTCTCCTCGAGCATTCTCATTTCTATACCACTTGGTGTGTTTCCCCATACTCTTAGACAGAGTCTGGAAAGGGCCAGATAGCCTCCAAATCTCACCCTCTTTTCAGAAGTAAAATATCTGGTAAATGCCCTCCTAGTCCATCTATGGTTAGATTTTGCTTGTGTTTTAGAGATATCCCTAAAAGGGGATATTACAGTGGTATCAGAGCATAGATCTGGCTCAGCCTGTGGAGCTAGTTGTCTGTGACACTGGAAGAGAAACCGTGGGGATATTTTTCTATGAACAAAGAGGGTAGGCAGAATCTTACCCACCAAATGCAGTAGAGGTGGAAAATATGGGGGTCTCATAACAATGTAACCAGCATTTACCAACCTTCAGCAGGCCAACCAGGATCATAATGCCTACATTCTTACCTCCAGTACCAAGTGAGAAAGGGAGGCGGCATGATCATATAGCCTTTGGAGATTATTTCAACAAATGGTAGTCCGTGGGGGAAAACTTCAGAACGGCTTTGCCCTTCGGAGATTATTGTCATCTCAGGCAGGGTGAAGGAGGAAGGAACAGTAGGGGGTCTAGCACACAGAGTTTAGAGTTGCAGCGTACCACTGGGGGGACACCTTTTCCCACGTATGATGGATCCACTGATTTCACAATTCGAGATCGGGTGGAAAAGTTGGATGCCTCTTTCCAGCTTGAACGAATAATGGAGGGGGAAGCCATAAAAATGGCTACCTCGCACTTGGGGGATGAGGGCACACAGGATCATGGGGAGCATGTAGATACACCCAGTATGATGCAGGGGTAATCTGCGTTGGATACTTCTTTGAACTTATCGGTTGGCATCTTGGTAGTGAGAGTAGATCTTACCCCAATGGTGCCATCCATTAAGGTGTTGACCGGGGTAGTGTCCAATTCTTCGGGTGGTAGCAGCGTGCGACAGATGGGTGAGGTGCGAGGAGATGTATCCACCTTTGATGAGGTACTAGTAGATACAGAGGTATTGGAAGATGGTCACACACAATGGTGTCATCAGCTTCGAGCTGACCTTTGAGTTTTGAAAGGGAAGGCCACATCAGTTTGAGAGGCTATCTTGTTACAGAATGAGGAGCTAGAGGGCATAAGAGTGGTTTGTGCCGAGTCAGCGGCCAAGTTGGCCCACATTGGGGAACGAATGGATTCCCTAATGGTACAGCTAGAGGACACAGTTAAGTGTCAGAGCAGCCCCCTTCAAGCATGCATAGACGAGGCTAGCAACATTTTTGGGTCACCTCTTTCCATTGGAGAGAGAGAGGTGGAGCCACCTAGGCAAACCTCATACGTTGACTTGGTTAGCAGGATGAGATGATCGAAGTTGCATAGCGTGTAGCATCCACATGTTGAGGTTGGATGGCGAGAGATTTTGAGTGGGTACCTAGTGGAGTGGGTTATAGAGATAGTGGTGGACTCGGGTGTAATTCAGTAAGAATTTCTAGGTGTTGGGAGTACAGGAATCCCAGACTGGCATTGGGATCTAGGTGGGACTACCTGTTGTTTCCCAGGGAGGTCAATTAACTATGTCTTGGAGGGTATAGTTAGCCTAGCAATTGAGCATGCACATTCTCTTGGGGAGTTTTGGTGAGCTCTAGTGGCCAACCAGTTTATGGGCAGACTCTCTAGGTTGTCTTGGTATGGCACTTGTATGCGAGGTCACAGGGTGATCAACATACCTTGGCAGGAGCTAGTCAGAGGAGGTGGCATTGACAGACAACCAAATGGTGCCTTGTATGGGGCCAATGATTCTTCACCTTTGTGTGGGGCACAGAGGTCACAGCAAAGCCGAGCAGTGGTGGTATCACTACTGACACTTAGGGAGATTCACTTCTTGGACCCCTAGGGGAGGGTTTGGAGTGATGATCCATTTTTCGGTGGGTATAGCGATGCGACGGTGGAGATGATGATACCGATTGGGGGTGGTCCGACATGTAGAGGCACAACTCTAGGTCATCACATCCAAGGATGTGTGGGAGCCTCTAGCATTGAGCAGTGCACTACCGATGGACATGGAGTTGCATGGTGGTGTACCGTAGTGTGTGGGACTGCATTGGGGAGTAGGAGTGTCCTACATTGCATTGAGATCACGCGAGGAGTGACCAATTCCTGGACACAGACAGGGCACGAGACGATATAGGGTGGTACAGCAGCAGCAAGGGGCATCCAGCAGTATACAGGGGTATGCCTCAGTGTGCAGTGGTAGGTCGAGGAGTACAGGGATGATCAGTGGTATGCGAGGGCGTATGGAGCTGCATAGCAGGGTCTTAGAGTATTGCATCCAGGGAGACTCATGGACAGGGACACCAGGCTTACCTTTGGGCGTAGTTCACTCAAGATTGATGGGGAGACAAATGAGCGATATTTGACGGTATCTTTGGGGACTCACGCACCCAACCCTCTTATACATCACTCACGGTCACAACCGATTTTGTTGTTGTCCTTTGGGACTTTGGGCATGAGCAACGGGGTACGCGAGGCTCATGCAACATATTTGGATGGCACTCAACACACTAGGGGAGATACTTCTCAGTAGTGGCACTGGGTCGGTGTGCTAGTTGGCAGCCACAGGTCAGGGGATGAGATGATCTTCTAGCAGGGGTGGCACATCAGTCATCGCTGAGCCTACAATTTGGGAGCAGGTCATGAGGAAGAAATGCCTCACTCTTTTCTCAGGGCGTGTCGAGACCATGCATGAGGAGAGGATACTGGGTACAGCATAGGTAGCATCCTAGTATGTGTCTGGGCTCTAGACAAAGTATCGACACATTATTGAGAGGGCGGATGGCATATTCAATGCAGATGAGGTGGCGAAGATAGAATAGGAGGGCATTCCTTCTATATGACAGGGTGAGCACTCTTCCTTATATGATTCCATAGGATCAGTTGAGGATGCTTCTGGGGAGCGAGAGCAGTCATGCAAAGATGGTGACAGTAGACCGGAGCTACAATCCAGTGTATGAGGTGAGCAGTCAGGGGACTCTATGGGAGATACTCTGGGTGATGAGTCACTTATGACGATTCAGCCAGAGCAGTATAGGATGGAGCCTGAGTCAGCAGAGGAGGATACTATGCACATCATGCATGATAGTCCTTTAGGGGAGAGCTAGATGGAGGCTCACATCGAGTCCGTGATGGATATGCGTCTAACCTTGGGGTCAGCCATTAAGGAGGAGTAGTCAGATGCACTGAAATCGAGTACGGTGACAGCAGTTTCAGATCCATATCCTCTGGGGATGTTGGAGATTGATGGAATAGTCCTATAGGGGGTGAGTAGACATCAGGAGCATTACATTCCCTATCAGGAGAGGTATGAGTTGTTGGATATGGTGGAGCACCCATTGTTGGGTCAACACACTAATGAGGTACAGATAGATGCACATGCATTTAGTAGGGCTACAATACTTTCAGGGAGCTGCATTCTCCAGGGGTACATTGATGGGGCTTGCAACATATCTAGCCCACTTTGGCACTTTATAAAGAGAGGTGCCTTCCACTACAGGCAGATCTCATCGGTAGATGGGGCAGAGCAGTGTGAGTTTAGTACGGGCTGGCGACAACACTCTAGACGTGTCTCGTATGCAGTTGTCACTACCTTGAATCCTTCTTCCATGGTATATTGGTGGGAGATCATGAGTTGGTACCCTCTTGATGGTGTGATCTTCTTCATAGGGATCATAGCGGAGCAGGGGCCCTTACACATGATAGATGTTACAGATTCTAGTTGGCAGTGGGACACAGGTCAAAATTTCTTCAACATTCCATCCCGACTTCAGGAGAGCAAGATTAGCATTGGATTGAGTCAGGGGCTAGATTGGAGGGATGTGATGAGTTGGTACACAGTTGGTGGGGCAGCATATACAGTTACAGGTATAGCACAACAAGAGCCATGGAGCATTGATGCTTGTTGGTGGTCTTCACTTCTTAGAGAATCAGTTATAGCTAGAGGTAGTGTGCAGTCCGAGCCGTGGGAGTTGGACAATGATTGGCCATCGTGGCATGGGGATCCGAGAGGATTGTTTGATGACAAGTACAGTGAGAGATTAGTTTGGGATCCCAACATTGAGAGATCCCTCCATATCAGGGTGATCCAAAGGACAGGGGAGATTCAGTGGTGCATCTGGGACCCAGGCACATTTTATAGTGATGGTGGGGAGCATCAACCAGAGAGGGGGCTTTTTCAAGCATTTCTTGAGGACAAGCATTTTTTGGCGGGGAGGAATGTAATATTCCCAATTAGCAGCAGCTAATTGGATATATTAATTTTGATCAATTTTGCCTACTATAGTTAAATTATAAATAAAAGTGAGTAGAGGGGGACATAACTCACTCTAAACATAAATTTCACTCCCTAGTAGACACAACCATGTAGCTTAAATAGGCCAAGGGGGGCAAAGAGACCACGTAGAGAGGGGACTCACTAGAGCACGTGGAGGGACTGCATAGGTTGAGTTGGCAATGTGGGGCCAAGAGAGGCTACGTTGGAGATGATGGACCTAGGATTTGAGAGAGAGGCCAACGTTATAAAATGACGAGAGCCTCCTCATTTTGGTCATTCGAGTTTATGCATTTGGAGCTCGTCATTACGACTTTGAGCATGCTAGCTGTTTAGCCTATCTATAGCACTATTTAGTGCATTGGGTGTCTCTGTTTGGAGATCTCACCCTCAGCCCCGGGAGACTTCAAGTGCTCGCTCGAGTGAGGCATTCCCATCAGTATTTTGTAGGAGGATCGAGTTGTGTCATTTGTGGAGGAAAATTGCATCTATTGAATACACAGTCCTAAGAGGGAGGATGGAACCCATATTGGGGAAGCTCCGGTGTGGTACTCTTTTGGAGGATTTTGGTCAGGAGATTGAGCAGGGGGACAACCCTTGCCTATTGGAGACTTTTTGTTGAGCGAGGGATCATATTTTTTATGATTCTAGTTAGTCTTAGTGTGGCCCTTGGGAGGATAGCGTAGATCCTCAAGGGAGGCATTTTCAGAGGTTTTCCATTCCAGAAACGCTCTATGGGATTTCCCAGGTTTGGTGAGTAGAGGCTGATTCCAGAGTTTTAGCTTATTCCGAGTAGGGGAGCAGCCCCGTATATTCATCTTGTTCAAACAGCAGTAGCTACATGGCAGTTGTCCAGCAGCATTGGACGTAGATCAGAGACCAACCATTCCAGCAGCATTCTGAGAGTATTTCTTAACTTTCCTTGTGCAGGTTTAGGTGCCATCACTCTAATCACCTATTGTACTCACTTATATTTCTCAGTATAATAAAATGGCTCAACATTCACTCTACATTTCTTGAGTATCTACTACATGTCCTGTATATATGATATTGAATGCTTGCACTACTGTTATTTTTCTCCTCGAGCATTCTCGTTTCTATACCACTTGGTGTGTTTCCCCATACTCTTAGACAGAGTCTAGAAAGGGCCAGATAGCCTCCATATAACACCCTCTTTTCAGAGGTGAAATATCTGGTAAATGCCCTCCCAGTCCATCTCTATTTGTATTTTTCTTGTTTTTTAGAGATATCCCTGAAAGGGGATATTACATTGTTGAAACAAAATAAAAACAACATATCAAAATCAAATAAGAAAATTTATCTTTCATACCTAGTCCTTCGAAAGTGAAAACAAGTACTTGTTGTAATGGCCATGCACCAAAGAGCAGAGTGTATTTCTTAAATCATATACTAAATATGAAAAGAATATGTTGTACATATCCTTCAAAAAAAAGATAACTCTCCAAGAACATAATCAATCTCCAGAAAAATAGGTTAATAAAAGATTGGAAAATTTAACTAGCAGGTTTCAGTGCTCAAGTTTCCAATTTTAAGCCTTTTGCACCTACTGAAGTATATATCTTTCATTATATCAAAAACAACAGCAAAAACCTTAATCTTGCAAGGCATCATTTAGAAATTGGTTTGTTTAACTGTCATTTGCCAATGACTACATTCAGATTTCAACATTGAACATTTATTTAAAACTACGCTAAATAATTTCCTTTCCTGTTAAAAATAGAATCATGATAAGTAAATAACAAGTCATAGTGCATACTATGTTTATCCTTAGAGTGAATTGCCTGAATTTGTTTTGAATCAACAAGTAAACATAAAAAAAAATTTCCTTTGAAGGTTTCCCACGAAACGTACTTTTCTATGTTTCACAAAGTAAGAAATTGTCTACTCCATTAAACATACTTTTCTATGTTTCACAAAGAAATTGAGTGCTTCACATTGGTCACTATCACAAGAAACCAAGCATAATACGAAATAGAGCCATCTTCAAGAACCTTAGGGAATGAATTACACTTCCCTATCTCGAATAAGTATACAAAATATCAATCACATACTCCATTTTGGTCGTGTAGTTTTAATTGAAATTGGATCATTACTAAGTTTAACAACTATTTGATTGGAATCTCTAATCATGACTACTAACATAGGAGAGTAAGTGAACATATTTGATCACACCTTGCTATTTTTCAAACTGAACACGACCATGATTTGTCATACGTTAATAAAAAATGTAGATTTAATTCGCATCATAACACAGCCACACACTTTGACAGACTTAACTCAAGACCTCGGGTGGTTAGAGTTAAATACAACATTTCATAACATAACCATGTGGATGTCATTAATGAAGAAGGTACCAAAACTAAATAATCTCCTGCAAAGGCTAACCAACCTAGAGACTGTTGAAGATTTTATCTTGTTTGCTTTGTCCTAAATCCTAATATGGCATATGCACTATTGGTTTGCATTTTATAACCATTTTAATTTGACCTTATTCATCCTGTCCTGATATGGAAGAGCTGATATCATTTTTCTTTTCATATCAGTTTCAATTTTCTGTGTGCAATGGGAAAAAGCCATGATACTCTTTATTTCTAGCCACAACACAATTTCTTTAGTGCATAAGGCTTTCTCAGTTTCAATTTGCCTACTGTTGTGTGTGATTTTGTTTGCAAGGCATTTGAAATAACCATTTTTTTCCACTCCCATGCCATTGCTAACTTGTTGTGGCCCATCAAGGGTGCTCTTGTTCGCTGGGGTCTGTTGGACTTCAGTGGTCTCAAGTCTACATATCTTGTGGGGGTTTGGTGTTTCCCCTCACACCCTTTCAGCATTTTATAGGTAATATAGGTTAGTTGTGCTTCTTTACCATACATATGTCACTCCTTCGCATGATGCCTAAAAAATTACAAAGGAATAGTTTGATTTATGTTTCACTGCTAGGCTCATGCTGCACTCTTGCATGAAGGCATGTGTCTTCATTAAGGGGTGGAATTTGATTATGTCTGTACAACGATGCTTTGTAAATCATAGGATTCAATAGCTCATGGGTAGAATGTTTTAGTACTTAGTCCCAACATCACCTGCCCTTTATATGTTTCTATGGCAAAAGCATTTGTGCTATCCACCCTTTCTGCATAATATTCTCATTGTACTCATATATTTTTATCGATAGAACTTGGAGGCACACATGCATGTATGTTTTTCCTCCCTCTTGTAGACAAAAATTGAATTTAACATCCCCCATTCTAACAATATTAGAGAAGCATGCATATAATTTTGAATTCGATTACAAGAACTTATGTTGCTTTGTACATCAAGCTCTGGACTAGTGGAAACTTAAAGAATTTTTTGTGACAATGACATGGTTTCAAATCCTAACAGGCATGCTCCTGAGTCCTCCCTTGAATGAGGTTTTCCAGGTGTGGCTCTTGAATATATTGAATAATATTGACATATTCAGATTATGGTATGGTCCTAGCAAGGTACCAGTTCTTCAGTCAAATGTGTTGAGCATGGGTAGAGCTTCTTACCAGGTTTACCATCCATGTAAAAACAATAGGTTCCTATTTACAAATAAATAAAGGAACTATTTAACCTACTGACATATTATGGTATGGTGCTAGAAAGGTACCAGTTCTTCGCTCAAACGGATGGGTAGATATTCTTTCCAGGCTTACCATCCATGTAGAAAAAATAGGTTTCCAGATATAGAATAAATAAAAGAATTTATTTTGTTTATGAACTATTCTCACTGTTGATAATGCGTACTTAAATTGAGGTGGTAGTGCATCATATGGATCATCCGTGTCATGTGAAAAAAAATTAGGCTTACCTGACTCTAGAGAAGAGTGTGGTATTTCTGTAATAGTCCAATGCTTCATCCATGAGCTTTTTATGCTCCTTCAATCCTTCAAGAAGACCCCTAAAATAACCCTTGTTCTCTAAGCTTCTCCTAAATGCCTCCCATCCATTATTTCTACTCCTTGTTGCTTTTAGTGTCGAACTTTGGACTCTAGAAACCCATGAGCCACTCAATCCAAGTTTTGGATTTTCCGTTTCGAACTAATAATGCGATCATTGTTGATACATCATCATCCACAACTTATCTTCATACCCATTTCCTCCTCCTTGTAATTTGGAGATGATAGAGGTGGCATCTAAAAGCAACATGATGCTTGAAAGGTTTTTTGCATGAGCTAAGCGTACATGGCCCTTGACACCCTCACAGAGACATCCACCATCTCCTTATTGCCCAAAAACTTCTCCATCCAAGACGTCACCTTCAAGGAATCCACGTCCTGGTCATAAAAGGCATCCACTGCCTTAGAAATTAAGTGTGCCTCGTGCTTCAGAACATGAGCCATGCTCAGAGGAACTCGAACCCTGAACCTATGCATGTTAAACCTAAATTTATCGGGATAACCCTTAATACAAATGTTTATAGCTTTCTTAATAGCATCACTAGTTATGGTTTGTAGAAACCACTGGTGAGAGCCTGCGAGGAGTCCCATACTGAGGTTTTCACCGGTAAATGGTAAAGGACTACAAAGGAGTCCCATACTAAGGGTTTCACTCATGAGAGCCCACAAGGAGTCCCATATTGAGTTTAAAGTGATTGATTTATTTGTCTGTGAACCTGGGTCTCTTTCCTTTCTCCACACTTTTCCTCACCTACAAATGGACTACAAGGTTGTTTGTGGGAAGGAGGATGGCCTACCAAGTATTGAGAGTAGATCAATGTTTAGAAGGAGTCGCTAACATCGTCTCTTGGAAAGGGAGGATCATGATATTATTGGAGGATAATAGGGTGGGATATTGTATCAAAAACATAATTCCACGATAGCAAGATTCCCAACAGTTGGCCCATCATAATAAGAATGACATCGGGGCCAATTTGATAAAATTAAATTTTGATAAATATTGTTTTTTATCAAGGAAAAAGTTTTGGATTCTCCTAAAAATATGCACTTGTTATGTGTATTTCAAATGTGAATTTCAAAATCAGAATATGATGTGTCTGGCCCCTCAATTGTTCACAAGAAGTGCTTCTAGAATTTTGGACATTTGGTACTTCTATCTAGGAGGAGAATTGGATGCATATGCCACAGTAGTTTTAGGTTCGATGGAGGACTAGCATTGTAAAGAGAGGATTTTTGTGTTTATTTGTGCACTAACTATCCTGAGTCGGTTTTGGGGCTTGGGTTGTGAATTGTGTTGGATTCATGAAATATTTTGTGCCTATGCTAAAGGATTGCATTGGAATCCTTACATTGGAAAAATTTAAGTTGTGCTAGTATTTTCCACCCTATTGTGCTTGATTCATTATATTTTCTTACACATATTCATATGGATTGGAAAATATTCAGCATGTGTGAAATGTCTCTGCATGATTGTGATCATTGTAAGAGGATGAGTTGTTACCATGTTGTTGAAAACTTGTTGCATGTTTTGTTTTCAATTTCTTCACAAGATTGTAGCTTTAAACATAGTATTTACTTCTCACATCATAATATTTCTAAAAATGACTTCTCAAACTCCGTTTAATCAAATAAATGCATCCTAACTAAATGGGTGCATATTCATTATCTCGAATTCATTTGTTATCACTTTGAAATATTGGCACAAAAAAATTAATGAAAAGATGGGTCATTTTAGATACATCTTAAGAGAAGAAGCAATGGATTCAATAGCCATGAGATAAAATCAAAATAAACAGGATCTTGTGAATCTTGAAAGGCTAGACACACCACTAAATCTAATAAACTGCTGATATAGATCAGTGATAAGTACCTTGTTCCACTGTAATTGCTATTTAATTTGGTAACCTGCGACCATTAATGTGAAGAACATCAGGATTACCAATAGATCTGTGCACATCAAGTGTTCTTCTAAGGATCTGCCAAAATATAGAATATAGTCAGAGATTGATGCATTGCAAGAGAACATTCTGGTGGACGGGTTGAAGTTGAACATAACAAGACTCTTTAATTCCAAGAGATGTACATGTTTTAGGGATGGATTAATAACTTACTGAAATTTTGGTTGTGTACCAGTCACCTATAAGCAGAGTTATATCACCATCAGGCTGAGGGAATGGAACAAGGATCAGGGCCCTGCAAGCTACACTTAGTCCTCCGAAGCCCCCTGCAGCTTTCTGCAGATACAATGATGGAAGTAATAGTAGCTACCTATCTCGTCCTTCACTTGGAACTTGTACATAAAATTATTTCCTGGTGGTATGGGGCAGCTTGTGCTAAGTACTCCATCTTGCCACGAATTTCTCCATTATCCGGTGGTCTGTAATATTCTATAACAGCTAGGTACTCACTAGGAATGTGCATGTATTGTTTGATGTGTTCTACAGAAACAATGTAGTTCACAAATGTAAATTGGTTTTGTATACTTTCAGCAAACGATCTGTTCATTAATGATAGACCGTAAAAGAAGGCCATCCCAACGAAACCTACCCCAGGTCAAATTGTTAGGAATGATCATCTTATACATAAAAACATTCAGTAACAACAGAAATCACCCACAGTTGACAATTAGTTTCATTGTTCATACCAGGATTGAAGCTACCCTGTGGGAGTAGAACCATAGCAAGAGCAGAGGAGCAAAGAACAGTTGCATTTAGCACCTTTAGACGCTAAATCAACCATTTAGTGGCTCAGAAACTGTGGAAAAGGGGCTTGAATTTTTGTCAATAAAGTCTAAGTTCTTCTTCAAGAATTGATCCTCAACCCTGAAAGCCCTAATGGTCATTTCTCTTACTATGGACTCACCAAAATGATCTTCAATGGGTTATTTCGTTGCACCATTTAGTCTCATCAGTTCTTTAGCAGAAGCAAAATAGTCTTCTCAAATACCACTGCGTTGTCTCCTGAATTGTGCATTGACGGCATGTCATTTCCCTCATTCTTCCCGCCACTCTCCATAGACGTAGTGGGTTGATTTTTTTAATGTGATTGCGGCTTTAGAAAAGGCACGAATTAGAGCGTGAGTTTATCAGTTATTTGGCAGAAGTAAAATAGTCTACTCAAATACGACTGTGTTGTCTCCTGAATTGTGCATTGTGGGCATGCCAATATTGCCCTCATTCTTCCCTCTTCCCGCCACTCTCCTGAATTTTTGAATGTGATTGCAGTTTCATAAGGCACAAATTAGGGTGTGACTTTTGAAAGCTATTAAACTCTATTTCTAATGGCGGGACTCTCTTTGTGTTAGTGGCTTTGAAAAATAATGTCCACGGTCTTTATTTTTCCTATTTTCAAATATGGGTATCATTTATTGTTTATTTTGAACAAAATTTGAATGTGTGTTTTATTTGAGTGACGTGGAAAAATAAAAATTTTATGTGTAAAAAGGGACAATCACTATATATATATAAGGAAGAGGTAATATTTATAGTAGAAAAAATTCTACAATAAGGGGATTTTTAAGAGAATTTTGTGGAGAAATTTTAATAAGAGAAGTAATAAATTAGGGTAAAAAGGATTATTAAGGGAAAAAGAGTAATAGGTTGGTTGGCTTAATTGGTTATTATCAATATTGTAGTATTTGTTAGTTCTTTATTTCCCCTATCTAGGTTCAAATTTCTGCTGAGACATTTGTCTTATCTTTATAACACTGGAAAGGACATAGAAGCCTCCAAGGAGTAGGACCACCACACAAGTGTATCTCCAAATGTCTTGACCATTCTTAATAAATCACATGTTATTAGTGTATACTAGCAGCATATTGGATATACTTTTGGGTTATAGTGGCAATCATTCCATTTCATCTCAATTGTACCTCAAAACACTTTGATTAATTACCAGTGTTGGGTTTCTCTATAAACTTTTCCTAGAAGTGAAAAAGAACATGACTTTCATTAATCTAGAAGGGTAGTTTCCCCAATGAGTGTGACCACCCCACAAGTGTATTTAGAGATGTCTTGACCCTTACTAAATCATATGTTATTACTATAGACTTACAACATATTGAATATACTCTTGGGTTGCAAATTAATGGAAATCATTTCAGTCCATCTCAAGTGTAGCTCAAGTCACTCTAATGAGTTGTCGATCTCAAGTTTCTCCATAAAGTTTTCCTTGAAATAAAAAAGAGCATGTCTTTCAATCTTTAATTGGATGAAATACATATCCTCCTTGTGAAGAATTTCTTTACTTCATTAAGTAAGGGTTGATAAGTATCTTCTTGGTTTCATTGGTTTCATCAAAGAATTAACATTTTATTCATCAACTCTTGATGATGAGAGGATGAATTCTACTGTGAATTATCACGTGTGTGCTAATTTTCTCTTTTCAATTGTAGTTTTAACCTCCACAGTTAATTTGGCTTAAGTCCTTTAGGTAGTCATCAATCACTCACTCAGTGCCATGTGCACCAGTAGAAAATGATGAAATTAGTGACTAGGTGACTAAAAACGTTAGTCATCACAATTATTCCAAGTAAATTACTACTAAATTTGAGCAATTTTAAGTGACCAAACTAAAAATGACTAACTTAAACGACTAATTAGTCATTTAAGTTAGTCGTTTTTAGTTTAGTCACTTATTATCTAGTCGTATATTTTATCCCTAGACTAAATTAGTCATTTAAGTTGGTCATTTTTAGTTCGGTCACTTAAAATTGCTCAGATTTAGTAGTAATTCACTTGAAATAATTGTGGTGACTAACTTTATTAGTCACCTAGTCACTAATTTCATCATTTTTTACTCGTGAAGAGAGTTATTTTGAACTAATTATTTTTCAGACCCTTCGACCTTTCCCTCTCCTACCTCCACATTAGAATAAAAGCCAAGTGGTTGGATTGTCATTTCCTATGTCTGCAGCTAAGATTTCTTACTGATCTATTGTTTACCCTGCAGACTTCATACCAATTTCTCTTTCACCAGAGGAATTGCATGGAGATGTGGCTCCGAATTGGACTCTTAGTTCATCTTCTACTCAGGATTGCCTTGATACCACTCTTATATCTAAGGAGGCCATCCTTGAAGTAATGACTAGTGTAGAGAGATCGTGCGATGATTTGCATCATCGGTCCTATTTTCTACTAGACTTATGAGAAGTTGAAACAAGTTCCTCTAGCCTTTAGTCTTATGGTCTTGTTCACCCAGTATTGAACCCTTTAGCACCAACATAGGTATTTTTTGAAGGGAGCATGGTTGTCATTTCTACTACTACCCCAATGGACATCTCCAGAGATCCCAACATCATTCAGAATGTCTTCATTGGAGCTAAATGTTCCCCTGAAGAGACTCAAACTTACACTGATCTCTTTCGAGAATTTTGGGATGTGTCTTCTTGGTATTATGAGGAAATGCCTAGTATAGATCCATCTATTGTCCAGCATGAGATCAATACATACGATAATGCTAAGCCTATTTAGCATAATCTTTGTCTGGTCAACCCTACGAAAGCTACAACTATCAAAGCCAAGGTTGAGAAGATGCTAAAGGCGGGTTTCATATACCATATTCCATTAACTGAGTGGGCTTCGAATCCAGTTCCTATGGACAAGAAACAAGTAATGATCCAATTCTGTATTGATTTCAGGGATTTGAAGAAAGCTTTTCCTAAAGATAATTACCGCACACCGTTTATAGATAAGATTATTGATGTGTGTGGGGAATGATATTTTATCCTTCATGGGTGGTTTCTCAGGATATAATCAGATCACTATCCATCCTAAATATCAGCATAATACTACTTTTATCTACCCTTGGGTACCTTTTCTTACAAAAATATGTGTTTCGGCCTTAAAAATGCTAGATCTACCTTTCAACGGGCTATGTCCTATGCCTTCCAGGACATCAAACATACTATTGAGGAGTCTTTTGATGATTTAGATTCTCATTATCGAAAGAGGATTGATCATCCTTCACACCTTAGTCAAGTTTTTGAACGATGTCAGTATTAAAAAATTTGATTGAACCCTAATAAGTGTGTTTTCACTGTCACATCTGGTCAGTTGTTTGGATTCATCGTGTCTACGAAAGGGATTCGGGTAGATCCCTTCAAGGTTGAGGAAATACTTCAGTTGCCTCCCCAGTCTTTGATCCGTCAGATTCAAAGTCTACAAGGAAATGCCAATTTATTATGGAGAATTATTGTGAATTATGCCAAGATTACAAAGGGATTTATGAGGTTGTTAAATAAAGGAGTTCCATTTTCTTGGGATGAATTTGATCAATTTTTGTTTGATGCTTTGAAAAAAACATTGACATCTGCTCCATTACTGAGTTAGTCTGATTATAGCAAGGATTTACTCTTGTATCTCACTGCAGCAAAATCTACCATAGGCACGGTTCTGGTTCAGGAAGACAATGCTCTTTGTGAGCATGTTTTATACTACCTTAGTCCAGGCTTGGTGGGTCCTGAACTCTGGTATTCTCCGATTGAGAAACTAGCTTTGGCAGCTGTCCATGTTGTCCAGTGGCTCAGACATTATATCCTCCTTCGCAAAACTTACATTTTGGTGACATTTAATCCATTTCAATTTTTTCTCAGTAGGCGAGTGATTGGGGGCAAATACAATCTATGGATTTTTATTTTTCAAGAGTTTGATCTCTAATTCCTGTCTACCAAATCCAAGAATTCATTGGTATTTGCAGAGTTGATTTCTGAGTTTCCTTATGGAGAAGAGATTGTTTATGAAGAATAATTTCCTGATGAACATATTTTTCTCATTTCTTCACAGGATCCTTGGTATGGAGATCTCATAGTTTATCTTGAGGCTGCGAATTTTCCCTTGGATTTTTCGAAAGATGAGCATCAAAAGTTGCGTCACTTAGATAAAATTTATTTAATTATCGGTGAGACTCTATATCATCATGAGGTCGATTCAATCCTTAGACACTGATTAACTCTCAAAGAAGCTGAGGTTGTGCCGAATGATTGCCATAGTGGAGCTTGTGGTGGTTATTTATCTGGGCTTGCTACAACCCAAAAAATATTGTGTGCAAGATACTTTTGGCCCTTGATTTTTAAAAATTGTGTCAAGGTGATCAAAAAGTGTCATCCCTGTCAAGTTTATACTTGGAATATACACACTGATCCAGCTTCGCTCTTTCCTGTCATCACTGTCGGTCCATTCACAAAGTGGGGTATAGATTATACTACTTGTAACCCACCTTCAACTAAGGTTCATATGTACATTATTGTAGTTGTAGACTACTTTACAAAGTGGGTTGAGGCTATGCCTACTTTTGGGAATGATGGTGAGATAACAGTCATATTCCTATTGAACCAAGTCATTTCTCACTTTGGTATCCCCAAATAGATTGTCATTGTCCATGGCAGTAATTTCCCTAACAGTATGATGGCAGAATTGGATCTCAAATTGGGTTTGCAGCAGTAGAATTCATCTCCTTATTATCCTCAAGCCAATGGGCAGGTTGAAGTCATTAACAAATCCTTGAATACAATTCTTTAATGGAAAATTGATAAATCCAGATCCAATTGGCATGTCATGTTGTACCAAGATGTCTGTAAAGACTACAATGGGTTTGACTCCATTTGAACTAGTTTATGGGTTGGAATCTATATTTCCTATTGAATGCGAAATTCCTTCCCTTAAGCTTAAAGTTGAGCTTCTTCCGGACACTTCTAGTATCGAAGAATTCCTTATCCATCTATAACATCTTGATGAGTAGCACTGAGATGCAGCTATGATGAATGAAGCCCATAAGAAACAAGTGACGATTCAGTATGATAATATGGTCAAGCCTAGGTTTTTCTCTGAAGGTGACCTTGTCTTGGTTTATGCCCAAGAGAAATATGCCTTAGGGGCACGCAATTTCAAATCCATGTGTTATGGCCCCTTTATCGTCAAGAAAGTCCTGAAAAGAGAGCTTATGAGTTGGTTGAATTTGATGGGAATGAGCTGGCAGAGCCTAGAAATGGGGTATATTTGAAGAAGCATTATGCCTAGGTTTCGTCATAGAATTTTCTTTGTTATATATATATTGTATTTTTGTACATGTATTTTTTTATTTATTTTTGGTGTGACTTTGATGATTTTGATCTACTTTAGCAGGTATAATTGGATGAAACGATTCATTTTGGCTTTACCGATGGTACTAGTAGACATACTCGGAACTTGGCTTCCAGGGATTGGGTAATTCACTATCCATTCGGTCAGTTGTTAGTCTCAAAAGGTGTTTGCATTGGTCCTGCTACGAACAGAGTGGCAGAATACACTGTAGTAGTCAACCTACTCTTAGAGGCAATATCTCTTCGTGTTGATTCATTAGTAGTTTACTTGGATTCACATCTGGTGGTTTCACAATTAAACAACACTTATCATGTCAGAGACGTATTTTTTCATCGATTCTTTTTTAGGGTAGGTTTGTTGCAAAATTAATTTCAATTTATTACATTAATTCATATTCCTTAATCTCATAATTGGTTAGCAGACTCATTAGCTAATGAAGGACTTGATTGGCACTTTAATCATTCAATACTTTAAAAACATCAAAAACATCATTCATCATTGTAAATTTGGGGCGATCACATGATATAAAGTCACTATGTATATATATATATATGAGAGTGTTCAAAATATACAAAATTGGACCATCATGTCCTAAAAAATTAGGGCTTATTCTCGATCATGGATATCATAAAAAATAATAATACAATCATCTGATCAAATCTAAATATACTCTTGAAGCCCCTACCCAACATTTCTGTTTCGTTAGAACACAATAGTAGTAGCTATGAGGGGGAATAATCCAGTCTCGTGGTACTCCAACAACCCTCCTCTAGATAGCCTCAGGAAGATCCTTTAAAGATGCCATGGGTACTTAGCGAGTTAAACGCTCCAAGTTTATCTAGATGGCATGGAGGGTCCTTCCTGGGTCTTCAACATCCGACTCGCCTCTGCATCGCCTATGTCTTGGGTAGCCCTCTAGTCTAACTAGTCCCATGTCTGCATCGTGATCATTAAAATTTTGTAAGTCATATTGTCCTATCAAAAAATATTTTCATTTCACATATAATTTGAAAAATCAATCAAAAAGATCACATAATAAAAAAATATTGTCCAATATTACCAATGGCAACCCATGATGCTCCGGGTGGAAGAAACAAATCAGAATTTGCTCTGAAATCCATCCCAACATAGGGAAAGTCCTCTACTAAGATGACCTGTTATGCCCACCACTAGAAGAACTCATCATCCCATGTGGTTCGGGGAACTTCACTTCCCCCCAGTATCTTCATCAAGTCTGCCTATTTGACTATTCTTAGATCTCTTGTGCTACTCATGGAGGAGATGATATTGGGATGAAGCCCTGAGACTCTCTCAAAGAAGAATGTTAGCAGAATAGTAACGTATCCAAAGTGTTTTGTCATTACCTTCCGGATGGAAGTCAGTTGCTTCTTCATATTATCCAAGAAGGTTGTGCACGAATCATAGAGATGGGCCAAGCATTCCACTGCTAGGCTCATATGAGTACGTGAGGCCCGGTGAAGGGATGTTGAACCTGCCACTCTGCCAATAGTGAAGAGAATGATTTTCATGTACAAGTCCCGTACATATTTGATTTGGATCCAAGTCCCCACCTTCTTTGCACCATCCACATAGTATACCTGGACATTGTAATCTACATTAAAATCTCCAGTGGGGTTACCATGCAAATAAACTAGTTCTCCCCTCTGGAAAAGTACAATGATAAAATAGATATCTTTTAGCTCAATCCTCAATGGCATATGATCAATAATAAATAACTCTTCATCTAGTTCCCAATAATTGACCAACTTCTCGAGAAATTGATTATTGGTTTTCATATTTGGCATTTTGAAAATTTTCAATAAACCACAGCTCCAAGGTAATTCTAATTATTGTTGGTCCTCCATCACCTCATTATCAATTGCACTATCCTCTCTTTCCCTCTAGTTGATTGTCATCCTGGAAAATTTCATCCATTAACCCATTAGATATTAGTCTTTGAATTCTGCTCTGCACATACACTACTTCATTCAGACAAAGTTTCGTCTATACACGAGTTCCTCATTATGAGCCCACGTATACGCAGAGAGTTTCAAGAAAAAATATTTCCTAGAGTCAAAAATATAAAAAATTTCTTGAAATAGGAATGAAATTGATAAACAAGATGAGTACAAGGATTACCTGACTAGTTTGAGGTGATTTGGTGGTTGGTTGCTCTGTTTGCAAGAAGGGTTTTTTTTTGCTCCAGAGTTCTTTTTCCACTTCTGCACTGCACAAATGACCAAAATGTGAGTCAAAATGCTTATTTATGCCGATAATTTGAATTTTTTCGCAAATTTAATTTGTGTCTATTTTTTGAATTTGGTTAAGGTTGTTTAACCTTTTGCCTTATAAGTGTTGGGAAAATTTATTTTCAGGTACATTCTAGTGAATTTGAGATATTTCCAATTTTACTTCGTATCCATGACCGCTGACCTGTCATGGAAGGTATTTGATCCTGAACTGGCATAAAGGTCAGGGAATTCACTTTCCAGTGCATTATTGTATACTAGCCTCCATTCTTATCACTTTCCATAGGGTCGATCCCATCATCTCATGACTATTTAACCAATTTCACTCGCCTATTTTTAAATCATGATTTGGTGTTAGAGACATCCTTTACATGGGCTTCCTAGTTAGTTCCTTGCTAGTATTTGTCACCCATGCTGCAATTTGTCTAGGCTCGGGAGTCCTCTTTAGTCCCGCCATGACTTATGCATTGAAGCTTCATTCTTATTATTCTTTGTTATCTGTATTCTATCCATTTACCTTAGAGGCTCCAATTGTTATCAAGTTGTATTATTGCATTGGATATTGACTACTTGTTTATCTTGGCCTTTAGCCAGCTTTATTTGGACTCATGTTTAAGTCCTCTATTGACCATGTCTTTTTGTACAAGTTAACCATGCAATCACTCAGCCTTTGCGACTTGACAGCTTTACCCATGGATGGAACATCCTTTTGAGTGTCACTTACTTGTTTTCACCACCTTGCATTTAGCATAGGATTGTTCCTATCCCAGAAACTAGAGAATTTTTTTACTAACACTTGTTTTATCCATTGTACTATATGAATTATTTTATTCTTTTTTAGGCTTTGAAATATGAAAAAGAAAAAACAAATTAAATGTTTGGAAAAAGAGCAGGAATGGGACAATACTTCCATACTTGATGGCATCTATAGTGTTTGTTGTGTCTCCCATGAACAAAGCACAAAAAATCTAAGTCTTTTCTCCATTTGGGGTCGTTTTAGTTTTTGACTTAGGAGAAGCCATAACCTCGTTATTGATTCAGTACTCCCCTGGTTGGTTATCTATTCCAATCATATGGAGGGTTTGTTTATGCCTCATGCATGAAAAAATTATACAAAGTTATCATTTGCTGCCATAGTCAAAATGAGTCGTAATTTTGTTCAAGAGAAGTTAACCTAAGTTGACCTTTCTGTGATGTCTCTTGACTCATTTTTCAGTAGCCCATCCCGGTTTTGTCAGTATCTTGTTCTATCACATCAGCTATTTGGTCCTTTGGTCGTGTTGGTTTTAGAAGGTCTGCATTGAATTCTTGTTGGCGGGTTTGTCTCTTATCGACTTTGACATATTTCTCTGAGATTAAACCTAGAGCCGCACCCTGACCATATTTACATCATTGATAGGTGACCTTGTGCTCAACATTTGATCAACATCATGGGTCTTTGACTGAGTGGTTTCCCTTGTGTTCAACTTCATATTACATTATCACACCTGGGATTTGTGTAGTACTTTGATTTCCATTTGACCCTATTGATGGATATCTCACCTCTTTGTCATCTTTTCATTATTAGCTAGTTCAGAGGGTTTGTTCTGTGTGCTAGCTACATTTTGTGCATGATGGAAACATACTTTGGGTTGGTTACCTCCCTTTTCTTTGTCTGATTCCTTCCAAACCTTGGCCTGTGGGTTACACTTTGCGCTAGACTGATGTGGGGTTCCTTAATGCCTTCCTTCCAGTAGATCTTTTCCCATCGACTCCGACACATTGCTCTGGTAAAAAGGTCTAGAGTCCCTTTTTCAGTACCTTAGGGTTTGCAGTCATTAGTGGCAGACTTCTTCACTATCGAAAATGAGAATACATCAATGTCACCTGATTTATATATTCTCTCAAGTGCCCAACTCCAACTCATTTATTCGCACATGTTAGATTGTATTGGGGCACCTTGACACTCATTATCATTATCGGTGGGTTGCCTCGTGTTTGTTAACGGTATACATCAAGGACCGGTAATCAAACGATTTCTCACATGGTCGACCTTAGCTCATTTATTCCCATTGTGTAGAATTGTTCCAAGGTGATTGGTGAAGACCTCGAGTTTTCATCAACATGCTTTGCCTCACTTTGACAACTCCTTCAGTTTTCTGCGAGTGACACCATCCACCTCTATATGTTTCAGTTTCATCACAAAAACACCTTATATGTTGGTGCCCGAGCTGCGTGTTGTACCATTTTTTCCACCACTTGTGATTTGGTATATGGAGATTCAGTTGTCACTTTAGTGATCAGATATATATGCAACAGCATTGGTCAGTATTTTATATATGATACATGGACATGATTTTGACCTATACTTTCAGGTAATGATCAGATGATTCACTATGTATTTTACATTTCAGTTATACTTTTATACATATTGGATCCCCTCCATACTTGATATGTGGACATGATTTTATTTCATTGAGCATGGGTATGCCCGCCTCAAACATGAGATATCTTTCTGATTTCTATCACTAGTTTTTGGCAGGCTGAAATCTGGTGAAGTCATCTCTAGTCCTCGCAAGGTTCTTTCTATGCACATAATACATTTTGGCCATCATGTAGCCCTTATGACCTCATATTATGGGGCATCTGTTATAGCATCATTTAGCACCTCTATATACTTGATGAATTATGCATTCGCCTTGGGTATCACTTGCATTCAGACTTGGTCACATTTCTCAAAAAATAATATTTTAAAATCCATATGCAACTCTGCCCAGTTTTTTTCTGCGTGCACACACAGGTCCATCCATAGCTGACCCAGGTATGGTATTTAAAATATTAAAAAAATATAAAATTTCCCTATTATTGAGGTGTGGTTTATAGTTTTTCTTGTAACTTAACTACCCCAACTTATGGCCTAACTGTTCCCTAACTGAAAAAACTAATTTGAGGAAGTATAAATACGCCTCAAGGGAATCACTCAAGGGAGGAGAGAGAGAATATAATTGATGTTATAGCCTATTATAGCAATGTTCAAGTATGATATTTCCCATGTGCCTCCTACACTTCCATGGTTTTCAGGAAACCCTTGTTTACTTGTGATGATCACCCTCATTCTATGTGACATCCTTTGTGTACCACTTATGGAAGAAGCTTTGTGAGGTTAGGGCTGGACGAATATGGAGGAAGGTTTTTCTGAAGGCCATGGCAGATCTCAGGTGATTTATCCACTATTATTTTATGTATATGTTATCAATAAAATAAGCACCATCATTGTTATAGCATCATTTCTCACCTTGACATGATTCATGATTGCTTTATGGCTTTATGGGCACCCATTCCTACAGACTTGGACAAATTCACTTAAAAACAGTGTAAAATCCTCCATACGCGACTATGCCCGTGTTTTTCCGCGTGTATACGCGAGTACATCTAGAATTTTCCGCGTATGCCATTAAAATGATTAAAAAATATATAAAAAATCCCTAATTTCGCGCTGGGTTGATGGTTACTCAGGTAGTTCAACCACCCCAGCCCGTGGCCAACTGTTTCCAACTGCTGAAACCACTTGGAGGGACTATAAAAAGCCCTCATGTGTATGGCCTAAGGGAGAGAGAGAATTATTATTATTATACTCTGTTGGTATTCCCTATCCAAGTCTGATTCCCCGTGCCTCCTGCACTTTCCCAGTTCATTGTAGGAAACCCTTGTTTCCTTGAGATACACATCCCTTTTTATGTTATCTCGTATGCACCAGTTTGGAAGGAGTCTTAGCGAGGCAAGGGCTGGACGGATCCGGACGACGGTCTGCGAAGGCCTTGGAAGGATCAGGTGATCTCTCCACGATTACTTTTGTACGTACTATTTATAATACAGAAGTATCATGCTGTTCCCGAAATAAACGTGTTAGTGTATGCTTTTATGTATGAGAATATTTTTTATACAAGCATTCATTATGATTTATTTAATGTTTTATATGAATCTCACTAACATATAGAGTAGAAATATGCTGTACAACTTGTCCTTTGTGCTGGTTTCTTCTTGTATTTCAAGTTAAGGAGGAAGGACGGTTGCAGGGAGTTTGAACTCCACGTGGATCTACTTCAAACGTAGGACCAACGGGTAAACCTCTCATTCTGCTCTATTTAGTTTTTATGAATGTGCATGATCGTGTGGGTCTCTGTTAAGTAGTACGCCCCTGCTCTGTGGAGGTTGAATCCCAACCAACCTCTAGGGTGTTAATTCCCCAAAACAGAACTGGCGACTCTGCTGGGGATCACATTTTTGTGATTCTCCTGTTGGGTTGTTTCAGCTGTTTGGTAGGTTGCCAACAGTTTTTTCTGTCTTTTACAGTCCAGTTTGCTTTCTTGCAGTCAGTTTGAAGTCTTGGTATCTTTCCCAGGCTTGTACTTTTTGTTTTTCATTATCTTTCTTTGTATACGCTCTTTTGTTTGCACACAGTCGCGTATACCCGCGAGTTTGTGTAGAAGGAACCGCGTATACGCGAGTTTCCCTCAACACAGACGCGTATACACGCTGGTTGCATAACCGCAGGGTCGCGTATACCTAGGCTGATTTTGAAATTTTGAGTTTATTGGATTTTTGGTCCTTTCTGGCTGTGGAGGCCTGTGTCTACAGTGTCTCTGTGTTTACTGGAGTGTGAAGGAAGTGGTTTCAAGTCTTGTTTCTCTTTCGTTTGTCCGAAAACTAATCTTTTTGGCAAAGTGTCCTTGTTGGTGCTGGCACTCCTGGATTGAGTTCCAAGATTGCTTTCTGAGCATTCTTGGCTGTTCTGCTTTATCAGAACAGAGAGCTTCTGCTCACTGACTCGCTCCTATCTTTGTGTTGTGCTTTGCATTGCAATTTTTTCTTTGTTTTCGATTGGTTTTCTTGAGTTCCATAGGCTAGGGTTTTGTTGCAATTTTCGAAGAACTTTTCTTGCTTCTTTGGAGTCTTTTGTTGCAGCGAGTTTGCACTATTTGTCTAGGCTGATTGGCTGAGTTTTTGGTCTTCCGTTGCTCTTATTGATCTTGCTACCATTAGCTTTATAAGGTTTGGGAGCATTGTTGAAGTTTGTGCTTGAAATTCGGTCTCGTTTTGGCTTGGATTGTGATAGTTGTGCTTGGTCTTTTTTGAGCTCTTGCTTTATAAAACTAAAAAGCCCAAAAAACATTTGTTTTGCTTTTTGTTTTTGCATATCAAAAACTCAAAAAACATTGTTTCTTGTTTTTGTTTTTGTTGTTGCCTTTTCATTTTCGTTTGGTCATATCTTTTGGAGCTTTTGTGAAGTTTCTTGCTTCTAGTTTTCGGCTTGATTTTGAGGAAAGATTGTCATTTGATTTCCTCTTCTTCTTGTTGAGTATTTTGGTGTCTTATATTAAGAGTTCTTGTTTTCAAGAATTGGCTTTCTGGACAACAAAAAGATGAGTTAAAACTGAAGGAGCTTTTTGGGAAATTTCACCTTGTTTCAAGAGACTTTTTGCATCTTAGAATTTACATGCTTGTAGTCATTTGCATTAGGTGCATTGAATCATTTAGTTAGCTTCTTAGTTTTTGTGAGTGTGAGTTTGTAATTCGAAAAGAAAAATACATTTTTTTAGTCTCGTAGAACCTCTATAGAAATTGCTCTTCATCGAAAGACAAAGAACTGCATGTGCATGTAGTCAGGTTTTTATTAATTTCTTTCGCGTCAAAACATCATTGGTTTCATCTCCATATCCTTGTGACTTAATACAACAGCCCTTAAAATAAGAGATTTAATCTAAAATCAACTAGCAAGTTTTACTAAGTGTCAATCACCAACTAGCTAGGTTGTAGGGCCTTGGAATAGGTGAGAGGAGAGTTAACTCTCCAAGGCCGCTCAAACAAACATAGAAGTTGATTAATTGAGCGAAATCCAACTCCGTGAGGTGGACTGGGAAATCTCTCATCCGAGAGTCAAGCACGAGGGGAAGTGAAGGTTAAGAAGAGGGATACCCCCCCTCCGATTAGCTGAATCTGACCTCAAGACCGTTCCGCCCAGCTTCTGATATGGATTGGTGTCCATAGTTGCCGTTCCTAGGTTCCACACAGGTGACTGCGGGGGGGAATACCCGTGGTACCTGAGGAAGACGTCGCATCACTTTCAGCAGTACTTCTGGGGGGTGCCCTTGCGAAGCTTGGGTGCTTGAGACGGCAAAGGCTGTCGTTAGGAGGTCAGCGTAACTGTTTCTGATACCTTCGCTAGTTTTTCTGGGCCCTAATCATCCCAGACTGCTTTTGGAAGGCCCTATACTTCGCTTTCTTGTATTTTGGTGTCCGGTCCTCATCACCCGGAGCGGAAATACTTGGAGGTTGTTTGCTTGCTGTTTCTCAGGGATTTTGATTTTAGTGAGTGCTCTTTGCTCCTAGCTTGCCTAGCTTTTCACTTTTCTTGAGTCTAATATAATAAATCTGTAAAAGTGGCTGATCAAGCGCCTCAACGTTCGAGGAGAATCCGGGGGTTATCTCCCGAGAGTGCAGAGCCTTCTTCGAGAAGGCGTAGGAGCGATTTAGCAGGTGGTTTTCACCCTGTAGAGTCTGACGCTGTGGAGAGAGATCCTCCACTAAGGTCTGAAGGTTTCGTTGCTGATTCCGGTCTTAGTTTCGAGAGGAGCGTTCAGCTCACCTCGAGAGTATTGTTTCCTCAGGAAGAAGATTTTCAGTTAGAAGATATACCTGAGCCTGCAGCTACAGGTCCATCTCCTCTTCCTCCTGATCATCCGTTTGTTATTCAGTACGTCGGACCGGAGTCTGAGAGACCGCCGGATCTTCCATATCTTTCTTATCTTTCGATGGCCACGACTGGGAACGCGGCTTCTACCGTGAGTGCTGCGGGCATTCAGACCCCTGCTTCTGTCGAGGCAGGGGGCACTCTTGCTCTATCTTCGAGTGCTTCTAGCACTACTATGTTTGGCTCTGGGTTCACCCAAGCATATGCTTCTCAATCTGGTCCCTTCGTTTCAGGGATGTCCATTGCTGGAAATCCCTCTTTTTCCTTTACCGCCGGTGCAGCTGGATCTACGCCCATGTCTAACATGGCTAGTGGATCAGCTTCGTTTCAGGGTTTCCCCTTTGGGACCGGGCATATTCCCAGTCCCAATCCTTCTTTAGGGTCGTTTCCTTTTACGTCCCAGACCCAAAGTTTCAATCCTTGGGCTCAGGGGCCAAGTTCGACTGCTTTTATGGGATGGAATCCTATGTTTGCAACGTCGGGGGCAGGGAATCAGTTCCTCGCGAGTCATCAAGGGAATGCTTATTTCCCTGCATCGAGTGCTTATCAGTCTTTTTCTCCTCTATCTAATGCGTGGAACCCCTATCAGGGGCTTTCCTCTTCAGCCAATACTTCAGCGGGGGGAACTAGTCTGGGTTTTGGTAACTCGGCGTGGGGAGGAGGTTCTTCTCTGTTTTCTACGGGTCCTTTCTGGCAACCTGGTGCCTCATCAAATCCAGGCTATTCTTTTCAGAATGTGGGAAATCCATCCCATCAAGGATGGAATTCTCAGGCTCCACCTCGATTACCATTTCTGGCAACATTAAACTTGCCAGACTTGTCGAAGTTAACTAATGATCCGATTCAGTATAGTCCGGGGTGGCCTCCGGTTCTAACCAAACTTCCTTCAGACATTACTAAGTTTGAAGGTAAGAATGGTGAAGATCCGGCAGACCACATCACCACTTTCCACTTATGGTGCTCTTCAAACTCTCTGATCGACGACTCGATTAGATTGAGATTATTTCAGCGCACCTTAACTGGAAATGCCACAAAATGGTATATAGAGCTCACTGGGGGCAGTTTCGCCACATTTGGAGAACTGGCTGTCACTTTTCTTAACCATTTTCAGTTGCCTGTCAGATATGAGGCTGGGACCGAACTCCTGGCTAATTTTAAGCAGGATGAGGCAACTCACATTTTTGATCATATTCAGGAATGGAGGAGAAGGAAGAGGCTTATCAAAGCCCATATTCCAGGTGAGTTCCTTCTCGAGTGGTTTTTGAAATCGCTTCAGTCAGATATTTCAAAGGATGTATCCCTATCCGGGGTATTTTCCGAGGAGCAGGCCATTTTTAGGGCCCAGCAGTTAGAACTGATCTATTCTCAGTCTGGGGTACTTTATAAGTATTTGCCCAATGCTCCTCGCTCCAAGTTGGATTTATCGAAACCTAAACCTGGTCCGCATGGTGACGGGCTTGTCGGATCGGTCAATAGTAGTGCAGCCAGCCTGCTTTCTCAATTGCAGCAGTTGTCTTTACAATCTGCTCCTTCTAGTCAGGTTGTGCCTGCTGATTCATCCCCTTCCCAGCCTTTGTCCATAAATGTCATCCAATCTTCAGAACCCAAAGGAAATCAACAATCCGATGGGAAGAAGAAGGGACGTAATAACAAGAAGAAGGGCAAGAATGGGAAGGGCAATGCAAATAAAACCAACGAGCGTGTTGGTGAGGGTCAAAAGGAGAAAAAGAAAGTGAAGTTTCCGTGCAAACTTTGTGCTGGAGATCATCTCACACACCTTTGCCCGAAAATTCAGGATGCTCAGCGCCTGTTATCTCAGCAGGGTTCTTCTAGTTCCCAGGCTATGCTAACAAACCCTTTTCCCCAAGGGCAGCAATTAGTTGTTGGCGCGAACCAAAATCCTGGGGCTTCCTCTAGAGGTACCCAGGAAGGGGAAATTCCATCGAATATCTTTATGATGAGTGCTCACGTGGATGTCGTTACGAGATCCCGTGATTATGGCGGAGAGGAATCTTCGAAAGCTAAGGAAGTTCCTGATGCTACTGAGCCACTTCACATCACGAAGCCAACTGTTGAGTCTATGCCTCGGATGCCGAAAGCATCTTCTAAGCGGTCAACGATTAATCCAAACGCGAGGGCTGCCCAGAACTACTCGATTGTAGAAGATCTGGCGCAAAGTCCTTGTGCTATGTCAGCTTTAGAGGTACTCCAGTCTTGTCCGGCTCAGCGCAGTGCTTTGCTCGCTACCATTGGGGCTGTTGATCCGAAAAATTCTCTTCTGATTACTTTTGATATGAGAAATTTTAAGAAGAGACTTCCTCATCATATGGCCTTCCATATTAAATCATCGTATCGGAAGACTAATATCTTTCGCACGGTCGTTGATGAGGGTGCTTCTACTTGCGTGATGTCTCTCGCATGATGGAAGACACTTGGATCTCCCAAAGCTGTTCCATCTAGCACTGTTCTTACTGCGTTCGATGGCCATTCTCACAGGCCCCATGGTATTGTCCTGGCTTTGCCCATCTGTGTTGGGGGCAAAACCGTTAACATAGAAGTTGAGGTAGTAGATGCAGCCTTGGACTACAACCTTCTGTTGGGGAGGAACTGGATATATGACATGGATGCTATTGCATCCTCACTATTTCGAATTGGTAGTAGATGCGGCCTTGGACTACAACCTTCTGTTGGGGAGGAACTGGATATATGATATGGATGCCATTGCATCTTCACTATTTCGGATAGTATGTTTCCCCCACGAAGGGAGGATAGTCACGGTGGATCAACTGGACTGTCCTCCTGTAGACCTGGATGCGCCTCCTGACTCATCTGTCCCTAAGTTGGATAATACCAAGGCGCCTATCGAGAATTTAGGAGTGGGAATGTATTCTTCCCTGATGGGTTCTTTTGATCTTTCTCCTCCTAAGGTGTCTATTAATGCTATTTCATCCTCCAAGGCTCCCCTTCGAAGAGAGTTCTTTCGAACTCATTATTTTTCGGACCCTTGGACCTTACCTTCTCCAACTACCACATTGGAAGAAGGGCAAGTGGGTGGAATGGCATTCCCGATTTCTGCAGCTGAGATTGCATATCAGTCTGTTGTTGACACTGCAGAGTCTGATCCAGCTCCTCTTTCGCCGGAAGAGTTGGATGGTGATGTGGCTCCGGCTTGGACGCTTACTTCTTCTTCGGCCCAGGATTGTCTAGATACCACTCTTCCATCTGAAGAGGCCATCCTGGAAGCAATGACAGGTATAGAGAGACCGTGGGATGACTTGCATCATCGGTCTTACTTCCTACCTGACTTGAGCGAAGTCGAAGCTAGTTTTCCAAGTCCTCAGTCTCCTGGACCTATTCACCCAGTCTTGAACCTGCTTTGTGGGTTATGTGAAGGAGCATGATTTGTGATCTCTCCCTCTTATTCAGTGAACATCTCGGGGAATCAATATTGTCGAATATGTTCATTGGACGAATGTTCTGATGTGAGATTCAAATCTATCTGAAACTCTTCAAGTATGGATGTTTTTACTTGAACCCATGAGAAATGCACAGCATGAACCCATCATCGTCGACATGAGATCAAGAACCGTGACAAAATGCTAAGCGGAATTCGGGCAAAAACTTGTCAGGTTAATCTAGGAAGTGGCAATATCAAGATGAAGTTGAAAAGCGCAGGGCGGGATTCATTTCCCCGGTTCTCTAAACGAATGGGTTTCAAATCCGTTCTGATGATAAAAACGAACGGTCAGTATGCATCGTTTGAGAGACCTAAATAGAGGCGTGTCTAAGGCTAATTACCCACACCCTTCATTGATCAGATTATTGACGAGTGTGCCGGTAACGAGATTTTCTCCTTCATGGACGGTTTCTCTGGTTATAATCAAATTACTATCAGTCCAGAAGATCAACATAAGACCGCATTTATTTGTCCCTGGGGTACGTTTGCATATAAGAAAATGCCTTTTGGTCTTAAAAATGCTGGAGCTACTTTTCAGCGGGCCATGTCTTACGCCTTCCACGACATCAAGAAAATTATCGAGGCATACTTAGATGATCTAGCTGCTCATTCTCGAAAGGTGAATCATCTGTCTTCTGGGTAATGTTTGTGTAAGTTTCTAAATCGTTGAAATTGGCTCGTCTGTTTCGCAGCTCACTTTATCAGGTCAACATGGGACTATAGTCTGGAAGGTGATGGTGGAACCCTTCAGGTTAGGTATTCGTTGCCTCTGTCGCTGTCGTCAGAACTAAAGCCCAAGGAGTCCTTTCTTGAGATGCTGTTGCTGCCAAGTTCTGGATGTGTTGTTGAGAGTCCACTGCTTGTGAACAGCATTCAAATGCTGCCTGCTCAGTGTGGAAGTATCATTATCTGCTCCAAGGCTAGGTCACTTGGGTTATAGAGATTTTCTTGTATAGCCTACAATGAGAATCTACCATTGGTATGGTTAAGTTTGAGGAGGGATGATGTCTTATTGAGCATGTTATTTACTACCTTAGTCGAGGACTGGTAGGACCTGAACTTCGATACACCCCGATAGAAAAATTAGCCTTAGCAGCAGTCCATGCTATGCAGCGACTCCGGCATTACATTATTCTTCGCAAAACTTATGTCTTAGCAGCTGCCAATCCATTTCAGTTTGTCCTCAGTAGGCGAGTGATTGGGGGCAAATACAATAGATGGATTGTGATATTACAGGAATTTGATCTAGAGTTCATGTCTGCCAAATCCAAGAAGTCATTAGTCTTTGCGGAATTGATCTCCGAGTTGCCTTGTGGTGAGGAGATGATTTATGATGAGTCCTTTCCGGACGAACACTTGTTTTTAATCTCTCCACAAGATCCTTGGTATGGGGATATCATTGTATATCTCCAGACTGCGAAGTTTCCCTCTTCTTTTTCGAAAGATGAGCGTCGTAAGCTGCGTCACTTAGCCAAGAATTATCTGATTATTGGTGATGCTTTGTACCGTCGAGGGGTTGATTCAATCCTAAGACGCTGCTTAACTTTTGAAGAAGCTGAGGCTGTGCTCAATGATTCTCACAATGGAGCTTGTGGGGGTCATTTATCGGGGCTTGCTACAGCCCAAAAGATTTTGCGTGCTGGATACTTCTGGCCCTCGATTTTCAAAGATTGTATTGAATCGGTCAAGAAGTGTCATCCTTGTCAGGTGTATACTCGGAAAATGCGCGCTCATCCAGCTCCGCTTTTTCCAGTCGTTACTGTCGGACCCTTTACAAAGTGGGGTATGGATTATACTACTTGTAACCCGCCTTCGGCAAAAGGTCACAAGCACATTATCGTAGCAGTAGACTACTTTACGAAGTGGGTCGAAGCTATGCCTAATTTTGGGAACGATGGTGAGACTGCAGCTCTTTTCTTCTTCAACCAAGTCATCGCTCGTTTCGGTATACCTAGAGAGATTGTCACTAACCATGGCAGTCACTTTCAGAATAGTATGATGGCTGAGTTGGCTCTTAAATTGGGTTTCCGGCAGGAGCATTCATCTCCATATTATCCTCAGGCCAATGGGCAAGTGGAAGCTGTGAATAAATCCTTGAAGACAATTCTTCAACGGACAATTGATAAACATAGATCCAACTGGCACATTATGCTATATCCTCTGGCCTCGGGACGTGGGTTCATTCTTGGCCCGGCTTTACTCGTTCAGTTAGTCAGATGGAATCGTATTCCACATGAATGGTTGCCTTAGAATCTCATGGTGAGCTTCTTCTGACACTTCTAGTCATGAGAATGACTATTCCTCTGGACCTTCTTGATGAAAGCGGCATTCGAGATCTTAATATGTTGAACGAAGCGCATAAAAACAGGTTAAACTCGATACGATAAGGCGATTAAACCTAGGGTCTTTCAGTGACCTTGTTTTAGTCTGCAAAGAAAAAAGATAGCAGAAGTGAGAAAAGTTCGTCGATGTGGTATGGCCCCTATATGCGTTAAAATGTCCCTTAGAAAAGGAGCGTATACCTTGGATGACTTGAAGAGATAGTTGCGAACCTGAAATGGGCTCTATCTGAAGAGAAGTATTATGCCTAGGCTTTGGCTGGGATTTGCTTTATTGTAAGTAGGTTTTGTCTTGTAAAGTCTGTTTGATTTTCGATTTTTGATGAGATGGTGATGTTTTGATCTGCTTTGGCAGGTTGTGTTGATGTCATGAGTCATTTTGGTTTCGCCGATGGTGCTAGTAGACACACCCGGAACTTAGCTTCCGCGGCTTGGGTGCTTCATTATCCTTCCGGTCAGCTGTTGGTATCAAGAGGGGTCTGCATTGGTCCTACTTCCAATAACGTAGCAGAATACACTGCAGTCATTCATCTACTCTCGGAGGCAATATCCTTGGGTGTTGATTCGTTGGTAGTTTTCTTGGACTCCCAGCTGGTGGTGTCGCAGTTGAACAACACTTATCGGGTACGAGATCCAATTTTATTACGATTGTTCTTGAGGGTACGTTTGTTACAAAGGTCATTTCAATTTTTAACATTCATTCATATTCCTCGAGCTGACAATTGGTTTGCTGACTCATTGGCTAATCAAGCTTTAGATTGGCATATTAATCATTCAATACAATAAATTTTAATTATCAAAAACATCATACATTTGATACATTTATCACATCACATCAAATATCGCTGTATATATCATCGGAGTTGTTAGAGTCGGCCCTTGCAGCCCTCCGTCAGTGATCATTTCGTCTTTTGCATATTCATTATTAGGTGTCTCGCTTGTTCCACTTCGTTGCATTTCACTAGGAGCATGCCATGCACTGACGAAGGGGTCTGTCGTCTTATGTTTCCTCATATTTACACCTGCAGTGCTATTTTAAAAATTTCTCAAAAAAAAAAATCATTCATAGTCATTGTCATTACATATATGGTCATTAAAAATGTCAATAAGTGTCCTAGGTCTTGGTGTCTAGGGTTTTTGAGTCATTTGTATACTTGTCATAAAGCCTGCAAGGTGAGGAAAGTTCTGCATTTGTGATTTTTATTTTATTATCATCGGCATTTAAAAAAAAAAAAAATTATTTCTAGTCCAAAACTCTGTTTTGGAACTAGAAATTTGTCATTATCATTTTGTAATAAATTGTAATTGTTCCGCCATGAAAACATTGTCAAAAGCAGACCCCTGGTCTCTTCTCTAGCCAAGATAGCCATATCCCTGCAAGAAGACAGCAAAACCATTAGTATCGACCTCAAAAAAGCCAAAGGAAGTTTGTATTTGAAAAGCCAAAAGTGAAATTACAAAAACATTTGTAATATGGGTTTGAAATTAGATTTGAAATAAAATCTGATTGTGAAGATATTTGTAACATGTATAAAAGCCAAACAAGTTTCATTTGAAACCAAACCACAGCACCCAAATCGTGATTTGAAGATGGGAGGGCCGATTTCTGAGTTTTAAGTTGCGTGGGCAGCGTTATTGGGCCGAGAGACCCACGCAGAGGCCGAGCGACCCACGCAGGTCAGTTCAGCAGTGTAGGTTTGCAAGGGGCGCGACCCACCTGGGCCGAGCGACCCACGCAGAGGCTGCGCGACCCACGCAGACACAGGGTTTTGAAATTCATTCTGAGCGCCCAGCCTTGCTTGGAATCGATGCAACTGGCTTTCAAACAGGTTTCTATCATTGCTTGATGTTTTTTAAATGCACCAGTGGCATCGTTGATGTTTCAAATGTTCAAAAGGAGGATTTAAAACCCCATAGACATAGCCTTCTTGTTTTCATAGTTTTAAAATGAAAATGAATGGTTGAATGAGTTTGTTTGTTATCTCATGGCAGTGATACATCCAGTTTTGCATATAATATCAAAACCATATTGCTCTTATGCCCATTTTGCCATTTTGACCGTTGCTATTATTATACCATGTTAAAACCCTTTGTTTCGTGGTGACTATGGTTGTAATGAGTCTCGCTGCCCAATGCAAAAACATTTTCATGACTTTGTTTCAAACTGCCCATTGAGACCTTTGTGGTTATTACTCATAGACAAACACATTTTGTTGATGCCATGCCCTCCCTTTGACTAGACTTTTTCAAAATTTTGAAAGTTGCGCGCTCCTTTTGGTCAAAATTTCACTTGCATTCAAAACAGAGATTGTGCCTTTTCCAATCCATCTAAAACAGAGATTTTATCCATGATTTGATTCCTTGATGGTTGCTTTGACGGTGGGAATATTGGTTGGGTGTTGAAACATACATCCTAACTTTGTTTGCACTGCTTTCATATCAGTATACACATTGCCAAAAGCTTGGTCAGAGCCATGTCGGAGACAGAGTCAGAATATGAGCCAAGGTCAGGCAGTGATTCGGTGACTAAAGGTAATGTGCCACGGGGGTCCCGCAGAGAAAATAGAAGCGGTGATCATCGCAGAGAGGAGCCTACTTCTTTGGCTCGGTTGCAGGCATGTCCATTAGCTATGGATTGTTTTCGATTCTTGTCATGTTTCAGTTTTTGTGAGATGGTTGCACAAACCCGGCCTCATCGTGAATTAGCACGTCTGTTTGTTCTTCATTTACGGGGTGATCGGGTAAGCCTTGCTGGGGTTGATTTCATTGTGTCACCTTTGACTATTGCTCAAGCCACTGGTATACCGAACATGGGCGAGGAATGGAACAAGGGTCAGCAATTAGAGAAATTTCACTATGAGCCATACATTAAAACTGGGTATGTGGCTTACTTGAGCAGAGTTTTTCCATTCAGATTCTTGAGAGATGAGTATGCACCGCTCATGAGGCTCATCATTCAGTATTTTAGTTGTGAGGGCAGGTATGCTCGTCTTTTCTCATATCATGTTCGTTTGCTGATGCACTTCACAAGGGTGCGTATGATGAATATTCCGTATTTCATACACCGCAACATAGAGAGGATAGTGACATTTGTGCAGAAGAAGACGAGCCCAGTGCAGCAGTACAGGAGTATATATCATTTCGCTTTGATCAAAATCTTGGTGTCACATCAGTTGGCAGAGCAGGGCATCACTTGGGAGGATTTCATTTCTAGAGACTTTTTTAGAGTGCCACAGCAGCCTCCCGAGGCGGTTCATGATGCAGGAGAGCCCTCACACCAGCCGGACATGCTTGAGGTTGAGCATATCATCACTCCTTTGGTTCAGACATATCAGCGAGGCCACAGGGCCTTATTTGGAGCGACACGGCGGGTACTATCTCCACGTGAGGTGGAAGGGGTCCTGCCGACTTCATCGACACGGCGAGTACTATCTCCACGTGATGTGGAAAGGGTCTCGCTTTCTTCTCCAGTGCAGGTACAGGTACAAGACAGGGGCAAGAGGCCCATGCATGATGAGGACCCATCAGGAGGCCGGGACACCGATATGACAGTCATTGATGTTGATACGGGCTCTCCTAGCTCGAAGCTGAGGGAAGTCATCCAGGAGCAAAGGGCCGAGAATGACCAGCTGAAAGACCAATTGCAGAAGGCTCAATGGGTGATTAACTATTTGGAGCAGCGCAACAAACAGCTCGAGGATGAGCTCACATTTTATGAGGTGCGCCAAATCCGTGAGGACAGACAATGGAATCGAAAAAGACCCGGTGACATGACACCAGCTGACAGAGATACTGTACTCACGTGGGTGAATATACATCTGGAGAAGTTGTTGGCGAAGGCCAATCGAGACAAAGACATGCTACGCCACATGAAAGGCCATTACTGGGCTCGCATGCATGTTTGCAAAGCGAGGATGAAGATCATGAAGAGGAGGTTGCGCAAAGCACTTCGACGGCGGAAAAGGCCTAATCCACTTCAGATTTTGGCCGAGGCTTCATTGACTGGGCAGGAAACATGATGGAGGACCTCCGCTCCGAATTTGGGCAAATTCGGAGAAAATTTTGTCATTTTCAAATTTTTGGTCTAAAAAACAGGTTTTGCAGCTACGTGGGTCGCGCGCTCATGCGCTCGCTTTTTTTTGAGACACTTGCTGGAGGAGATTTTTACATTTTTTGGATTTTTCATGGTTAATTATGCATCCTCTGAAGTCAACTTAGCATTTCAACAAAATCTGGATGGTCAAACAGCTTAAAAACACCATGAAAATCACCTTGCTGCCACCTTTTGCACCAGCAGGAAGTACCTCTGGGAGAATGAGGTTTTGGAGGGTCAAATCAACTCCAAATTCAGAAATTCCACTTGGGTTGGAAATTATACATCCAGGGCTTTCCAACGAGCTATCATGAGCTCCATTTGGATGTCAGGAGCTACCTCAAAATCAGCCTGGAACATGAGCGACCCACGCAGTTCAGGAGCGACCCACCTAGAGATTTTTTTGAGTTTTCAGCTGCCAGCTCAGTATTTCGCCTATTTTGGACCAGTTTTGCTTATGGATAGAATTCTTGGGTTTTTATGATGTAAATTCATGTTTGGCATGTAACTTTGGCTTGTTTTTATCTCTTCTAGAAGATTCACTCTCAAATGAGTAAAAATCATGTAATGGATCAGTTTCCACTCTTTTAGAGGCAAGTGGTTAGCTGCCTAGATTGTAGTTCCATGATTAGAATTGGTTGAAACTGATCCCTGAAGAGGGAATTCGACCCCTAGAGGTGGGGAAAGGGGTTAGTGTGATCTATATATTGTAATTTCTGAGGCATTCTACAGGTTGGACTCTTGGGATACTTTTGATACTATTGTACATACTTTTCATATTTTGGCTAAGGAAAGATCAGGGGTTTTGCGGCACTTGTTGGGATCCTTGTGGTGTTATGTTTCTTGATGATGTTTCTCCTTTGTTTACTGTAAGTTTCTTCATGTTTAATGTTGCCATCCTTTCATTATGCTTCTGAATTAAATTGAATGAGTGAAATAAGGTTGAATCCATTGTTTACAGTGCTTAGCCTTTGAATTCAGTTAGTTCTATATGTTTTCAGCTGTTTGGAGAGGATCCAAGTTCTTCTTTGCCCTCTTCAGCTCCTCGTCAGTCTAATCTATCCATAAAATCCAATTTGAAGCATCAAGATCATCACCTACCTCGCCCCAGCTTGAACTCTGCAAAGGTCTGACCTTATCCCCGAACCCAAAATTTTGTTTTCCCATTACTCCAGCGAAAACTCAAAAAACCAAAAACCAAACATGCCTATCTCTTTACTAGCCTAAAATCAGTTCTTATTGTAAGTCATCTCGCATCCTATTGCTTATTTTCTCGAGATTGACGGAGAGAGCCCTCTCCTGTCCTCGTAGGGCTAGCTACGAGGCTGAGCGTGGTTTGATGTAGCCTTGGGTTTTACTTCATTTCAGCCTGAGGTAGATTTGAGCGCTATCGGAGTGTCAAAAACTTTGCAAAATTTGGATCCATAATCTCGTACAAAACTTGGGCTTATGCCCCATCATGTTCAGTCTCAAAAAAGAATATACAGTCATCTAATATATAATATCTGTCTACTCCTGAGGTCCCTGCCCAGAAGTCGTGTTCCTATAGAACATCACTGCAGTGGCCACACGGCGAACGATTCTAGCTTGATCCCGGGGTACTCAACTGCAAGATCTCTGGGCAGCCACGACAAGTCCCTCCACGGGCATGTGGGAGGGATTTGGCGGGTCAATCCCTCCAAGTTTCTCTGAACGGCCTGGAGAGTCCTGTCAGAATCCATTGTCTCCGCCTCACCTCTGCGGCGCTTGTGGCGCGGTAGGCCCTCAAGACGAACTGGTCCAACATCTGAAACATGATCATTTTAATTGTTAGTCATTATGAATCCAATCCAAAAAACATGTTTGTTTTTCATTTTTCATACATAATTGAAAAATCCAAAAAAATCATATAAGTCAAAATTTTTTGCAAAAACTTACCGACTTCCCCATGCTGCGCCGGGTGGAAGTACTAGATCTGGATCTCCTCGGAAATCCATCCCAGCATAGGGATAGTCGTCCACTGTGATGATCTGTTCTCCCCACCACAGGAATAACTCATCATCCCACGTGGTTCGGGGTACCTCGCTGCCCCCCAGTCTCTTCATAATCTCTGCCCAACGGGAAATTCTTGGGTCCCACGGGCTACTGATAGTCGAGATGACTCTGGGTCTCAAAGCTGGAATCCTCTCAAAGTAGAATGTTGTCAAAATGGTCCCATAGACAAAGTGTTTGGTCTTTGTCTGGCGGATCGAGGTCATTTGTTGTTTCATATTCAGTACCAGGGCTGTGCACCAATCGTACACATGAGTCAGACACTCTACAGCTATGCTCATTTGCGTCCTGGACGCCTGATGTAGTGAGGCAGATCCTGCCACTCTGCTGATGGTAAACAGGAGGATTTTCATGTGAAAATCCCTGATATCTCTAATGGAAATCTGCGTTCCAACATTTTTGGAATTATCTACGCAATATACGTGGACATAGTCTTCCACGGTCAACCCTCCCAAGGGCTTTCCGTGCAAGTCCACTGGATCTCCCCTCCTGGAGAGTCCAGTGATGAAGTATATATCCTCCACTTCTATGCGTAGTGGCATCTGATCAATTATGAAGCAATCCTGATCTGGTTCCCGGTAATTTACGAGCATTTCAAGCAATCGCACATTACTTTTCATATTGGGCATTTTAAAGAATTTGAACAATCCTGATTTAGGAGGACATTTTATCTGCAACGATCTACTGCATGACTCTTGGTGTTAGCATTTATGCTCACGTTCCCTCCATGAGATGGTCATCTGAGAAATTTCATGAGAATTTGCATTAAACACTTTTTGAAGAATGGACACAGCATCACAGCTACTCCCTGTGCACAGTGTGTGTATACGCGGCTTGCCTTCATTGAACCGTATGCGCTGAGATACGCATTTTCCAATAAGGGTTTCAGGAGAGTAAAATTCCTTAATTTGGTTTTTAAACGGACAAATGAATAAGCAGGATGATTAGGAGCCTGCAGTTTTAGTGAATTGGTGGTTCTTCTGATTGTGAACAAGTTTTTGCTCCAGAGCACTTTTTCCAAATCAGCTATGCAATAATGAACCAAATGAGAGGTAATTTGTCTATTTATGGCTAAAAAATTGAAAATTTTTGCAAAATTTCCTTATGCTTATTTTTTCGATCTATCTTAAGCTGCATAACTCGATTGCTTGGAAGTGCCCAGTTTGGTATGTTTTCAGGTACATTTTGACGATTTTTAGATTTTTCCCGGTTTTTGATCCATGATTTCCGACTCTTCACGGCAGGTATATGATCTTCACTAGCATATAGGTTAGGGAATCACTTTCCGTTGCATCTTGCATACTAGCCTCCATACTGATCACTTGCCTTAGGGTCGATCCCATCAGGTCATGAGTATTACACCCATTTCACTCGCCGATTATTTAATCATGACTTGATAGTAGAGCCTTCCTTTACATGGGCTTCCTAGTTAGTTCCTCGCTATCACTTGTTGCCCATGCTGCTTTTTATGTAGGCTCGGGAGTCCTCTTTAGTCCCGCCATGTCTTCTGTGTTGAAGCTTCATTCTTCTCCTTCATCACTTATCATTTTTCTGGCTTATACCCTAAAGGCTCCCTGGTGTCGTTAAGTTGTATTACTGCATTGCATATTGGCTACTTGTTTATCCTGGCCTTTAGCCGGCTTCATTTGGACTCGATGTTTAAGCCAACTTTTGACCTTGACTTTCTGTACACGTTAACCATTGCATGCACTTAGCTATCACGACTTGACACCTTTGTACCCATGGATGGAACGCTCCTCTGAGTATCACTGACCAGTTTTCGCCACCTTGCATTGAGCATAGGATTGTTCCAAACCCCGGAACTAGTGCATCTGCTTTCTTGATACTCGTTCTATCCATTGTATCATAGCATTCTTTTATTCCTTTTCAGGCTTATTATGAAAAAGACAAAAAAATTAAATATAACAAAAAGAGCGGGAACGGGATGTATCTTCGTTATTTTGATGGCAGTACAGAGTCAGTTTGTCGCCCTTGAACAAAGCACATATACTTATATATATTTCCTTCATTTTGGGATGGTTCTAGTTTGACCTAGGTTCAGCCTTTACCATGTTTCACTTGTCAGTTCTTCCCCGGTTGGTTATCTCTTCCAATCATATGGAGAGTTTGTTTTGCCTCCTGCAAGACAGACTTATACAGTGTCACTTTTTACTGCCATGGTCATCACAGAGTCGTGCTTTTGTTCAAGGGAAGTCTAGCCTGAGTCGGCCATTCTGCGGTGTCTCTTGACTCATTATTAATTCGGCCTTCCCGGTCTTGTCAGTATCATGTCCTATCACATCAGATGTTTTGATCCTTCTGCTCGTGCTGGTTTGAGAAGGTCCCCATTGACTTCTTGCCGGCGGGTTTGTCTCTTATCGACTACGACACATTGCTCTGAGAGCAAACCTAGAGCCGCACCTTGGGCCTATTTCCATCATTGATAGGTGACCTCGTGCTCGGCATTTGATCATCATCATGGGTCTTTGACTGAGTGGTTTCCCCTGTGTTCGACGTCAGCACACATTATCACACTTGGGATTCGTGCAGTACCTTGATTTCCATTTGACCCTATCGGTGGATTTCTTGCCTCTGTGTGACTTTCATTGTTGGTTGGTTCGGGTTTCTTCGTCACTTCAGCTACTTCTTGTGCACGTGAGGCATTGCTGAGAGGGGGTTCCATCACTCTGCCCATTCCAGCTTCCTTCCAAATCAACTGTGAGTTACCTCGCCCCAGTTTGGCATGGGATAACATATGCCTTCCCTTCGGCCAGTCTTTTCCCATGATCGACTCATTGCTGCGGGAACAAGATCTAGAGTCTTTTTGTCAGTACCTTAGGGTTTGCAGTCATCAGTGGCAGACTCTTCGCTATCGACAGTGAGGATTCATCATTGCCTCCTGATTGTTAGATTCTTTCAAGTGTTCGACTTCAACTCATTCATTCACACTTGTCAGATTGTACTGGGGCACCTTGACACTCATTATCATTATCGGTGGGTTGTCTCGCATTGGTTAACGGGAAACATCATTGCCCGGTAATCCAACGATTTCTCACATGGTGGACTCCAGCTCATTTATTCCCATTGTGTAGAATTGTGCCGTTGTGATCGGTGAAGACCTCGGGTTGTATCAGCATTTCTCGGTTCACTGTTGACAGTCCTTTCAGTTTCTGCCAGTGTTGCCGTCCACCCTTATATGTTGCAGTTCAGCACAGCAGCATCTTATATGTTGGTCCCCGAGTTGCGTGATTGTACCGTTTGATCCACCACTTGTGATCCGGTACTTGGAGATTCAGTTACTTATTTGATCAGACATCCAGTTGCACCATCTTTGCTCAGCTTTCTATATGTGATACTTGGACATTGCTACAGACTTGTATTTCCGGGCCCTGCTCAGATGATTCACTATGTAATTTCAGTTCAGTTATACTTGTATACATATTGGATCTATTTCAGTACTTTCCATATGATGTATTTTTGACTGAGCATGGGTATGCCCGCCTCAGCATGAGTTGACTCTCTGGTTTCTTTCATTGGTTTTGGCAGCTATATGTGATACTTGGACATTGATTCAGACTTGTATTTCCGGGCCATGCTCAGATGATTCATTGTGTACTTACAGTTCAGCTATACTTGTATACATGTTGGATCTATTCCGTACTTTCCATATGATGTATTTTTGACTGAGCACGGGTATGCCCGCCTCAGCATGAGTTGACTCTCTGGTTTCTTTCATTGGTTTTTGGCAGGCTGAAATCTGGTGAAGTCCTCTCTTGTCCTTGCGAAGTTCTTTCTATGTGCATAATACATTTCGCCATCATGTACCCCTTCTGACCTCATATATTAGGGGGCATTTGTTATAGCATCATTTCTCACCTTGACATGATTCATGATTGCTTCATGGCTTTTGGGCACCCATTCCTACAGACTTGGACAAATTCACTTAAAAACAGTGTAAAATCCCTCATACGCGACTATGCCCGTACTTTTCCGCGTGTATACGCGAGTCCAGCTAGACTTTTCCGCGTATGCCATTAAAATGATTAAAAAATATATATAAAATCCCTAATTTCGCGTTGGGTCGATGGTTACTCAGGTAGTTCAACCACCCCAGCCCGTGGCCAACTGTTTCCAACTGCTGAAACTACTTGGAGGAACTATAAAAAGCCCTCATGTGTATGGCCTAAGGGAGAGAGAGAATTATTGATATTATACTCAGTTGGTATTCCCTATCCAAGTCTGATTCCCCGTGCCTCCTGCACTTTCCAAGTTCATTATAGGAAACCCTTGTTTCCTTGAGATACACATCCCTTTATATGTTATCTCGTATGCACCAGTTTGGAAGGAGTCTTAGCGAGGCAAGGGCTGGACGGATCCGAACGACGGTCTGCGAAGGCCTTGGAAGGATCAGGTGATCTCTCCACTTGTTACTTTTGTACGTGCTATTTATAATACAGAAGTATCATGCTGTTCCCGAAATAAACGTGTTAGTGTATGCTTTTATGTATGATAATATTTGTTATACAAGCATTCATTATGATTTATTTAATGTTTAATATGAATCTCACTGACATTTAGAGTAGATATATGTTGTACAACCTGTCCTTTGTGCTGGTTTCTTCTTGTATTTCAGGTTAAGAAGGAAGGACGTGTAACCCAATGAACCTCTAGGGTGATATTCCCTGAAACA